>CM029018.1:95467068-96067068 GCA_016801055.1 Panax notoginseng
GAACATCCTGTCTGTGTGTTTTACACCGGACCTGGTTCCATCTTTATTATTATTCTGTTGGAACATCCTGTCTGTGTGTTTTACACTGGGCCTGGTTCCGTCTTTATTATAAATCTGTTGGAATATCCTGTCTGTGTGTTTTACGCAGGACCTGGTTCCATTATTTATTATTCTGTTAGAATAACCTGTCTGTGCGGTCTATCGCATGCATGGGATTTTTTTTTTTGTTATTCCATTCTTTATTACACTCATTGTTATGTTTTTGACTTCTATACTCCATGAAATTTGTGGAATATCCTTGATAATTGCATTTTATCCAGTATCTTTTCATAAAAATATTCTTCTAAGCATTCTTGAATTTTATTCCACAAAGCAGTATCATGTTGACAGTTTGGACGTTGTTAATTCTTGGATAAATTAATTCTTGAACTTGTTTTATTGAATTCTTATATCATTGTCATCATCCTCATGTTGATAAAATGTTGAAAGTCATCTGTGGCCTGTAGTGCATAGATGGACTTGGTATGATTATGACAAGGGATTTATTCGGTATAATCATGACCGTAATGTTATAAATAATGTGGTAAAAGTTCTCATTGGCCCGTAGTACATTGATGGACAGTTGTTGGCATGATCATGACCATTAATGAATACACGAATATCCTTGGCCGTAGTGCAGGGGTGATTTGATGATGTGGATTATTTTATTAAGCTGAGTCCCAGCGATAACAGTGTTGAAAAACTTTTTAAATCATAAAAGATAGTAGATTTTATTTTCTACTTGACTCTTTTAATGGATTGCTTGTTCCGCCGCAGTTAAACTTGATGTTCGTTATATTTTATCAGTTTAACACTGTTGAAGACTAATGATAATTTATTCTGCATTATCTTAGTCATAATATTTCTTACTGGGCTAGTTGAGCTCACCCTTTCTTTCACTGTTCTCTTCAGGAAAGGAGAATATAGCTGGGACGAGTCGAGAAACGGAGTGATGGACCAGATGATAGTATTAGTAGTCCTCACTATTCTGTTAAATAGTGTGACAATAATTGTAATGAGGACTCCTTTGAGTTTGTATAGTTTCTAGTAGACAATAATTGTATTCAAACTCATAGTTATGTTTTGTCGAATTGTACACGACATTGTATTAGTAAGTTGTATTTTATATTTTAACCATGTATCTGACGACCCAAGATGGGTGATGTATACCTAATTTTGGGGGCGTCACAATGATGTTTAAAAATCATCGGACCTTCCCCGATGTCTACACTAGTAGTTTACAATGGTGCCTACCCTGCTGTTAGTTAACAACGGTTCCTACCCTGCTAATAGTCGATAACGGTTCCTAACTGTTAGGTTTGCTAGAAACAAGAGTATGCAATCAAATCATTAAGCGAAAGCGAAGTAAGAAAACGGATTTTAAAATTTTTCTTACAAACCATAAACCAAGATCATTCTTGTGATTTGATTATCAGTCTATAAAAGAGCAGGATGTTAGTTCCCGGAGGCATAGTAGTTATCTAGAAGGGGGGGTTGGATAGATATTAAAAAAACTTTCCGTTTTACTTTGTTAGAGTGATAATGATTAAAACTTAGTGGAATTAATCTTTGTTTTAATCTCCCTTAAGATAGTGAGTTAATGAGAGAGGCAGTTATAGCAGTTATGGCAGATATAGCAGTTATAGCAAGAATGTAATAGACACAGCCAGCCGTTTTAAGTAGTTTACATCACTTAAAGCTCCTAGTCCACTCTTCTACTCATCGAGTAGGAAATCCACTAAGGATGTCTTTTACACTTTTTGAATCACAAAAATTCCTTCTAGACCAGCAGTTTAGGAACTTCTTAGTTCACTCTTGAACTCTTCAAGTCCAGAAGACTTGGCTCTTCACAATTCACTTAGAACTCTTCAGTCCTTCTGACTTGGAACTCTTACTTCAGTTGATTGGTAGTTGTTGAGTTATTGATTGGTGTTACTCAGTTGCTGTTAAGCTCTTGTTTGAAAGAACTGAGTAGCTAAAGCAAGCTTTTTCTTTTTCTCAGATCGTAGAGTTAAGCGATGAGGGTTCTTATACATTTTTTGTTCAATGCTTCCTTGCTCCTCTCATCTGCAGATGTTTCTTATATATGTGATCTTTGAAATGTATCCGTTGAAGCCATTTGTTAAAGCATTAAATGCTTTGACATTTCTGAACTTTGATGGAGACTTTCTGCATATCTTCTGAATTGCATTTTGCCCACTGACACAGCAGACTGCTTTCTCACCTAACAGCTAAAAAGATGTTTTCCTCTGCCCTATGGTCCTTTGCTTAGCTTCTTCAATACATTTCTTTCGTTGTATAGTAAGGATATCTTTTGTACCATTGGGACTGGTGAGGACTTCAACGTTTAAAACCCATTCCACATTTGTTAAATTTGTCTCCAAACAAGAGGTGGGGCTCGATGCTTCTGACACAAGGCAATGATACTCTACGATCCAGATCGTGGTGCCTTGTCACCTTGGTGCTTGGTCTGATGCTATCAATAGAAAGCACTACGATTTCTCTTAAAGACTTGCACACTACGATCTTCACTTGTATGTCTTGTAAGCTCTACGTTTTCGAGAGCATACTATGATCTCTGAGTTGGCTCGGTAAACGTTGAGACCACTATATGATTTCAGAAGAGGCCCTTCAAGGCAGGTACACTACGATCCTTCATGCTCTACGATTCTGCCTGGCTTCTACAATTTTGATCAGCTCGATACATAACGATCTCTTCGAAGCCTCTCTATTACATCTCAAGATCAACCTAACAGCTTTGATCTTTTTATCTATACATTCATTTACAAAAAGATACACGTTAAGAGGTTAGATTAACCTAACAAATTTGATCTATTACTAAGTCCTTGTACATATATTCCTTGAATGACTTTACATATAATCATGGGCTTTTACTTTAAACATCAAATCAAAATATGCACTCTCCCAACAATCTCCTCGTATTTGATGTTGACATAACCAAGAAGATATGTTGTCATGATTATTAGTTTCTAGATGCATTTGCAAGAAAGTAAATATGACTTAATATTTTAGCGAGCACTGAAATTTCTAGGGAATAAACATGAATTTATTGATGTTTGAGAAATAGATATTACAAATTTTCTTTATATCAATAAGAATTTAAATTTTCACTTATCTCTATTTCTTTGATCTTTTGCGTGGAGGATTGGCATTGTGACACCCCCAAATCCGGGTACTTCGATTTCACGGGATTTGGTGTTCACTGTACGAGCATCATCTATCTATCTACCCATAAATAATATCAAACTATACAATAGATAGAAATCATAATAAAATCTCTTCCCTTAAGGGTTACATCAACTGAATCATAAATAAATCCCAGGTTACTCTAACCTTAAAACATCTGTGCGGAATTAAACAAATAAGTCTTAACACAACATAACTCAAGTCTTAAACAAATACATCAGTTAATAAATAACAGGTCTTCATCATTTGCTAACTTTGCCCTTTCCCTTACTAGTGGAGGGTTCATCGCTTCTTTCATTCTTAACTGCAATGTTATTATTAAGCAAGAGTGAGCACAAATGCCCACAAGTATAACAATGAAATAACATTATAATAACATGCGAATAAATCAAAGACGTCTGAATAAGAGCTCAACTTTTGAATCAAGAATGAATAACAAGAATCAAAAGAATTCTGAGGGTCATAAAACCTTGAACTATGTCCTAGGTTATCAAGGATTATACTTGAAACCTTTAACAGTCATAAGACTATGGACCTTCTTCTCGTACTTAGGGGATCAGCCCTTAGTACCATACTGTGCATAATATCTTAACGCTAACGCATAAGTGAATCCCTTTTCAGGGTTGTTCATCTCAGTTTGACATTCGAGTCCGCACCAAAGGAAGTTTGGATTGGATAATTCAATAAGGGTTCTGAAATTTAGAACGTTCATCAACTAAGGACTAGCTAAATCATTAAGATTCACTAGTCTAAAAAGGTTCAACAATAATGATATTCGATTTGAATAATAATCTCAAATGTATACAATAGAACAATTATTGTATAATTGAATCATGCTTTGAAAGATAATCAATCTTTAATATAATACTTGAACTTGAATAATAATTTAAGTTTAAGTAAATTGCTCAATGTAAAAGTAGAGTTAAGAAACTTGCTCAATTTAAGAGTTTAAGTTTAGGAGACTTGCCTCGCGTGTAGATTACACTTTAACTAATCACGTTCTTTGAAATAAATCCTACATACCATTCACATTCAATACCAGTTAATTTATTAACTAATCATCATAACTTATTCTCGTTGTCTACTTTAATAATTGACTAACTTAGTCAAATCATCACGTTGACACCTAATTTGTTCGTTATGAATGAATAACTAATTATGTATTTAATAATACAACTCACATGTAATTATGTTATTTACATGCTAAACAAATATTTTATCATCATATAATATTTCAAACATATTTACATGTTCATTATTTTAATACACTAACCCATTGTTAGACTTAGAAAATTTAAAAGCTCATTTTTTTTTTATTTTTTATTTTTTATTTTTATTTTTTATTTTTATTTTTTTTCCCAGTTCGCGAAGAACACAGAATTCAGCGAAAATAATTACTACAAAATCATTAATTCTCCAAATTAAACATACCCACATGTTGGAATTCATATATAATTAATACCTAATATTTATATACTGACAAAACTAATTTTAAACACTTAATAACAGATTTAAAGCCTAACAATTCACTGACTTTGATGTTCATGAAGTTTTAGAAAACTTTATGTGAAAATTCTCCCTACGAATTCGTTATAACATTGAATTCGTTCGTTTAAGGCTTAAACTCTTCGTATTAACATGCATAACAACATACAAGTCCAAAATTTAGGGATAATATATAATCAATACATTAATTATCACATATATGGCCATATGGCCATATCACGTACTCTGTTTATTTTGAAATAACAAGTCATCAGATTACTACACTTAGGGTATGGGATCATGCAATATATATAAAAAAAAAAATGTTAAGCTACTCTTATGATTATATTTATACTCATAATTGTTACCCTATTCAACCATAGAAACTCTACAGAGGACTTAAGCCATAATTATGAAAACTTTAAAAAGACGTAGAAATAGAATTTGAGAAAGAAGAGATTACCCAAAGCGTAGATGAGTAAGGATGACAATTCTCTCTCTATTTCAATCACAATACACACAATCTCTCTCAAAGATTTCTCAACTCTCTCTGCAAACTCTCTGGTTCTAAAAATACGTAAGTTAAACTCATCTGAGCCTTTAAGCGCAGAGTTGAGGTCAGTTATTCCATTCGTGGTTTAACTGTCCCCAACTCCTCCTAAGGCCTCATTTGGCTAGGAAACTAGGTTCAAAACTCATTATTTTAATAACCTTTTATCATATAGTTTGAAAATGTCACCCTCTTTATAAAATAAATCCCATATTTTATTTAATTTACTTTAAATAAAATATAATAATTACTCGTAAATTCACATAATCATATATTCAATTATCTCATTAATAAATAATGTCAATTTATTAATTCTCTAATTAATAATTAAATTAATTAAATAACATCATGCTTAATTAAAATAATTTATTTAATTAAATAAGCTCACATAATTTCATACCTTGATAAAATTATTCTCTTTATTAATTTAATAAATGTAACACATATAATTAAATTAATCTATCACAATTGCATCAATTGATTATTTAATCTAATAATTAAATCATAAAAAAAAATATTTATTTAATTCAATAAATATTTAAAATAAATTATAAAATTCTCGTTCGTCACATCTTTCCTCCCTTAAAAGGATTCTGTCCCCAGAATCACTACTCAGTAATTTTGACTCGTTACAATCTCTCCCCCTTACAAAGATTCTGTCCCCAGAATCGCATACACATAATTAAGTAAATAAATGAGGGTAATTCTTCATCATATTCTCTTCGAGTTCCCACGTAGCTTCTTCAGCGTTGTGGTTCCTCCAAATTACCTTAACAGAAGGTATTACTTTATTTCTCAGAACTTGTTCTTTTCGGTCGACAATTTGGACAGGAATTTCTTCATAAGATAAGTCTTTCTCAAAATGCAGGGGTTCGTATTCAATTACATGCTTGTAATCAGGTTTGTAAGGTCGTAACACAGAAACATGGAAGACGTTGTGAATATTCTCGAGTGCTGGAGGTAAGGCTACCTCGTACGCAACTTCTCCAATTCTTCGCAGTACCTCAAAGGGTCCAATAAATCTTGGGCTCAATTTTCCTTTCTTTCCGAACCTGATCTTTCCCTTCCAGGGAGAGACCTTCAAGAAAACATAACTACCGGATTCAAACTCGATAGTTTTACGATGTGGATCAGCGTATTTCTTCTGTCGATCTTGAGCTGCTACCAGTCGTGCTCGGATCACTTTGACTATTTCTGCCATCTGCTGTACCAATTCTGGCCCTAGCAATTGTCTTTCACCAACTTCATCCCAATAAAGCGGAGTTCTGCACTTTCTGCCGTATAACGCTTCGTAAGGCGCATACCAATACTAGCGTGGTAACTGTTGTTGTAGCCGAACTCTACCAACGGTAGGTGATCATCCCAATTTCCTTTGAAGTCCATTACACAGGCTCGTAACATATCTTCCAGTGTTTGAATCGTTCGTTCGCTCTGTCCGTCTGTTTGAGGTGGTAAGCTGTACTCATTCGCAATTGTGTACCCATGCATTCCTGAAGACGTTTCCAGAAATTTGATGTGAAGCGCGGATCCCTATCGGAAACAATAGATACCGGCACTCCGTGCCTCGAAACAATCTCCTTCACATATAATCTTGCCAACTGATCTAAGTTAAAGCTGATTTTGATAGGAAGGAAGTGCGCGGATTTCGTCAGTCGGTCAACGATAACCCATACTGCGTCGTAGCCTTTCTGAGTCGTCGAAGGCCAACCACGAAGTCCATCGTAATATGTTCCCATTTCCATTCTGGGATCTCCAACTGTTGTAGCAATCCACTCGGTCTCTGATGTTCTGCTTTAACTTTCTGACATGTCAGGCATTTGGCAACACATTCTGCAACATCACGTTTCAAATTCGCCACCAGAAATGTTGTCGAAGATTTTGGTACATTTTTGTACTACTAGGGTGAATCGAATATCTTGAACTATGAGCCTCACTCAAAATTTCTTCCTTAATTTCTTGTACTGGCGGAACCCAAATTCTGCTTTCAAATCTCAATATTCCTTCCTTATCCATCTTAAATCTTGGTTCGGTTCCTTCAGATATCTTCGTTGTTACCTTTTGCATTCATCATCTTGAAGCTGAGCCTCCTTCACTCTATCTAGTAGAGTTGTACCAGATTGCATCTGAAATAGCTTCTCATCAATCTCCGTAGGATACTTCACTTCTAACTCCAGTTTCTCCATATCTGCAATTAGCTCCTGCTGAGCAGTCAACATCATCAATTTCTCACGACCCTTTCTACTTAAGGCGTCGGCAACCACATTAGCCTTACCCGGATGGTATAAAATCTCACAGTCATAATCCTTGATTAATTCCAACCATCTTCTTTGACGCATATTCAAATCTTTCTGTGTAAAAATATATTTCAGACTCTTGTGGTCCGTATATATTTCACACTTTTCCCCGTATAGATAGTGCCTCCAAATTTTCAAAGCAAAAACAACTGCAGCTAACTCCAAATCATGGTTGGGTAACCCTTCTCGTAATCCTTCAACTGCCGTGATGCATACGCAATGACTTTGCCGTTTTGCATCAGCACACAGCCAAGTCCTTTATGTGACGCATCGCTAAAAACAACAAAATTTCCTGTATCATCCGGAAGAGATAACACTGGCGCTGTACTCAACCTCTTCTTTAATTCTTGAAAACTCTCCTCACACTTCTCCGTCCAAACAAATTTCACAGCTTTTCGAGTTAAATTCGTTAACAGAGTTGCGATCTTAGAAAAATCTTGTATGAATCTTCTATAATATCCTGCTAATCTAAGAAAACTTCTTACTTCTGACGCGTTCTCGGCTGATCCCAGTTAATCACAGCTTCTACTTTGGATGGATCTACCGAAATTCCATCTTTATCGATTACGTGACCAAGAAATTGTACTCTCTCGATCCAGAATTCGCATTTCGAAAATTTAGCATACAACTTCTCCCTTCTCAATACTTCCAACGTTAACCTCAAGTGTTCTTCATGTTCCTCTTTGGTTTTGGAATATACCAAAATGTCATCTATAAATACCACCACGAATTTGTCCAAAAACGGCTTGAATACACCATTCATTAGTCCCATAAATGCTGCAGGAGCATTCGTAAGACCAAACGACATTACTAAAAACTCATAATGACCATATCGCGTTCGGAACGCTGTCTTTGGTACATCCTCTGGCCTCACCTTCAGTTGGTGATAACCACTCCTCAAGTCAATCTTGGAAAAGTATTTTGCTCCCTTCAATTGATCAAACAGATCATCGATCCTCGGTAATGGATATTTGTTCTTAATCGTGACCTTATTTAATTCTCTGTAGTCAATGCAGAGCCTCATCGATCCGTCCTTCTTTTTCACGAACAACACCGGCGCTCCCCACGGCGATACGCTCGGTTGAATGTACTTTTTGTCCAACAATTCTTGTAGTTGTACCATTAATTCTTTCATCTCTACTGGCGCCATTCGGTATGGTGCCTTCGATATTAGAGCAGTTCCGGGCGCCAAATCAATCACAAAGTCTACTTCTCTATCTGGAGGAAGTCCTGGCAAATCGTCTGGAAATACATCGACGAAGTCCCTCACAATCGGTATCTCCTCTACCTTCGGGTTCTCTTTTCGACTGTCGACTATGTAAGCTAAATATCCTACACAGCCTTGTCTTAATAACTTCCTGGCCTGCAACATCGTCAGACAACTCGCTTGTCTAGGCGACTTGCTACCATAAAATACAACCTTTGACGGAGTCATAAGGTTAATACGCTTCTTTTGGCAGTCAATTACAGCCCCATAATTGGATAACCAATCCATACCCAATATAACGTCGAATTCCCCCAATCGAATAGGGATAAGATCTACGTTCATGATATTACCCTTAATATCCACTCTACAATTCTTAACACATGCTTAACAGGAATTATCTCTCTATTCGCAATTTCTATAATCATGGGATATTCCAATTCATCCTTAAGCAAATCTAAACTATTAGCAAAGTCATCGGATATAAAGGAACAAGTAGCACCCGAATCAAATAAAACGTAAGCATTAATTTCATTGATCGGAATGATACCTGACACCACATCACGAGACTGGATTGCATCCTGCACCGTCATATTGAAAGTCCTGGCGGTTGGTCTGTTTGTTGCAGGTGGTCCGGTGATGGTTAAGGTATTTCCACTGCTATTTCCCCGGTTTCCTCCTTGTCCTGATCCTCCCGATCCCTTTTTGGGACAGTCTCTTGCTAAATGATCTTTCGAACCACAGTTGAAACAAGCACCCTTCTTTGGGTTTGGACAATTTGGTGCTATGTGGCCTTCCTGACCACAATTGTAGCACACTCTCTTTCCCTTCAAACAAACTCCTAGATGTGCCTTGCCGCAAGTCAGACATGCTTCTATCTTCTTTTTTTGCCCTCCGTGTTGACTTCCAGCTGTCGAGTTATCCGTCCACTTCCTCTTCTGATTATTATTATTCCCAGTATTACTTCCACCAGTCTTGTTATTACCTTCATTCTCACTCTTTTTCTTTTTCTGTTCTTGGTTGTACTTAGTCACTGCATCACTTCCTCCTTCCGCGAGAATGGCCTTTTCCAAAACTCCCCAAGCGTGTTAAGTTGAAACATTGATACCTTGCTGTATACCCAAGGCTTCAGTCCTTGTTCGAATCGTCTGGCTTTCCTCTCGTCAGTGTGTACTTGATACGGGGCAAACCTTGCCAACTCATCGAATTTAGCCGCGTATTCAGGCACGCTCATGTTTCCCTGTTTCAATTCCAGAAATTGCACCTCCATCTGATTCTGCGAACTAGCTGGGAAATACATTTCGAAAAACATCTCTTTGAATCCCTCCCACGTAATTACACCTTCACCTCCTCGCATCTTGTTTGCTTGCCACCAGTAGCTAGCCTCAGACTTCAGCATAAACATAAATGTCGCAAAAACGGTCTTCTGATCTTCTCGAACCCTAGCAACGTCGAAAACCTTCTCCATTTCCATCACCCACGTTTGAGCCTCGATCGGGTTTCTGGAACCTTTGAACTCTGGCGGTCCCACCGCCTTAAAATCTTTAAACGTTGTGCTAGGTGGAGCTTGCAGTTGGTTATTCATGACTCCAGTTAGTAAATTAACTAGCTGTTGAACTGGATTAACATTGGCATTATTGTTATTATTGGTTGACCCTTCCTGAGCCGGTTGACGTTGTTGTCTTCTCCTTGGTGGCATTTTTCTGTTAAATAAACGTTTATTAGAACTTTATTTATTTCTCTACATAGTTAAGACATTACTCAACAATTTAGCATATCACTTAACACATCATCTCAAACAACTTGATATCTTTTCATTCAAATAAAAAGTTTTAACATTAAACTATATCATACTGCTATTTACATCATCTATCCTGGAATAAAGAATCCACATGATTTAAAACATTCAAATATTAACATATTCCTTAGTTCATAAACACATCAGAATTTACATAAAACTATATAAGTCTTTCACATAAATAAACAGATTCTATTCCTGTCTTCCAAGGTGCTCAATAGCCTTGCCACGCTCCTCATTCATGATACGAGACATCGTCCTGCGATCCAACATATACGATGGAAGTCCTTCAAACTGGATGGGGTACCTTAACACTCGCTCTTGAACCTCATCCATCGCATGATTAAGTGTGGCGTACGTGTCTTCAAGCTTTGCCTTCTTTGCACGACTATCATTTTCTGCACAATCAGCTCGATGTGATTCACTTACCCATCCTTCCTCTGCTATTTTCAGTCTTCCAGAAGTTTCCTTCAGTTCCTTCTTCAGCTTCTCTATCTCCTCGGTTTTATATTCGGTTTGACCCTTCTCATGAATTAGATGCCACTCCACGTTTCCTAAACGTGTATGAAGGGTCACAATCTCTCTATCCTTCTCCTCTAAAGTAGACTGCTGAACAGTCGCTCGCTCAGTCAATTCCTGAACCTCATCTTGTAACTCCACGTTACGATTATATAGTGTGTCATACATCTCAGCATCAACAGTGTACCGTGGTAGCTCCTCTTCTTCTTCCTCCTCATCAAACTCCTCCTCAGGACCCTCCTCAGGATCAATCTCAGGTTCATGCTCCTGACCAACAACGGTGATCAATGGAGATGAAACCCTCTGCACCAGCTGCTCCCTAACGACATGAATGTCTCGGGGCTCCTCCTCAGTCGGTCCTACAAGTACACGAGATCCCTCCTCAGTAGGTACTATAGGTAAATGGGGTCCCTCCTCAGTTTGACTAGCTTCTCCATCATTCGTCATCCTGACAACAAAATTTTAAGTTTTAGTTACTAAGTCATACTATCTAACGCATACTTAACACATAAACACATAATGTATTTTATTATCTTCAATGAATTACAAAAATTCATTTCTTAGAACTCGATAAGAGTTTTCAATTACTATCTTCTTCTATAAGGCTACTACCTAAGGTTGTTTCCCCCACCTAAGGTTCATAACCTACGGCTCTGATACCAACTCGTGACACCCCCAAATCCGGGTACTTCGATTCCACGGGATTTGGTGTTCACTGTACAAGCATCATCTATCTATCTACCCATAAATAATATCAAACTATACAATAGATAGAAATCATAATAAAATCTCTTCCCTTAAGGGTTACATCAACTGAATCGTAAATAAATCCCAGGTTACTCTAACCTTAAAACATCTGTGCGAAATTCTAAACAAATAAGTCTTAACATCAACATAACTCAAGTCTTAAACAAATACATCAGTTAATAAATAACAGGTCTTCATCATTTGCTAACTTTGCCCTTGCCCTTACTAGTGGAGGGTTCATCGCTTCTTTCATTCTTAACTGCAATGTTATTATTAAGCAAGAGTGAGCACAAATGCCCACAAGTATAACAATGAAATAACAGTATAATAACATGCGAATAAATCAAAGACGTCTGAATAAGAGCTCAACTTTTGAATCAAGAATGAATAACAAGAATCAAAAGAATTCTGAGGGTCATAAGACCTTGAACTATGTCCTAGGTTATCAAGGATTATACTTGAAACCTTTAACAGTCATAAGACTATGGACCTTCTTCTCGTACTTAGGGGGATCAGCCCTTAGTACCATACTGTGCACAATATCTTAACGCTAACGCATAAGTGAATCCCTTTTCAGGGTTGTTCATCTCAGTTTGACATTCGAGTCCGCACCAAAGGAAGTTTGGTTTGGATAATTCAATAAGGGTTCTGAAATTTAGAACGTTCATCAACTAAGGACTAGCTAAATCATTAAGATTCACTAGTCTAAAAAGGTTCAACAATAATGATATTCGATTTGAATAATAATCTCAAATGTATACAATAGAACAATTATTGTATAATTGAATCATGCTTTGAAAGATAATCAATCTTTAATATAATACTTGAACTTGAATAATAATTTAAGTTTAAGTAAATTGCTCAATGTAAAAGTAGAGTTAAGAAACTTGCTCATTTTAAGAGTTTAAGTTTGGGAGACTTGCCTCGCGTGTAGATTACACTTTAACTAATCACGTTCTTTGAAATAAATCCTACATACCATTCACATTCAATACCAGTTAATTATTAACTAATCATCATAACTTATTCTCGTTGTCTACTTTAATAATTGACTAACTTAGTCAAATCATCACGTTGACACCTAATTTGTTCGTTATGAATGAATAACTAATTATGTATTTAATAATACAACTCACATGTA
Organism: Panax notoginseng; assembly: GCA_016801055.1. Lineage (NCBI taxonomy): Eukaryota > Viridiplantae > Streptophyta > Magnoliopsida > Apiales > Araliaceae > Panax > Panax notoginseng. The sequence goes on from CM029018.1 coordinate 95,480,053, forward strand.
ATTATGTTATTTACATGCTAAACAAATATTTTATCATCATATAATATTTCTAACATATTTACATGTTCATTATTTTAATACACTAACCCATTGTTAGACTTAGAAAATTTAAAAGCTCATTTTTTTTTATTTTTTATTTTTTATTTTTTATTTTTTATTTATTTTTTTTTCCAGTTCGCGAAGAACACAGAATTCAGCGAAAATAATTACTACAAAATCATTATTTCTCCAAATTAAACATACCCACATGTTGGAATTCATATATAATTAATACCCAATATTTATATACTGACAAAACTAATTTTAAACACTTAATAACAGATTTAAAGCCTAACAATTCACTGACTTTGATGTTCATGAAGTTTTAGAAAACTTTATGTGAAAATTCTCCCTATGAATTCGTTATAACACTGAATTCGTTCGTTTAAGGCTTAAACTCTTCGTATTAACATGCATAACAACATACAAGTCCAAAATTTAGGGATAATATATAATCAATACATTAATTATCACATATATGGCCATATGGCCATATCACGTACTCTGTTTATTTTGAAATAACAAGTCATCAGATTACTACACTTAGGGTATGGGATCATGCAATATATATAAAAAAAAATATGTTAAGCTACTCTTATGATTACATTTATACTCATAATTGTTACCCTATTCAACCATAGAAACTCTACAGAGGACTTAAGCCATAATTATGAAAACTTTAAAAAGACGTAGAAATAGAATTTGAGAAAGAAGAGATTACCCAAAGCGTAGATGAGTAAGGATGACAATTCTCTCTATTTCAATCACAATACACACAATCTCTCTCAAAGATTTCTCCAACTCTCTCTGCAAACTCTCTGGTTCTAAAAATACGTAAGTTAAACTCATCTGAGCCTTTAAGCGCAGAGTTGAGGTCAGTTATTCCATTCGTGGTTTAACTGTCCCCAACTCCTCCTAAGGCCTCATTTGGCTAGGAAACTAGGTTCAAAACTCATTATTTTAATAACCTTTTATCATATAGTTTGAAAATGTCACCCTCTTTATAAAATAAATCCCATATTTTATTTAATTTACTTTAAATAAAATATAATAATTACTCGTAAATTCACATAATCATATATTCAATTATCTCATTAATAAATAATGTCAATTTATTAATTCTCTAATTAATAATTAAATTAATTAAATAACATCATGCTTAATTAAATAATTTATTTAATTAAATAAGCTCACATAATTTCATACCTTGATAAAATTATTCTCTTTATTAATTTAATAAATGTAACACATATAATTAAATTAATCTATCACAATTGCATCAATTGATTATTTAATCTAATAATTAAATCATAAAAAAAAATATTTATTTAATTCAATAAATATTTAAAATAAATTACAAAATTCTCGTTCGTCACAGGCATACTCCTCAGCTCTCCTTTTCCTGCTTGCTTCATCTCTCCTGGCTAGATCTTCCAGCTCACTTGACATTAGCATAGGATTATGATCATGCCTATTCATGAATGTAGGATCTCCAATTGGCATTCTTAGGCCAGTGGTGATCACATTTTGTGAGCTGGTAGTTGGCCCTAGACTCCTTATTGCTTGAGCCATTAAAACTTCATGTTGATCAGATCGTTGAGTCTGATGGCCGGATCGTGGAGTATGTTGGTGATACTGCCTTGGAGGAGGACTCATTGATGATTTCGCTAAGACTGTGCCTCTACCTTTGCCTTTTCCTTGATCTCCTTTCCCTTTATCCTCCCCCTTTATGACAGCATCAAGGGTTCAAATATCTTCTAAGAGGCGAGACACTCCTTGGACAAGCTCGTTGGGTTGACTTTGGGTTTGAGCAATGCCCTCTCGATTTTCTTTGACTAGAGCATCAGATCGAGCTTCCCTTCGTTGGAGGATGTCTAGGACATTTTCTGTCTGTTGTCCTTGGTTGATGAAAAAAGGTTGGAATTCTTTTACAGCAGTTTGCAGATTGATGATGTTGTCCAACATAAGTTTGTTCTAGACTTCTTGAGTTATCTGTAAGACAAGAACAACGTCCCTGTGACGTTTAGCTGCTTGAAAGTGGATCTGATCCCTGTCATTTATGCTCTTCACCATTTCTTTTATGATTTCCCTAAGCTTCTTTGTTATCTCAGAGCTTAGGGTGCTTGGGAGATCATTGGCAGCATTGATCATTTTAGTCGGTCTCAGTTGAATGAGTTCAGTGTGAGCTTCAAGACTATCATTTATGTCCTTGATCACTTTCTTCAACACTTAGGACAACTCAGATTTGGTGGGCAGATCTGAAAGGAGTTCACTGAGTCATAGATTGTTTAGAGGATGAGGAGGTGGATATCTTGTGTATTGATCTTGCAAGGTCTAGATAGCAAGATCAAGGTTGAAGTATTCATTTGAGGATGAGGAGGGAATATCTGATGGAGGGGCTTTTGTTTGGGCTTCTAGAGTAGGTGGCTCTTCGATTTGCGCTTGGGACTCTAGATGGGGCTAGAGACCTCAATCGTAGAGATGATGGGAGTTGAGATCAGTATGAAGTTGGGCACATTTGGTTCATCAGTTACAGAATTTTGGGATTCTGTAACTAGGGATTGACTTGATGGATTTAGAACCACTTCCAACTAGCTTGGAAATTCATAAAATTGGCTAGAAAAAGACAGTGGATAGTGATTCACTCTAACAAGGACTGGGATAGTTAATACCCCATGCACCATTCTTGAGGAGGGACCATTTGTGATCAACTTTTTGGCAAAGTTTGAGTTGCCTAGAAATCCATGAGCTAGCACAGAGATGGCTGGATATTCTTTGAAGCTCCAAAACATGTGACTCCAGGAGTTTAGAATTTGAGCTTGATGATAAGGCATCATGGGGAGATAGGAGAACAGCTAATTGTAGAGATAACTCCTATACCCATCACGGGCCACACCTGTGATCTCAAGTTCATCATCATCTTTGTCTTCTTCTTCTTCTCTATCTCCTTTTGAGGATTCCACTATATCAATGACTTCCTTTTGACTCTCTTGCTCAGGCTCTTCCACACTTTCTGCAGGAGCAGCTTTTTCTATTATGGGGATATCATGAGGCTCCCCCTCAATATGAACATCCATACGTAGGACTGGTAGCTCCCCCTCAGCTGAAGCATTTTCTATGGTGAGAACTTTAGGTATCTCTCCCTCAGCTTGAGCTATGTCCTTTTGGCTTTCTTTTAATAGTTCTTTTTCAGCAGCCATCTTTTTGTCTTCCTCCTTGAGCACTCCTTCATTTACAAGAATGTACTTTTTAACTAATTTTCGTCTTGGTTTTCTAGGCTGAGCCACAGCCTCAGGACTTTCTTCAACTTTAGCTCTATCCTGTTGATCAGTTAGACCATCTGGGCCAGCAACTTCCTTGCTTGAGGTGTTTAGTCTGGTCTCTACGATCGGTAGAGACTCTATAATCGAAGAGACATATGGCCTCTTAGACTTGTGACTGTTTTTGTTCTTCTTCAGCAGCTGTGATATGGTAGCTATATCTTCATCAGCCTCAGCCTGTTGTTCATTTCTTCTTAGGATCTTCAGAGTCTCAATATCAGAGGACTCTACACGTATATCAGTGGTAGACCCTTGAGGTTCTTCTGCCATCCTAGTCTTTAGCTTTCTCTTGCCCTTACTTTTTCTGACAAGGGCAGTTAATTCTCCCTTGTTGATCTCTTCCTCTTCTTCTTCAGTCTCTTTGACGACTGACATGTTTCCTGAAATCCCTGATTCCTTTAGATCACCAGTTCTACCACTGGACTTGATGAGTGAGATTTATACCCGCGAATCGGATATTTTATGACTTAAATAGTTGCATGATCTCGTAGAGTTTATATGTTTTTATATGATTATAGTGTTGTTGTGCTTAATTGACATATTACAGGGCTTATCAGGTGTTTTCTAGCAAACAAGGGCAAAATGGTCAGATTTCTTATACTCGTGCCACGGCTCCAATGCCAAGCTTAGTGGCCGCGTCGCAGCGCCACCCTCATGGACCAGCTGACATTATCATGGCGCCGCAGCGCTACAGTCTCTATGTAGACTCGCACCGCAGCGCGAGCTCCGTGTTTTCCAAGCACACGTGGCGCTGCAGCGCCAAACATAAGGTTATTGCTCGCGTCGCAGCGCGAGCTCCGGTGCCCAGGCAGAGACCAAGTGATTTTGACCTAGCAAAAGGAAAGAGGAGATATATAACAGAGACAACCTCTGCTTTTCAAAGGAAGGAGACATCCTATATCATATTTTCCCATAGATTAGCTTAGTTTTTAGTTATTCTTTGTAATTTCTCTTTCTTTTCCTTAGTCGATGTCTGTACATATAGATTAGGTAGCTTTAGGGAGAAGTCTGTATTTCTTTGGAGCACAAGAGCAACGAGCGACACGGATTGGAAAGCTTGAAAGGAGCAGAATGCGTGGGTATTGAAGGGGCTTTGACAGAGTTTCTTCTATCCATTTATTTCCTCTAATTTTGTATTATATAAATGTTGTGTTATTTGCTACTTGTATTTGGTTTATTAACTATGAACTGATTATTGGCTCTAAGGTTATAATGGATCCCTTTGTTATTTGAATTGTCTATCTTTATCTCTTTGGTTGACACCATATAATTTGGTTTAATATATTTGTGCTTCATGATTCTCGCTAAGATATTAGTGATGATTTTGGTAATCTGTATGATATCGACAGAAGAATTATAGATTTACACCTAAATATATTAGCATATGATTGTGGGTTTCGACTGCATAAGTTGTGCGTAGAATAGACATATCTCTGTGCGCCACGTGTGACCTGATAGAGAACTTATGCTTAAATCCTTGTTATGATTGATTCACATAGACATGTGTAGGATTGCATCTAGCTTGGACGTTCTTTTTTGTTCTATTCCCTTTAGGGTGGATCTGGAGAGGATATGTTTGTGCATACCTCGACAGAGGTGCATAGGCACCTATGTGTTCTCGGTCGACAAATTGTCGTGACCTTTAAGACCAAAGAGAGAAGGGTAGCTAGTTTGATGAAGCATAACACGCTAGGTGTTCGACAGAATGCCTGTGTGGGGGTGAAGTTGTGACCTTAGCTTGTATTCCTTAGAATTCCATTCGTTATCCATTTACTTGCTTTGTTAATTAGTATAATTAGATTAATCACACTTCCATTTCCTGTTGTTTGAATAAGGCTTTAGCGATAAACAATCGGTACTTGGTAAATATTAGTCATAGTTTCTCGTGGGTACGACACTCTCCTTATCACTGTATTACTTGTTAGACCGCGTATACTTGCGCGTGTTTAGTGATCGGTTATCTGACCAACAGGACTCAGACATCATACAAACATTCTCTGCTGGATTCCTTTTCTAGTTTTCAAATAGTTGCTAGGTCATCCGTCTGTTTGGATTGATGGACTCTCTCCTTCATCATCCCCAATCTTATCACCCAGAGCAGACTATAGAATGATGCTTATAAATCGCCCGTAGAGCATCTTTTGAGAGCCCTTTGTCTTCTTCGAGCTTAGGGTCCATTTTACTATGCATTCAAGCAGTAGAGCTCCATTGTTAAGCTGTATTCCATAACTTATGGCAGTTAGCTGCACCTCATTTACAGAATCGTGGCCGGAGCTTTTGCAGCAAATACACTTCCCAATAATATCTGCCAAAAATTCATACCTCTGAGGAAACTCCTTCTTCTTGTATCCCTTAACAGTGGGGAATTTTTTGTGATGCATCTTCTTTAGGCCTTCATGAAAGTCAATGCAATTTATGAACGGGAACCCCTCATTTTTGAAGCCTAAGGCTAGGTTGATGTTCTCTGCCTTTAGCTTGATTTCCACATTCTTGACTCTCATCGTGAGGACTTCATTTTTGAATGCCCCATTTTTGTAAAACTCCTTTATTAACTTCGGGTAGATCTATGTGCTCGTACCCAGGGCTTCTTTGAGACCAGCCTTCTTTATCAATGTCAAAATCTTGTGAAATTTGGGTTCAGCGGTTTTGAACTCATCAAAGCATAGTCTGTAGCCAGAGACGACGTTGGAGGCTACCGTTGATTTCTTTGCAAGGAGCATGGTTGTCTAAACTCTCTTAAGGGTTAGGGTTTCTACTTGTAGAGAGAGAAAGAGAGATAAGTTTTTTGAACTTCTAATTTCAAAAAGGCATTTTCAAACTATACTTGTAACTTCCCTCTCTCCATTTTTGTTTAGTAGGGCAGGTGCAAAATTCTGCTTGGCTCTACGAATTTGACTGAGGAAGATTGTACTGATTTTCTCTTAGCTCCTTCTGAACTAATGTGTCCTTAGGGAGGACTATGATCGTTGAGGTGGCCCTTGTGCTTATTGAGTTTTCTTTGCATTCGTCGAGTCTGAACTGCAATCATCGTGTCTGAACTACGATCGTCGAGTCTGCTCAGTATTCGTCGTGTCTGAACTACGATCGTCAAGTCTGACCGAGTCCTTGTGATGAACTTTTGACTTAGCATTCTTCTTGGTTTTAAGGTAGCTCAGGAAGGGCCAACCTCATGGAGTGAGTCAAGGGTTAGGTTTGTTCCTGAGGCGCTTATCAGAGAGATTGCTTTGTGTTGAACTTTGTCATCATAGAATGCTCCTTTGTTTTGTTGATGGGACTCTGCTATCGTTGAGTCTGTACTACGATCGTTGTCTTTTATGTCACTGCAGCTCTGCGATCGTGGACTTCCCTTGATCATGTCTATGATTTCAACCATAGCCTTTATATTTGTATGGTTTGCACACACTAGAGCATATATTTCATGGTTGTAAATTAAGCATTCCTAGCTCATTTATTAACTTGTTAAATCTGGATTCATCTAGAGACTTTGTAAAGACATCAAGAAGTTGATTTTCAGTAGGGATATATTGTAAAGATATAGTTCCATTTTGCACATGATCCCTAATGAAGTGATACCTTATTTCTATATGCTTAGTCGTAGAATGCATGACAGAATTATGAGTAATTGCTATGGCACTTGTGTTATCAGGTATTGATTTGAATTCAAACCCATAATCTGCTAGTTGATTTTTCATCCATAGGATCTGAGCACAACAGCTGCCAGCAGCAATGTATTCAGCTTCTATAGTTGAAGTAGATACTGAATTTTACTTCTTGTTAAACCAGGACACAAGTCTGTTTCCTAGCAATTGATAGGTACCACTAGTACTCTTTCTATCTATTTTGCAGCCTACAAAATCAGCATCTGTGTATCCTGTTGGTTCAAATGAGGACTCATTGGGATACCTGTAAGGACCCCAAAATCTATACAATTTAAATCCCGACTTCGGTCGTTAACCATACATTCAACCTCTAAATAATACATCATTATTCGATGTTAAACTTAATAAAATTGCGGAATATTTAAAACTTTTATACATTTCCTTCTTTCTTGCCCTGAATCGCAACCATTATATTACATCTCTTTGATTCAATCTTATGTCATGAATCGTTACAACAAAATAACTATACAAAGTCTTACATCATAACTAAATATCCATATACCTTAGATAGCTCAACTTACATTTCAACAACATGTTACGTTCAAAATATGAAATACATTTCTCATAAAACATAAGTAATCTTCGTGAATATAGATCTCTATAACTCACATAGCACGTATCTTTACCTTAAATTCTTGACCTACAAAAGTGGTTATTTATAAGAGTGAGCTCGACAACCCAGCAAAGTCTAACAGTTTTCATGCATCACATAACACATAATAACATGCTCGATATACATCTCATTAAAGTAACATGGCATACATGCTTTTAATTCACATAGCAAATATAAAGATTGAGTTCCTTACTCAATCATCATTACTTAGCCAAAACAATGCCGTCATATATTGACTTTAACATTTCATTATTCAACATGCATAACATATCATGCAATTTAAAACAGTTCATCAAGTCCACGTAGAAAATAGGAACCGAAAGACTTGCCTTGATCGTTGTTTACCAATAATAGTTTAACAGCTTATAGCTATCTGCACTTCACGTGCCCTACGCAATTATATAATCACATCAAATATTAGTCACATAACAACACATAGTAATTATAATGTAAACTCTACTCTACGTCTCATAACCCTTCCTATCATAAATACACAATGTTCAACTTAATTGTGTTAACTTTCAACTTATATCTCCCTATATTTCATTTTTGAAGTTCATTCAAGTGCTTAAGTCTTGCTAGGACTACTTATTGGTTTTATATTAAACCCATTCCATATCTTATAATATCCATTTCAATGGAATTGAAACACTTTTTAAGTTCATTAACACTTGGCACGGCGTTTCGACGTTCATTCGTCACACGCCAGATTTGCCTCTCTTGTGTATGCTTACTATGCTTCTATAACTCATCTAATACATTATATATTAATGTTAAGCATTATTATATTTACTAACATTCATGTTTTATAACATAGGACATCATCTTTTATGGTCTGGAGCACTACACATGCATATATGCATGCCCGACACCCTCCGATTGCCTCCGAAAACACAATAGTCCTACAGATGACCATTTTGACCCATCCTAATGACCTCAAATTGAAAAACGTAAAGAACGAAAGTTGTAGGTCTACTCGTCCTCGTTCCGTATCATCTTGAATCACCTCAATCGGAGTTCGTATGAGGAAGTTATGGCCATTCTACTGCAGGAGTTCAAAACTGTCCAACCCAGACCACTTTTCTGGCGCCGAGGCGCGGAACAGTGGCGCTGGGGTGCGAGCTATAGCGCTGGGGCATGAGCTACTAGCCCGTTTTGGCGCTGGGGTGCGAACCTTGGCGCCAGGGCGCGAAATTTGGCACTGGGGCGTGAATTTTGACGCTGGGGCGCCGAAACTCGCAGGACCCAACCACGAAGAATAGAACAACTAATTTTTTTATCTATTACTTCAATTCTAACACTAATTAACATCCATAATTTCATCGCAAACTACACATAAACGTTTAACAATCATCCATATAACAATTACCAACAATTAAACAACTACTTTAGAAAACTTCATTATTTGAAAACACTATTTTTAAGAAAAACTTCATTGTTAACGTTGTTTAACACAGTAATATCAATAATAACCCAAACTTGATTACTTTAAAGTACGATTCTCTGAAATTCATACCCAATTAACATACATAAGCTTCAATTTCACAATTAGTATACGATAAAATACTAATTTTGTTATACTCCAAAACATGTTCATGTTCATCCTCATGTCCACTGTAAAACTAATTTCTTCTTTCTCTTTGAACGTATTTTAGCATACAACATATATATTCATTTATGCTAGTATAACCATTAAAATTATAAATACACATAATTTCCTAACCAATTATAAAATCATGGTTTTACAGAAAGTTTGTAAAGAATTTTATGTTACCGTCAAATTCAAAAATACAGAGACTTAGAGATTATAACGTAAAACATATATGTTAAGGTTATGTAACATACCTTTTTGTTGCTTAAGAAATCCTTGTTAAACACTGAGAATTTGTTTTGGTGGCTTTAGAATCACAGACTTGTCTTTCTCTCAAACTCTCTCAAACTTTATGAAACTTTTCTTTCTTCTTCCATTTTCTCTCTTAGGCTTTAGCCAAATAGATTAGATGTAACTAAAATAAACTAACGTATCTTTTCAAAAGTTTTAAAACTGACGCCACTAATGGCATTATTAAAACAGCAGTTACCACAAATTATTATACATTATTTATATTTTCTTTATTTACTTTATATTATTAATAAATCAAATTTAAAAAATCCAAAAGCCATAAAGCTCCGTTTGGCAAAACGCTTTAAAATTAAAGACTTAATATATATTTAAGGCTTGTTTGGCAAAATAAATTAAAACTACTTTAATTTATTTTAATAACCACTTATAATAAAGTTATTTGTCACACTTCTAATTAATTAAGTTTTCATACTTAATTTAATTAATTCAAATAACAATTCGTTGCATAATATAATAATTTATTTAATCATTATAAACTCTCTAACTTAATTATTAAATTAAATTAGATTACTATTTCAAAATAATTACTTTCCTTAACTCATTAATTATTTATTAAATAAATAAATAATCAAATCACATCAAATCAATTAAACAAATACTTATTCAATAATAAACACATCTATTAAATATTTATATAATTCAATAAATATTTAAATATTATAATAAAAATCTGGATTGTTACAATACCAAAGTTCTAAGTGAGGTGTACCCTTGAGATACTTGAAAATCCTCTTTACAGCAGTTAAATGTGATTATTTAGGATTAGCCTGAATTCTAGCACACATATGCATGTTGCAAACATTATATATGGTCTACTGGCAGTTAGATATAGAAGAGAGCCTATCATACCTCTGTATTGAGTTATATCAATACTTTTACCTTTTTCATCTTTGTCAAGCTTGGTTGCAGGAGCAATTGGGGTTTTCATGGGAGAGGCTGATTCCATGCCATACTTCTTAAGTAAATCTTTGATGTATTTGGCTTGGTTTATGAAGATTCCTTCAGTAGTCTGCTTTACTTACAGTCCAAGGAAGAAATTCAGCTCACCCATCATGCTCATCTCAAACTTGCTCTGCATAAGCTTGGAGAATCTCTTACATAGCTTTTCATCAGTAGAACCAAAATTAATATCATTAACATATATTTGAACCACTAGGACTTTATCTTTATGCTTTCTAAGAAATAATGTAGTATCTACTCTACCTCTAGTGAACCTATTTTCAATAAGAAAGTTAGTTAGTGTTTCATACCATGCTCTAGGTGCTTGTTTAAGACCATATAAGGCTTTGTCTAATCTATAAACATAATTGAAAAGAGATGGATTGATAAAACCTGGAGGTTACTCTACATAGACTTCTTCTTGAAGTTCTCCATTCAGGAATGCACTTTTACATCCATCTGGAAGACCTTGAATTTCATTTGAGCAGCAAAGGCCAGGAATATTCTGATGGCTTCTAGTCTGGCAATATTTGCAAATGTCTCATCATAGTCAATGCCTTCTTCATGAGAGTAACCCTTGGCCACTAGTCTTGCCTTATTCCTGGTTATTACTCCATCTTCATCCATCTTGTTTCTGAAGATCCACTTGGTTCCAATGACAGGATAACTTTTTAGTCTTGGAACCAATCTTCATACTTTTCTTCTTTCAAACTGATTAAGTTCTTCCTGGATGTCTTCTATCCAGTTGGAGTCTTCCATAGCATTCTCTATCTTCTTAGGTTCCATGTGTGACAGGAAGCTTAGATAGAAACATTCATTTTGAGCAGCTCTTATTTTGACTCTTGCACTCGGATCTCCAATGGTTAAATCTTGAGTGTGGTCTCTTGCCCATCTGTTTCGTGTTGGAACGTCTGTCCTGATGCCTTCTTGTCTTAGGACTTCAAGATCTATTTCTTCTTCTTGGTGTGGAGGTTCGTTGTCTTGCATAGGCCTCTCTACAATTTTATTTCCTTGCTCAACGATTTCACTATCTGGCACTACGATCGTAGTGTTGAGCTCGACGACCTCGTTTGTAGTGTCTGAACTGTCGGTCGTAGTGTCTTGAAGCACCATTTTTTCTAAGTCTGTCTCATGATGTGAATCGAGACTTCAACACTTAGTGTCTTCTTATTGAACACTCTGTAGGCCTTACTGTCTGTGGCATATCCAAGAAAGATTCCTTCGTCTGACTTAGGTTGAAACTTTGACAAGTATTGCTTTCCATTGTTGAGAATGTAGCATACACAGCCGAATACATGAAAGTAGCTGACACTTGGCTTTCTTCCTTTCCACAGTTCATAGGGTGTCTTCTTGATCGTAGAGTGTATTAGTGATCTGTTCTGCGTGTAGCATGCAGTGTTGACAGCTTTTGCCCAGAAGTATTCAGGTAGATAGGCTGCTGCTAGTAACGTTCTTCCAGCCTCTATCAAAGTTCTATTCTTTCTCTCAGCTACACCATTTTGTTGAGGAGTTTATGGAGCTGAGAAGTTATGACTGATGCCATTGTCTATGCAGAACTGGTCTATTTCTGAGAAGTCAAATTCTCTGCAATGATCACTCCTTATAGCCTTAATTTTCTCTCCTTTCTCGTTCATCACCGGCCTGAACATCTTGATCAGTTGGGAGCTTGTTTCATCCTTTGAGGTTAGAAAGAACGCCCATGTGAACCTGGTGTAATCGTCGACTATAACCAGTGAGTATCTTTTCCCTCCGAGACTTGTAGTTGGAATTAGTCTAAATAGATCCATGTGGAGCAACTGTAGGGGTTTGTCGATTTAGTTGGTTGTTTTACTTTTGAATGAGCTTCTGGTTTGCTGTCCAAGCTGACAGGCGTTGCATGTCCTTTCTTTGGCGAAGCTGAACTTGGGTAGGACTGCAACAAGATCTTTTGAGGCAAGTTTGGACATGCTTTTGAAGTTTAGATGAGACAATCGTCTATGCCATAGCCAGCTCATTTCTTTAGATGCTTTAGCCAGAAAGCATATTGTCTCATCTGAGCTTAGCTGACCAAGATCCACTATGTAGACATTTCCTTCTCTTGTTCCGGTTAGCTTTACATCAGATGTCTTCAAATCTCTGACTTGACACTAATTGTTGAGGAATGTTAGTTGATGGCCCTTGTCACAGAGTTGGCTAATGCTCAGAAGATTTTGTTGTAGTCCTTCCACATAAGCCACTTTACTGAAGGATACTGCACCATTTCCAGCTGTACCATATCCTCTTGTCTTGCCGGAGCCGTTGTCTCCAAAGATGACTGAGGGACCCTCCTTCTCTATGTAGTTAGACAAAAGAGCTTTATTCCAGTAATGTGCCTTGAGCATCCACTGTCCAGATACCAGGTTGTGATCGTGGAGCTCTTTTCCTATGACAACATTAAACCTTCATTTTAGTGCCCATATTTGCATGGGTCCTACTTTGTTAGTGCCCTTGGGGACCCAAATCTGCTTGATTTTGGATCTCACATGCATGGAATTATAATAGCACTTTGCAGCCTTGTGACCAACTCTATTGCACACAAAACACCTAGTATGATGCATGCATGTGTGTGTGTGTGAGACTTCATCCTCCATTTGGACTTTTGTGGTTCTTTAGTCATCCTTCTGTTAAAATGATTTTCCTTCTTCCACATGTCCTTGGGTTTCATGAAATGTGAGGAGTGTACCTTACCTCTACTGTACCTTTCCAATTGGTTCGTAGAGTTGGTCTTACTCTACTCTACGATCCTTCGAGGTTGGTGAGTAGAGGATGGGTTACTCTTCTCTTTTATGAAACCCAGGCCAGCATGAGATCCTTTACTTCTTGGAGTATGGATTGAATCAGTAGAACAGGGTTGGGTTGGTTCTTCCTTCTGTGAGGATTTCACAAATGTAATGCCTCTACTAAAATTTGAAGCTTTACTAGTGCTAGTTTCCTTTATCTTTTCCACACATGGCTCTGAGGTTGATCTCCCAAAGCCTAACCTGTTCTGTCAGATGCACTTCTCTGACTAGAGAGCAGGGAGTCCATGGATGATGATGATTTATTCCATGTAGAGATAATCTTTTCTAGTTCTTTAATTTTAGAGGTTAGACTTGACTCTCTTTGTGCATTGAGCTTATTGGTCTATTGTAATAACTTATTCTCAGCCTCAAGCTTGGAGAGAGAGTTAGTACTTAGAAGGGCTGTTTCCAGTTCTTCTTGAACTTTCTTTTTCTCCTCTTGAAGAAGTGAATAATCCTTCGACAGAACTCTGAACCATTTCATATATTTATGCAGATCAAATGTTATACCATGCAGTGCAGCCCTTAAATCATCAATGTTTACATCAGGAGAGTTAAAGTCAAATACCTCATCGATACTTACTTCATGTATGTTAGAATTATGTTTGTCCTTTGCATGTTTGGCCATTAGGCACATATTTGCTATTTGAGGATCTTCATCATCTCCAGAATCGGAAGTTGAGTCATTGTCTGAGTCACTCCACGATCCTCCAGCTATAAGGCCTTTGTCTCTCTTTTGAGGCCTTTTGTTGCCTTTGTATTCCTTCTTTGGATGTGATTTCTTCTTTAGTTCTTTTCTGAGAGGTTTGTTGCAGTTGGCAATGAAATGGCCAGGCTTCTTGCAGTTGTAGCATAGATCATTCATTTGCTCCTGGCTGCTATAGTTGCTGACCTTCTTTTAGCTTGCTGGTTTTGCTTTGACGCATGAACCTTCTGAGTCTTTTCACCAGCATAGCAAAGTCCTCATCATCATCTTCATCATAGTCAGAGTCATTTCAGTGTTAACCTTGGAGGTACTTTCAGTTGCTTTGAGAGCAACACCCTTATCCTTCTTTCTTCCTTCTCACAGAGTTTCTGCTCGTTGAGTCAGCTCCAGTTCGTATGTAAGAAGATTACAATATAACTGTTGAACATTCATTTTGTGGAGATTCTTTGACTCTCTAATAGCAGTGGTTTTGGCATCCCACCTGCTTGGCAAGTGTGCCATTGGATCTACTTAAGTTTTGTAGGCTATATAATAGAACTTGCTCTGATACCAATTGTTAGTTCCTGGAGGCACAGTAGTTATCTAGAAGGGGGGGTTGAATAGATATTAAAAAAACTTTTCATTTTACTTTGTTAGAGTGATAATGATTAAAACTTAGCGGAATTAATCTTTGTTTTAATCTCCCTTAAGATAGTGAGTTAATGAGAGTGAGGCAGTTATAGCAGTTATGGCAGATATAGCAGTTATAGCAAGAATGTAATAGACACAACCGTTTTAAGTGGTTCAGAGCACTTAAAGCTCCTAGTCCACTCTTCTACTCCTCGAGTAGGAAATCCACTAAGGATGTCTTTTACACTTTCTGAATCACACAGATTCCTTCTAGACCAGCAGTCTAGGAACTTCTTAGTTCACTCTTGAACTCTTCAAGTCCAGCAGACTTGGCTCTTCACAGTTCACTTAGAACTCTTCAAGTCCTTCTGACTTGGAACTCTTACTTCAGTTGATTGGTAGTTGTTGAGTTATTGATTGGTGCTACTCAGTTGCTGTTAAGCTCTTGTTCGAAAGAACTGAGTAGCTAAGCAAGCTTTTTCTTTTTCTCAGATCGTAGAGTTGAGCGATGAGGGTTCTTATACATTTTTGTTCAATGCTTGCTTGTTCCTCTCATCTGTAGATGTTTCTCATATATGTGATCTTTAAAATCTATCCGTTGAAGCCATTTGTTGAAGCATTAAATGCGTTAGACATTTTTGAACTTTGATGGAGACGTTTCTGCACATCTTCTGAATTGCATTCTGGCCCACTGACACAACATACTGCTTTCTTACCTAACACCTGAAAAGATGTTTTCCTCTACCCTATGGTCCTTTCCTTAGCTTTTTCAATACGTTTCTTTCGTTGTATACTAAGGACATCTTTTGTACCGTTGGGACTGGTGAGGACTTCAACGTTTAAAACCCATTCCACATTTGTTGGAATTTGTCTCCAAACAAGAGGTGGGGCTCGATGCTTCTGACGTAAGGCAGATGATACTCTACGATCCAGATCGTGGTGCCTTGTCACCTTAGTGCTTGGTCTGATGCTATCAATAGAGAACACTACGATTTCTCTTAAAAACTTGCACACTACGATCTTCACTTGCATGTCTTGCAAGCTCTACGTTTTCGAGAGCATACTACGATCTCTGAGTTGGCTCGGCAAACGTTGAGACCACTCTACGATTTTCGAAGAGGCCCTTCAAGGTAGGTACACTACGATCCTTCATACTCTACGATTCTACCTTGGCTTCTGCAATTTTGATCAGCTCGATACACAACAATCTCTTCGAAGCCTCTGTATTACATCTCAAGATCAACCTAACAGCTTTGATCTCTTTATCTATACATTCATTTACAGAATGATACACGTTAAGAGGTTAGATCAACCTAACAAATTTGATCTATTACTAAGTCCTTGTACATATATTCCTTGAAGGACTTTACATATAATCATGAGCTTTTACTTTAAACATCAAATCAAAATATGCACTCTCCCAACACAGGATAATTAGAATCATACCCTTGAAGATTCGAGCTTCCTCAAGTACCAGTTCAACTCCTAATCCTTTGTGTTCTCCTTGAATACGTAGGTTTGGTTCCTTCCTTTGATCAACGTTAGCCACCCAAGCATTCGACCTCTAGAGGTGATCCACCAAGGAAGAACAAGAATCAAGAAGAAGAGAATTTTGGCTCATACCCTAGTTTTCCTATCTAAGTAGAAAAAGGGGCTTACTCTCCAACAATTGGAATCACGTATCTTTCACACATTGATATCTGATACAAGACTCCTATTATAAAGATATCAGTTAACCTATTTTTAATATAATTAAAATAGGGTATAATTTAATTAATTAAACTTCTTTAATTAATTAGGCTTCCTAATCTTATTAGGGATAATTAATTAAACTCTTTTAATTAATTTACCTCCTAATCTTATTAGGAATAGATGAAAGTACTTATATTAAATTAATTCCTAAACTCCTTTAGAAATTAAAATAAAAATAATTATAATAATATTAAAAAGACTCCTCTTATTAATTTATATTTAATATTTTTAAAATATTAAATAATAAATATTTAGCTATTTAATTTATTCTATCACCATATATTAAATTAAATATACTTAACATATTATTACGATTATGCCATTAACTTCTTAAATAATTATTCTTCCTTATATGGTGTGACCCTTTAGGTTCTCCATATTAAATCGGTTGTGAATAAATCAATTAGAACAATTCTAATCTTATTTAAATAAATAAATTAAACTATCAATTTATTTAAATAAATAATATTTATTCAACAATAAGGATAAGCCTTCTTAGCGATCAACGTCTTTCCAGATAATATAGATTTTAACATTAATCATAAAAGAACCTTTGAGTAAATAGTTACCGAACAATTCAATCCTTCCACCATACAATGCTCCAATTAAATATAAGACATGAAATTACTGTCAAGTCTTATTTTATTTAATTATATGTATTTCGATTCCTAAATGCACAACTATGAATGAATACAAATTAGAAACACCTTTCTAATTTCATTCCACTTTGGCCAAGGATTATTGGGTTGTCATTTATCGAATTACATAGGACATATCTCTTCTTTTACTAGAAGCGATAGATTCTTTATTGATCATTCATTATCTCCATATATAACTTATTACACCCAATCATACCCTTTGATATATCCTAAGGGTCTTA
Source organism: Panax notoginseng (assembly GCA_016801055.1). Classification (NCBI taxonomy): domain Eukaryota; kingdom Viridiplantae; phylum Streptophyta; class Magnoliopsida; order Apiales; family Araliaceae; genus Panax; species Panax notoginseng. Next base: position 95,497,271 of record CM029018.1, read on the forward strand.
AGGAATACGTCAAAGTATAAATCATTATATACAAGATACCATGATGATCTCAAGTTTTATGATCACTTGTATTACTATCACTACAGGAATTTCTATTGACAGGCGAGTAAAACTCCATTAGGTATTCCTTAGCGAGTCACGTTCAGTGAACTTATTCTCCAATAAGAACCTACATACTTGCTTCAGTGTCTCCACACAAAGGATCATGAAATCAATCATCCTAATTCAATGAGCAAGTAACGTATATACCGATCTATCCGGATTCACTAATCTCCTTTTTAGTAATCCATTGATTGGGAACATTTTAGTTTTTAAGCTATCTAAGAATTTAGATCTCATTAGCATAATCTCATCATGATTCTAAAAGCATTACTTAAAACTATGAGTTTATCACATATTATTAAAACAACACCATGTAGATAATTAAATACTTTTAATAAATAACACTTTTATTAATAAATGAATAAGATTGTTTACAAACTATATGCTTTATCATCATACATGATTGACTTGTATGCATACTACTTTCAGTAACCTGCTGGTAGTCGATAATGGTGTCAACCCTGCTGGTAGTCGATAACGGTGCCTACCCTGCTAGTAGTTGACAACGGTGAAATTTTCTCGAGTTTGGGTATTTAATGTGCACGCCTATTTCACTCTACTGCGGATGCATGCCAAACTTTTTTAATGGAGATGTGGGCTGATATATCATGGTTGCACATGTACAGACCATGGTTGATGTGATGATATAAATTTATCCTTAAGAGTCTATTGTCTTAGGTTAATGCACATGCTTAGTTGAATTGACTAGATGTAGAAACATACCTCATCCTTTCTGAGACGATTTGGAGTTTCTTTTAGCTATTAGGCACTTGTGCCCCATTTCCTTGTGTTTTTTATTTGCTACTCGATTAGACTGATGATCTGGGTGCTGTTGACGTCCCTGGAGGGTGTGGCTCATTCTTTCAGTGCCTAGATTTGAACTTTGGTGTAGAGGCCTTGACTTGTGAGGACATGGTGCAGGTTGACTTGTTTGATGATGTTACTTTCATTTGCTACACCTTTAGTTAGCAGATGGGCGGCTATGCTTCATTTCCCTGTACTTTTTGCAGGAAACTTAAATAAGTGATTCTCCCTTAAATCACGAATTCTAACAAAAAAAAACACTACCGGTTTTTTTTTAATAAATTTTATACAACAAAATTATGCCCAATTAAATTATTCTAAACACATATCAATATACATATCAAATTAAAATAATTAATAATTCGCATAAAGGTTTGGCTCTGATGCCACTGTTAGGTTTTTAATATTCATGAACGCAATCAAATTGCACAAAGTAAGCGAAAACGTGAAAAATCAGAGTTTAAAATTTTACAAACCATATACCCGGATCATCCTTTATTCACAATTATTAATTAATATTATATATTGATATGTGTTTAGAATAATTTAATTGGGCATAATTTTGTTGTATAAAATTTATTTTAAAAAAAAAATCGGTAGTATTTTTTTTGTTAGAATTCGTGATTTAAGGGAGAATCACTTATTTAAGTTTCCTGCAATTCACGTGTGGGCAAGTGTTTTTTAAAAGTTATAGAGTGCTACCATTTTTAGTTACAGGAGGAGTTTTCCTAAAGGTTGTCACGTGATTCATGTAAAAGTAGTATGACTACTTATATTATATATATATGTAATATATATTACCGTAGTATATTATATATATATATATATATATATATATATATATATATATATATATATATAATATTCTTAATAATTTAATAATTATAATAAAAGTTTATTTTAATTTTAAAATTAAATTTCATGCTAACTAATTAGAGTTGGAATTGGATTCCATGATAACTAATTGGAGTTGAAATTAGATTCCATATTTTCTAAAATAAATGAGTTTATTTGTGAATAAGAAAGTGAATCCATCTTTCCTTAAATAAAAGAGTTTATTTGTGAATAGGAAAGAGAATTCGTGTTTTCTTTAATAAAGGAGTTTTTTTTACTTGGAATTGGATTCTAAAATTAATTAAAATAAATGAGTTTATTTTGATTAAAGATTTTGATTAAAATAAAATAATTTATTTTATTCAAAATTGGATAAATTAAAATAAAAGAGGTTTATTTTGATTTAAATTTGGATTAAAATAAATGAGTTTATTTTAATTCAAAATTAGATTTTATACTAACTAAATTTACCCATTAAATGATATCAATATATATATTGAATGTTTATTATTCATGAGATGAATGTTATTTATTGATGCATATGATGATGTGTATGATAATAAATGAGATTGATTATGGATTATTGACCAATGTGATTGGATTTTATTTTAGTTGGATGCGTGAATGTATGAGTTTTATTAAATGGTGTCTGCGTACCTCGTCTTCTCTAATTTTTCTTAATGTAAATTCTATCTCCCTCCTATGTATTTACCCTTGACTGCTGATCAAGGTTTCTATTTATTTTAAATAGTTTTGTAATAGGAATAGTTAGAATTAATTTTGAAGAATTAGAGATCAAGGGGCAAGGAGCGCTTGAAGACCCGTTTGTAATGGAACCCGAGTTTAAATGTAATAGTTATATTTAAATATTAATTCTTGCACCCCTAGGGCTTGACCTTTTGGTTCACTTGGTGGCTCTAGTGAACCAAACTAGAATAAAAGTCCATAATCAATCTAGGTATAATATAGTAGTATATATGTGCATGTTTATACTATATATATTATATATTATTCAAACATGCTTCGCATGTTAATTAATATGACACGTATTTTATATATATATGTGCATGCGTGCTAAACAAGTTAAGACAAATTAATAACAAACCCCTCAAATATTTTATATTAAGTTGTAACGTTCAAAGATATTTGGAATATCGAACGTCGCCTTCTAGTATGATAGAAACAATAGAGTATTGAATATTTAATATGAGTTTGTTGTGCACATACAAGGTAAGTATTAAATATTTAAGATGTTATTTTTATTACATATGATGTTTATAAAGGAATTGAACATTACTACTTTGTTGTGCACACATAAGGGCTGTAGTTTTCTCTTCACTTATATGGAAATGTTGGGTCTGACTTAACTTAAATCATTTTAGTTCGGATGTGCACACACTTGACCATTATAATTTAAGAGGAAAAATACAAGGAGTTACATAGTTGATGTAATTGACAAGAGTTGTCTACCTATTTATTTATATATAGTTTGTTGTGCACACACAAGGCTATATACATTTGAAATGAGATCCTTATTCTTACTAGCAAATCTTTAATTAGATTTTGCCGAACTATATAAGTGAGAGTAATATAGCTTGATGAAAATAGTGGGAGATACCAATTTAAAACAAGACCTAAATTATTTTGGTAGTTAATAAAAAAATATGTGCTAAAATGTTGTTAATTACAAATTCATTTACAGAATTTTACAATGTCTAAATTACTATCACTGTGAAGCATATTAGATGCTATTTAACCGGACCGAATTAAACGGATTGGTTAAGGAAATTGAGAATAGTTCTCACGGCTAAAAAGCTATCTTATGTCCTTAATACACCTATCCATGCAATGGTTGTAGACAATGCCTCTGAGGAAGAGATTGCTACTTTTAGAAAGTGGAAAGATGATGCAAAATTGGCTCAATGCATCATGCTCGCATCCATGAGTAACGAGCTTCAGCGTCGGCATGAAACTATGTATGCTCCTACTATACTCATGCACGTCAAGTAGTTGATGGTGAGAAAAGTAAGACTAAAAGATATCAAATATCTAAGGAGCTCTTCCGATCTAGAATTACCGATAACACTACAGTACAGATAATAGTCCGGAACATTATCAATTTGATTGATCAATTAGGACAATAGGTTTTGTCATGGATGGAGAGTTGAGCCAAGATTTGATCTTGCACTCACTCTCGGACTCCTTTCATAATTGTTGTGAATTTTTCATATGAACAAGCTAGATATCAGCTTCGCTGATTTGCTTAACATGTTGAAAAATATTGAGAGTCACTTTCCAATCAATAAAGACCAAGTCTTACTGGGAGGGGCCAAAGGATCTTCTAAAAAGAAGAACGATTCTAAGAAGGTAAGTCGAAAAGGCAAAATCAAAGGATAATAAGAAAAAAATCGATATGGATAGCAAAGGAGTTTGCTTCCACTATAATAAGCCTGGATACTGGAAAGAAACTGCGAGAAGCATCTTGCAGAGTCTAACCAAAGAAGCTTAGTGAAGTTTCGATTAAAAAATATAAATTTGTTCATGATTTAAAATAAATTTTTCTTTAAGTTAAGGTTATACTTGGGTATTGGATACCGACTTTGGTTATCATAAATATAGATTTATGAAGGGACCTAATAGAAGTAGAAAGCTAAACAAAGATAAGTAATCTTATGTGTGGGAAATGAAGCAAAGATTGCTACATTAGCCATAGAAACTTATAGTTTAGCATTCCCAACAGACAAATCTATTAAGTCAATAAGTTGTTATTGTATTCCAGTTCTCGTAAGAAACATTGTTTCCATTTTATTATTGGACAATGAAATCTTTGGTATTATATTTAAGAACAATTATTGTTCTATTTATAATAATAATATTTTGTATAGAACTGAAATATTACTTAATGGATTTTGTGTAATTGACTTACGTGAAAATATATTTTACAAATTGAACAAACTATTATAAGAAAAGGAGATGATCATTCAAAGAGTTGAATGTTTGTATTCAAAGAGTTGAATGGTTTTTTTCACAAAGGACACCTCCTGATATGCAATAATTGATTGATGTATCTGAAAAAAAAATTATACCTTGTTAGACATGGTGCCGTCCATAATTATTTTAACGACATTCCAGTATCCTTCTAGGATAATGCCCTAGAAATGGCTACATATCTACGAAAAAGGTAACCTCAAAATCTGGCCCCAAGACTCCATAAAATTTATGGACAGGGAGGATTCCTAATCTTAAGTATGTTAAGATAAGGGGTTGTCCAATTTATGTGAAAATGTTTCAAAGGATAAGCTTGGGACAAGATTTGACAAGTACAAATTTGTGGGACATCCTAAAGTAAGTTTAGGGTATATGTTCTATAATCCTACTTAGCAAAAGGTGTTTGTTGCGAAACACACTGCCTCCTAAGATAAAGATGTTTATCATTGAAGGGGTTAGTGAGAGGATAATAGATCTTGAAGAGTTCAAGAACCATAAATACTATAAGTCAAATAAGAGGAACCTGTAGATAGACCTGTTGTACCACAACCGAATTGTAAATCTAGAATAATACCGAAGATACATGGGAGGCATGGATTCATCATGGATGATGATGATGAGGTATGTATCATAGAAGATGATGATCCAGTTATATACGATGAGGTAAGAGTTGTAGACACTCAAAGAAATGGATTGAAGCAAGCTTCTCAAAAATTAGAACATTCGTTTTGATGAGGCAATCAAAAGAGTTTGATTTTATCAAAAACAAGAATGAACCTAGTGTGTACTAAAGGGTCAGTGGGAGCGTCGTGACATTTCTAGTATTATATGTTGATATACTACGGAAAAGGAATGACATACCAATGTTATAATCAGTAAAGATAAAGTTGTCTAAACATTCCTCCATGAATGATTTGGGAAGAGTATAATTGGGGGTACAAATCTATATAGATAAATTTAATAGGATGCTCGACTTAACCCAAGGAATGTATATTCATTTGATACTAAAGTCGTTTAGCATGGCAAACTCCATGGGATGTCTCATGTTGATGAGCCCTGGAGTGTATCTCTCATAATAGTCCCCATAGACTCACATAAGAGAGATCGCATGAGTAACTATCATGTATGCAATGAAATGCACGAGACATGATGTTGATCGGTCATATTCTGGAGAAGATCACTATAAGACAGTGAAAAATATCTTAAAGTACTTAACTGACACTAAGGATGTGATTAAAATTTATAGTGGGTCTAAATTAAAACTGGAGGGCTTAACAGACTCAAGTTTTTTAGACAGACCAAGATGACAAAAAATCCACTTTAAGGTAAAGTGTTACCTTGAATAGTGGTGCAGTGAATTGGAAAGGTTCCAAACAACAAAGAGTTACTGGTTTAGTGATAAAGACAAAGTATATAGCTATAAATAAAGCTACAAGTTGATTGTTTGGATGAAAAGTTCATTACAGAACTAGGAATAGTTCCTAAGTCTCATCTTGGATCTAAACATGTGTTGTGGCACTTACATTTGATAAAAGGAATCATTGAAAGATGAGAAATCACTATAGAGATAGTAAACTCTCAAGAACAACATTGCATATCCATTAACTAAAGCTTATCCAACAGCAGGATAATCGTCACTTAGAGAAGAAGGGTATGAGATACCATAGCGATTGGCTTTAGTGCAAATGGGAGATTGAAAGTAATATGCACACAAGCCAATTATGTTTGATGATAAAGTATATACTTTGTAACAATCTCATTCATTTATTAATAAAAAGTATTAATTTATTAAAGGCTTTTAATTGTCTACATGATGTTGTTTTTAATATGTGATAAACCTATAGTTTTAAGCAATACTTTTAGAATAATGATGATGATCATTCTAATGAGATCTAAATTCTTAAAAAGCTTAAAATTAAAATAGTTCCCAATCGTTGGATTACTAAATTGGGGATTAGTGAATCCGGATAGATTGGTATATACGTTGCTTGCTCATTGGATGAGGATGATTGATCTCATGATCATTTGTGTAGAGACACTAAAGCAAGTATATAGGTGCTTATTAGAGAATAAGTTCACTGAACATGGCTCGCTAATGAATACCTAATGGAGTTTTACTTGTCTGTCAATAGGAATTCCTGTAGTGATAGTAGTACAAGTGATCCTTGGACTTGAGATCATCATAGTATCTTGTGTATGATGAGTTATACTTTGACTTATTCCTTAAGACCCTTAGGGTATATCAAAGGGTATGCTTGGGTATAATAAGTTATACATGGAGATAATGCATGATCAATAAAGAATCTACCATTTCTAGTAAAAGAAAAGAAATGTCCTATGTGATTCGATAAATGACAACCTAGTAGTCATTGGCCAAGGCAGAATGAAATTAGCCAGGAGTTTCTAATTTGCATTATTTGGAGTTGTGCATTTAAGAGTCGAAATACATATAATTAAATAAAATTAGACTTGACAGTAATTCCATGTCTTATATTTAAATGGGACAATGCATGTTGGAAGGATTAAATTATACGGTAACTATTTACTCAAAAGTTCTTTTATGATTAATGTTGAAATCTATATTATCCGAAAAGTCGTTAATCGCTAGGGAGGCTTATCCCTATTGTAGAATAAATATTATTTATTTAAATAAATTAATAGTTTAACTTATTTATTTAAATAAGATTAGAATTGTTCTAATTGATTTATTCACAACCGGTTTAATATGGAGAACCTAAAGGGTCACACCATAAAAGAAAGAATAATTATTTAAGAAGTAAATAGCATAATCGTAATAATAAGTTAAGTATATTTAATTTAATCTATGCTGATAGAATAAATTAAATAGCTTAATATTTATTATTTAATATTTTAGAAATATTAAATATAAATTAATAAGAGGAGTCTTATTATTATTATTACTATTATTATTATTTAATTCCTAAAGGAGTTTGGAAATTAATTAATAAAAGTACTCTCGTATATTTCTAATAAGATTAGGAGGTTAAATTAATTAAAAGAATTTAATTAATTATTCCTAATAAGATTAGGTAGTTTAATTAATTAAAAAAATTAATTAATTAAATAAAACCCAATTCCCTAATTGTTAAGGAGGGTTGCCTACATCTATAAATAAGAGGAGTCTTATTATTGGTGAGGTGGTTGCTTTCAAAAAAAATACGTGAATACGTAATTCTAATAGTTGGGAGAGTACACCCTTTTCTATAGAGATAGAAAAACTAGGATTTTGCCAAATACCCATCTTCTTAAATCCTTCTTCTTCCTTGGTGGATCACCTCTAGAGGCCAAACACTTAGATAGCTAACGTTGATCAAAGGAAGGAACCCAACCCGGTGGATTCAAGTTGAACACGAAAAGGATTTGGAGTTGAACTTGTACCTGAGAAAGCTCGAATCTTCAAGGGTATGATTCTCATTCTTTATCTTTTTATTTAATTAATAATTGTGCATAAAGGATGATCCGGGTATATGGTTTGTAAAATTTTAAACTCTGATTTTTCATATTTTCGCTTACTTTGTGCAATTTGATTGCGTTCATAAATATTACAAACCTAACACTTTTTACTTTTATTTGTAGAACAGAGATACCATTTGATGTATACAATTTTATGTATTTTACCGAGATATAAGTATAATACTTTTCATTTACTGCATATGCCATGATGCATGCATTATATGACATGGATTTGTGAGTTAGGATTGACCCATGTGTGGTCTTTTGATACTATTTTTACAAACGAGGCGCTAGTTCTTTCAGTTAAGGATCTTCGAGGATTTTTTCCCTTCTTTTGTCGTCGCAAGCTTATGCCAGTGTAATTTCTTTCAGAAGTCATCTCATTTCTTGTGATGAGAAACTTGGTCCAGCCGTAGACTCCTTCCATTGAATTGAATGCAAAAATGTCCCAGCCCTTTCACATGCTGTTACCACAGATTCATATAAGAAACTTATCTTGTTGACCACATCAAGAGTGAGCAATATCCTGCACATCAGACGAACAAAATGTACCAACAACTTGATGGATCGAGCCATCAGAATTAGTATAATCTTGTCAAAAATGCATATGAAGTTAAAGTTTATGAAATTGATTGAGCAAGAAAACTTTTATGCATCCATGGTCATTATTCATGGGTAGGATCAAATTCAAAAGATTTATCTCCCTTTATCAAAGATACTTCATCTTCGCTCTAGATGTTGTTCTTCACAGAATTAACGTCATATGACATGTGCACTATGAGTGACGCAACCCTTAGTAATGGTTTCTCTTCTAAGACTTTTAGATGATTTCATTTCCATCTTACAATCTTTCTTGATTCTAAATTTTCTTTTTTCTTTTTCTCTCGCTTAACTTGTCTCGTTTTCTTAGGCTATTCAGAGTTACCCATTTAATGAGTTTTGGACCAATGACTCCTAAACCAAATGGTTATAGGACACTAGGTGTAAAGACACCCCTTCGGGTTTACTTGCTCGAGTAACAAAGGTCACACTTCGAGACAAGTCATGCGGTCTAGTCTATTTGATTTTTCACATGAGCTTGTTCAAGATTTGTTTTCTTAGGCTCTAAGTTACCCCTGTAGCGAGCATTGGGCCGTTGACTCCTAAACTAGACAGCTTTAGGGCACCAAGTGTAAAGACACCCCTCGGGCTTAATTACTCTAGTAACTCAGGCCACGATTCAGATTTGTTCAGGTCTCACCTTCTTCAACCTTGCAATGCTTGTTTTCTTAGGCACTAAGTTACCCATGTAGCGAGCGTTGGGCCGGTAACTCCAAAACCAGCAAAACCAGGAAGCTTTAGGGTACCAGGTGTAAAGACACCCCTCAGACATAATAATTCGAGTAACCTAGGACACGATTCGCGACATTAGGCTGGCTATTTATCTCTTAACATTGCATTAATTTTTTTTATCATTGTCGCCATAGTTTTATACTCCACAATTAAGCGCAAGGTAACTACAAAGTGTAGACACTCATATGAAGTTGAGTCTGTTCTAAAAGTGCTTTAAACTAGGATGTCATACCTAATCAAAAGGTTAAATAGTCTTAATTCTCTAATCGTTCCTGTAATTCTTGCTCCACGGACGCTTATCAGAATTAATCCAATTCAAAACAAGTTAACCAAAAGTCTTCTCTTTTAAAACTTTTTTCTAAGAATACTTAACATGTATATTATCGTGAATGCATGTAAATGGAGACTGAAAGCACATAAAGTGATGAAAGAGTCGTACCTCATATATGGAGCGTTGTATTCTAAGAAATTATGATTGGAAAAGATCGAATGATCATACTGCCTCGCTAGTGAGATGATATGAGGAAAGCTCTGATGATGACGGACCATGCTGATGGTGTCGACTGGTACATTTTCCTTCTTAGGATGGTTGATGAATGCCCCAGTGTTGAGTTACTGTTGTTTCCAAAAATGCCCCAGTTTTGTTTATTGTAGAGGTCCTAATATCGGGTTGTCGTCGATTTTAAAATTTCCCCAGCCTTGCTTGTTGTATGGGGTAATTACTTTGATAGATGGGCTGATAAGATGCCAAGATCGCAAGAGTCTTTTACCTCTAGAGACATATGGTGAATAAGTGGTGGATTTGGGCTTTGATACTTGGATGCCCCAATCATTATTTCTGGCTTGTGGGCGCAATTGGCTTTTATGATTTTCTTCTGATTTGATGAAGACTTGTGATTGAGGGGGTCAACTTTCATTATTGAGTCAATATTTTTTTATGATCACCTTGGGTTGTATTTGTACTTGCTGATGAACATGTTTGATATATAGCTATGACATTGCTTCAGCTTTGATGATTGATGTGTTGATGCCTTAGGATTCCACGACATTGCTTCAACTTTGATGATTGATGTCTAGATGCCTTCTGATTCCACTGAATTGAACCTAAAAGCTCATCTTGCTTTGTGATGTGATGGCTTCAACTGAGCTTGATTTGATCTGTAAGGCTTGATTTGTGGGCTTTATATCGGGGAACAAGTCGTCGGGTATGAGATAGACTTCACCACGACAGTTGCTAATGTACTTTTGTAGGTTAAAGGTGATCAAATCTTCTCCCACTTTAGGAGTGATGAGTTGCTAAAGGGTTACTTCTTAGGATGATTGCTATTTCATCGTTGTGACTAGTTGTCATAATGTATTATTGTCTCTTCCTTTTTGGGACTTATGCCAGATTTGATGGAATGGCATTGAGGTGCCATTGAGTCTTCTCAACATGGGTCGCTGACTTTGAGGGTTTTATTGGGTGTAGAGATTGGTGTCTTAGGATTGGTGTTTAGGTTTATATTTGGGTTTATATGTTTCTTTTGAGGGTTAAACCGCACTGTAGATGGGCTGGGAGCTGTCGTTTACACTCCTAAATTAACCTCACTTTTACTTTACAAATTCAAATAATTAGTACAGTAGTAAGTAATGATCGATCCCACAAAGAGTGATTTGTTTTATATTTATCCTATGATTTCTAATGAAAAGGGAATTTTGAATTAATTATCTAAATTAACAAGAATAAACAATAAATAAAAAGCTGCAGTTCTTCAGTTCAGTATCACCTTTTTATAACAATAGATTAATAGTGTAACATTATTTACCCTTTAATGAAACTAATAGTCCTAGGTAACAGCAAGCTCTGCTACCCAAAACTCCCCTTAGGTTGTCACTCAATGAAATAAGCTCTTCACAAGATTCTAACCATTATATAACCTAGAACAAGCTCTCTTGATTTAATATAACAGTCGCATTAAGAATTAGGGAATTAGACTATTCCAAGCAACAAACACATAAGCTCAGATTGTTTAACTTATCTTCTGATAATCATACCAATACTCAAAAGTTTGTCCACAATCAGGTATTACTAATCACTACTTGTGATTAGGAACAATATCAATTACACGTAATATTATTCCTTGATCTAGCATATGATATTCGTTAACCAACTCAATCATGTAAAAATCAAATCAGTCAAGCCAAATAACATTCAGAAATTAAATCAGATTATCAAGAATGAATTTCATGTGAGAAGGAATAAATAATGAATACTCAATTAACCATTAATTATAAATAAGGTTCAACATCCCTTAGAACTGAATAAAAAAAACTTAGCTCATTTCTTCAATCCTCCAATGTTGTAGATGAGAGAATGTAGTAGATGATTAATTAAATTCATAAAACCCTGACTATCATTCTCTATTTATAGTGCTAGACAAAGTCCTAAATCCTATGAGAAATAGAAATCCAAATCCTAAAAGGAATTACAAATCATAACTAGTTTCCATAAAGAAATAGAATCTATTTTGGAAAAAAAATCTTAGTATAAAGTAAATCCTAAAGCTAATAGAAATAATAATCTCATTCCATGTTGAAATTTGCCAAATTCTGCATTTAGAAACTTTTCAAAAATCCAAGATTTTCCAATTTTCGTGCTCAAATTCGCTGGGGTGAATTTTCATTTTCTGCTGTGACGTCTTTTAGTAAAACGAGCATAACTTTTTATCAGAAATAAACATGTGAATGATATTCCTATTTAATATATGATTTGATTATAATACATATGAATGAATATGCAAGTATGCTTGCATCAAGAAAAGCTGTAAAGTCCTTTGATAGATAATAGAAATATATGTACAAGGACTTAGAATGAATTGATCAAATATGTTAAGTTGATCCTACATAAGCAAAACAGCTTTATAAAGTCCTTAAAAAAAGAAATGATGTACAAGGACTATAAATATAGAAAGATCAAGCTTGTTAGGTTGATCTTATAATGTAATAGATAGGCTAGTCTGATTGTCAAGCACTGCACCAGAAGTCGTTGTCTACTAGGTGAGTCAAGGATAACTCGGGAGCTATCGAGGCAGAATAAGAGTATGCAAGATAGTAGATCACGAAGTTCGTAGACTGCCAGGGGAAACGAAGAAGGATCGTAGTGTATCGAGAAGAGCTTCCTCGAGATCGTAGTGTGCTGAGGAAGTTATGTTCAGAATCGTAGAGACAGCCTGTCTACGAGCCGACCGGTCATCTACAAAGCCAAGTCAGAAACGTTGACTACACTCGGAGTCGTAGAGTCCACCGATGCCGAAGCCAAGTTAAAGATCGTAGATCACACTCTGAGTTCGTAGAGTCCATTGAATGAATGCAGAGATCGTAGTCGGGAAAGATCAGATGAAGACAACAAGCACAAGGCAGAAATCGTAGAGTGTCAAGATCTGATCTCGGGATCGTAGTGTCTGCACAGCAGAAGTTGAATCGTAGAGTGAAGAACTACGACTCCAAAAGAAGTGCTCACAATGCTAAGTCAGAATCGTAGAGCAGATACGGTTCTCAACGAATGAGCACTCCCAGAAATCCAAAGATACGAAGCCTCTGGTTGGCATTGCAAAGATGCATTCCACAGTAAGGGAACTAGAGAACACTCAGAGAATGGCATGCAGGCTAATAGAAGATCTCAACACAAACCCAATCAACATTAAGATTGAGGTATAAGGCCATTCGTGATGAAGTCTTCCACAAGGAGATCCAAAGAAGACTTCAGAAGCTGACTGAGGAAAGTCAGGATATGCAGTAGCTATCAAGTGTACAGAAGACAATGATCTTGGAAGCAACCAAGATCGTAGTGTTTGCCAAACAAAGAAGGAACTGATGGAAGTTGAACCAAGACACTGGTCAGCCACTGAAGAGCAAGGCTAAAGTGATTAAGTGCAGTGTCAGATCATTGATGATAAGTGAATGGGAGATTACAAGGAGAAAGTAAGCTGGACGCACCACAAATCTGAAGTGTCTTAATATTCAGAAGAGGACCGGGACAAGGAATTTGGACATCAGTATCTGAGAACAGTCGAAGAAAACAGAAGTATTGAAGCGCTGCATAATACAAGGAAGATGTGTTCTACATTGAAGATCCAATCAACACTCTTCCAGATCGTAGTGTCAACTCTACCAGTCAACGAGTAACACTAAACAAGACACTACGATCAAGTCCTTGAAGACGTGCATCAGAATCGTAGAGTTTGAATATCTGAAGAATGAAGCATTGGCAACGGTTCAATCTAAAGGATAATATTCGGACAAGTGCTTATTGGGAGCATCGATGCAAAAGGACAACCTCTGATCAAGAAGTTAGAAGAAATAAAGTCTTCAACCTGCCCAAGACAGTAAAGTGATACATCTAACAGGGTAGGTGAAAAAGTAGACTGCAGAGTCAGAAAAAGTATGACAAGTCACATCAAGCAATCTACATCAAGCAACTCGAGATCTGTGAAGACATTTGAATAGCTTCCAATGGCTACTTTCCAACGGAAGGATTGGGAAGGTGTATAAATGTAGAAGAGCTTCAAAGATCAAGAGTTGCTGGAGTTGGGCATATTGGAGAAAAGGTGGACTGATCCAACCGAGTGATAGTGAGTCCGAAGGCTCACTCTACGATCCACCAAGAACACTCAGAAGTCAGATCAAGCAAGAAGTAGAAGTGTGAGTTCTATTATGTAGAAGTGAGAGCTCTACTACATGAAGAGTGTTCTGAACTGCCGAGAGAAAGGAGAGCATCATGCCATCTGGATGTCCATCATGGAAAGACTCTAAGTACAATAGAGAAGAGCCTACAGTCATCTTAGCAAGTCCATCATGAGAAGGCATCGAGTAGTAAGAAGGGAGATCACAAAAGCCATCTTGGTGACAAGCATGAGAAAGCTTCTAAGTACCTAATAGAAGAGCTTACAGTCATCTTAGAAGCCTTTCATGTGCAGTCATCAAGTATCAAGGAGAATGATCTTCAAGGCAGTTCATCAAGGGGTCTTCCGGAGTAGTTGAGCAACCTAAGAAGCTGAGCATCATGCGACACTCAGCTGCTCTTTAAGGATGATCAAGCCAAGCTGCTAAGGATAGAAGATGTGCCAAGAGGGTCCTTGTCCGGATGGACTAAACAAAGCAGGGCCAAAGGGTCCTTGTCCAAAGGAACTAAACGAAGTTCCAAGCCTGCTGGGCTTGAAGAGTTCCTAGGGAACTAGAGGAGTCCCAATGCTGATGGCCTTGAAGAGTTCTTAGTGAACTGAAGTCCCAAGGCTGCTGGCCTTGAAGGAATCGTAGAGATTCAAGGTGCTGCCCTTCCTTAGTGGAAATCCTGCTAGTTGAAAGTAGAAGAGTGGATTAGGAGCTTGAGTTTCTGAACCACTTAAAATTTCTTGTGTCTTTTACATTATGTCATTTACATAATGTCTATAACTGCTATATCTGCTATGTATGTTCTAACTGCTTACAACTAAACTAACCCAACGAACAATGTATGTATGATTATGAATATATCAATGAATGGGAATCTTTTACTTATTCCGCTGTGCTTGAAAAGATTCTTATGTCTGTCATATACTTAAATATGAACAATACAACATAAACTAGAAACGTATTTGAAATAAAAAGGATCTATTCAACCTCCCCTTCTAGATCTATTGTGCCCTCTAGGAACTAATAATTGGTATCAGAGCAGGTTCTCATGCTATATTCAAAAGCTAATCTCTTTGAGTCTGATCCCAGGCAGTAATATTGTTCTAAACTTAGTTTAGTAGTAAGTAACTTGTTTTATGCAGAAGAACTCACACGTTGGAAATATTGTGTATAGGTAAAAATGTGTATACTCCTGAAGCTGCTCAGATTGGTCTGTATCCTCGATTGTTATATCAACAAGACCAATCCTAGCCTACATTCAATCATGTAGTCTGAAGACCAGACGAGAGAGAGAGAGCAAGAGACATCAGTGACAAAGAGCTATGCATTCATCAGTCTGAAATATGAAGAGGTCACGCGTACTAAGAATTGCTGATCAAGAGGAGAAAGAAGATCTTCTCAAACTTATGAGTGACCAACCAACAACTGGATGCTATCTCTGTAAACTCAAAGATGTCAAAGATCTTAATGCCACGATTCTCTTGATCTACATCTTCAAGACCACTACTGATTGATGAAAGGCCAACAAGAGCATTAAGCTGAAAGGAGCAAAAGTAAAAGCTATGGACATCAATACCTGAACTCAGTATATCTAAGGTAAATGACTGTTAAGAAACTGACAGTAAAAAGGTACGGTTCCTCACCATTATCAATGTATACATCATATTTGCACCATCTTATGAACTATGACAGTATTCTGTCAAGAAGTCATAATCTACCTAAAAAGGTGAAGAGGGAAAGTAGTCTGAAGATGGAAAACTTGAGTGTCTATAAACTTTCTCTTTAACCAAGTTTTAGGCTGAAGATTACATCGTGAAGAAAATCTAAAATAGATCATAAGAGTATCACATAACAAATGGACTTTATGTTAAGTAATCATTGCTGGTGTGCTAGTACGTATGTACAAGCCTATGTTCTAAGTGTTTGACAACACTCAGAGAATGATCAGTTCCACAAGAGGATCTTGCTGACTTGTAGAAACTGATCACATTCATGAATCAACTAGATACTCATAAATCGTAGAGTTGATTCACACTCTGTGAACACTTAAAACACTATGAACAGAACCCAGTAAATGATGAAACCATCATAGATAGAGAGTGTGTTATTAATCGTCAAATCCTACACACTCACCATCTTGCATCTCAAGAATGTATTATCTCAAGATAGTTGCATGCATGAATATGTCTGTTTGTGATAAACATGATGATTATCCAGTTAAGAGCAATAGGGGTTTAGAAAACTAACCTAACAGGATCCATTCAACAATGGGGACCAAAAGTAGAAATATACTTAAACCTGCAGGCACTTGGTCAGTCTGACCACACTAAGGAATGCTGAAGCAGAAGACTTCACTCAATAGGACTCAACCAGCAGAAGGCTAAGGACTGTTCAAAGATGAGTCTGATAAAGTTCCTATATGTCCAAGCCTATCCTTGAAGACCCTCTGAGCTAACCGGAATGGAGCTCACATGGCTGCAAATCTATATATAGGAGCATGCCATGAAATAGAAGATAAAGAGGATTCTATGTACCCATATCAAGAAAGACATGCTTTATGGAAAGGATCCTCAAAGGAAGCTCATAACAGAAGATCATTGAGCTTAAGACAAAAGGAGTTCTTTACGAAGCAGAACTTCTCAAAACAAAGGACTGTCAAAGAAGACTTCGTTCGTAGTGCAATCAAAAGATCGTAGAGTGATCAATCCTGAAATACTCATCTCTACAATACAACGAAAACTAAGCAACGATGATGATTCCAGTCAGAAGGAGAAATACTGGGCAGCTTTCAAATGAACATGGAGAAGGAATCACATCTATCTGAGAAGACAACATCAACAATGGGGGAGCAGTGATTTGTTAAGGAATAACAACATTATTAAACCTGGAAGAGATGTACCAGCTACAGAGTCCCAAAACTTTGTGGTTGATGAACCAAATGAAGGTCCATAGTTAGTAGGAACGTCTCAAAACATACTACTGATAACCCTTCAACCACCCAATCCATAATCGTGAAAGTACCTACAATCAAACACATGATCGTAGTGTAAGAGCAGAAGGACACGAAGATTTCAGCAATGCAGATATCGAGAGCTGGTAGAAAAATCTCCCTATCAAAAAAGGTTCAATGAGATGTCATTGAAAATCACTGCCTTAGTATTCCATCTGAAAAGCGCCTCAGGGACAAACCTGACCCTTAACTAACACTAAGAGGTCGGCCCTTCCTGAGCTACCTTATCCCAGAAGGAATGCTCGATCTAGTTCATCTCAAAAGAACCAAGTTAGTCAACGATCGTAGAGTTGAGATTGAAGAAAACTGAATGATCGTAGTGCAACCTCAGCGATCGTAGAGGACAACTCAACGATCGTAGTCCAACCAAATGGTATTCCAATTCACAAGGAGCATGAAGAATGAGACATTTGCTAAGCCATTCAGGCTGAGGAGATAAGTTCGAATACATCAGTGATTAAGCTATACTGCATCGAAGTAAGGAGGAAAGACAAAGCCATACACTGCAGCATCTCTTAGAAGTTGATAGTCGAGTCAACAAAGGAAATCGTAGAGTCTATAGCTGCCTCATCATGCCAAAAGGTCAACGGTCAAAGCCACATCAATTAAATGTCCACTCTTCAAATAACTGAAAAGTTATGGGGAGTTACAGCTCATTACTGGACAACGTGCAACCAATGGACAATTGACACATCACTGAGTATGCAGAATTAGAAGGAACTGCCATAAAGACGAGTTCAAATCTGCAGACAGTTACCAAAAGATATCGAACCTTTCTCCCTCCCATTTTTAAAACCCTAGAAAGCTTTTCAAGAGCAAAATCAGTTAACCCTCCAGAGCCTTACCAAATCTCAATCAGCCATCTCACATAATCTGTCTATATCTAACACCCACATTCTTCAAACTACTCAAAATGGAAAACTGGCAAGTAATCACTGGTATTCAGCTTGGAACCAAATCGTTTGAGAAATCTGAAAAGAAGTTTAGGGATATTCTCGAGCTTGTAAAGAAGGCTAGATTTTCAGAATGCCTTGAGGCAAATACTCGAGTCTACTACAACCTGGTCAAAGAATTCTACTCAAACGTCTCTATAAACTCGGAAACCCTTACTACCAAGATTAAAGGTCAGTCTCTCAAGTTAAAATCTTCTGACCTCAATCAATGCCTAGGGTTTCCTAACCAAGGGTTAAAGAACCTTGATAATGTCAACACTGAACTAGCAAAGGAAGTTATGGGGTATCAAAGAAACCCTAGTTTCAGGGACATGAAGAAGAAGGAGTTTCCTGAGCAATATGAGTTCCTTGCTGAGATAGTTGGAAAGTGCATACTGTGCAAGAACACTGCACATGACACAGTGATTGACCAGCAGTTGAAAATTATGTCAGCAATAGTTCTAAAGGAATAACTCGACTTTAGAGCTATCTTGTTTGATCTGATCTCCAAGTGGGTAGAGAAGGCTAAGAAAAAGCCCCTGACCAAGGTATTTCATGGGAGGCTGCTGAGTATCATACTAAAGAAAAAGCTAGGGGGAAAGATCAAGGATGATGAGGGAGAAGTCCTGAATGTGCACAAAGTAATGTCTCCACAGTTATTTGAGAACTGGAAGAAGAACCCCAAGGAGAACAAAAGGCTGACAGCTGGGAGCAGCAGTAGAGCCTCTGCAAAGAAGAGGAAGATAATAAAGATAGAGAACTCTGAGTCTGATGACTCTGCTGTAGCTGAAATCACACCAGCCAGGAAGAATTTAAAAATAGTGAAAAGAGCTGGTGATGTGAAGAAAGCCCAGGCCCCACCAAGGAGAGCCTCCTCCTTGAACAAGAATAAGGAAGAAAAGGACCAAACTGCTAAAATCACAAAGAGAAGAAGCATCAAGTTGCTTCAAGGGCCAGTCAGCAAGAAAGCTAAGGTGGATGACAAACCAGCCTTGGCTTCTAAAATCAAAACATCTACTGAAGAAAGGGACGTAGAGTCAGTAGAAGAGAAAGAAACTGAAGATGTAGTCCAGTTCCCACAGTCAGCATCCAATAATGAGAATGAAGCTGATGTAATAAAAGAAAGTGCAGAATCTACTGATGAAGAAAAGTGCTCAAGCCCCACTTCCAATCCTCAGAGCAATCACTCTGATAAAGAAAAGGAAATTCATGATGATCAAAGTCCATCCCTAAATGCAACTGCCCCGACAAGCCCAGAGAAAGGGTCAGAAAATGCTATTCAAGAAGAAAAAGAAGAACATGTCCCCTCAAACCAAGAAAGCTCTCATGTTGGCTCAGAAAGTGATGAGTCAAAGAAAAAAGAATCTGCCCCTGCCAATGCTGAACTCCAAAGAAGTATGTTTGATGAACAAGAAGAGTCAGAGCCTGAAGAAGAAGAAGAATCTGTGTCTTCAAGAGTTGAACCTTCTCAAAGAAGGAAGAGCTCCAGGCTGCAAGCCAAGTTTGTCTCCAAGAGGAACAGTGACCAATCAAATGCCATCATTGATTTAAGTGATGATGAGTCTGTATCCCCAAGAGAAAGTGCTGAAGATGAAGCCAGCAGTGAAGAAGAAGAATCTGAGGAAATACTTGCTGAAAAAGATCAGGAATCA
Organism: Panax notoginseng; assembly: GCA_016801055.1. Classification (NCBI taxonomy): domain Eukaryota; kingdom Viridiplantae; phylum Streptophyta; class Magnoliopsida; order Apiales; family Araliaceae; genus Panax; species Panax notoginseng. The sequence goes on from CM029018.1 coordinate 95,517,049, forward strand.
GAAGAACTAGGATTCTACCCCGTTGTCTCTCCAGTAAGATTCACAAGAAGAATAGTGGTAGAAGTTCCAAATGAGCCATCTGAGACACCACTTGAAAGATGGGTAAGTTATGGAAATGAACAGCTCAAGGTAGTACGAATGACCGCGTTTGAGGTGTTTAAAAATTGGAACAACATGGAAATGGACTACACAACCATTCTCTACAATCCTTATGAAATGCTAATGAGATGGTTCTTCCAGTGGATGCCATGGCTCAAAGCCCACACTGAAAGAGATGGAAGCTACTTCAGCTGGTGCTACAAGATTTTTCCAAGCATGGAACGGGTAGCTCAAAACTTCACAAGGGTGAAAACTTATGCTACCAAGATGATAACAAACCAGTCTCACTTCAAGATCTATCGACAGGCTGGAAATCACTACATCCCCTATGATCGTCGAGTGGACTCTCAAGGGAAAAGGAACATGACAAGGGAGCTGATCATAGAGTCTGTTCACTCTACTACTGATGGTATTCAAGTCCAAAAATGGAAGCCTTTTTATGATCCAACACTACTATCAAACACTCCATCATCCTCTGTAAGCAATTGGTACTCAACGATTGTTCAGTTTATCCAAACCTTTGAAAATTTGTCCAAAGATGACAATCGTAGAGTTCAATCCATTGCTCAACCTGAAGCTGCCAATCAAGAGGATCAAACTGCTTTGGAGCAGGAACTACTGAAGAGCTCTGATGATCTAAGCAAGAAGATATCTATGCTCTCTGAAGAATTTTAGAAGCAGACAGCAGCAGGAGATGACTCTTTCCACCATAAGCTTCAAGCTATCTTGGCTGATGTATCTCTCAAACTTCATGGGAGAGATAACATCTATCAGAAGGCCATCCAAGATCAAAAAGCAGAAGCTCTACAAGTTCAGGAGGCCATTGCAAAGTAAATAGAAGCCCTCTCTAACAAGATTGACGATCTAAAACAGTCCTTCTCTGTGTAACTTGAGCTCGACCAGCAAGAACTAAAGTTTAAAGTTGCAAACTCTTCCTACCTGATGGAGTAGCTTATGTCCAACATGGAGCAGCTCTCTCAAATGATTAATGACAAAAAGGGGGAGAAAAAGAGGCATAGAAAGAGGAAGAGCACGGTATCAAAGAGGCATAGAAAGAGGGAGAGCAAGAAGCACTCGAAGAAGAAGACATCAGCTATAGAAAGAATATCATCATTTGAGGGGGAGCCTGAAGATGATGATACCCAAATCGCAGAAGCTGAAGGGGAGCCAGATCAGAAAGGTGATGAATGGGAGCCAAGCAAAGATAGAAGGCCATCATCTAAGGGGGAGCAAGAGCAAGAAGCAGAATCAGATAAGTAGCTGCTCAACAAGCATCTTGGAAACATACATGGAGCCAATGAGGTACATCTCTAACTAATTAGGTATGTTCTGGATCTAGGATATAGAATGTCTGAATATATAAACTGCCATATTAATACAAATGACATTCATGATTATCTATTTAGAAATACAGTTGCTCACTATATATAAGATTCATTCATAACATGCATATGCACTTATTATTTTTGTCATAATCAAATAAGAGGAGATTGTCAGAAATAAACATGTGAATGATATTCCTATTTAATATATGATATGATTATGATACATATGAATGAATATGCAAGTATGCTTGCATCAAGAAAAGCTATAAAGTCATTTGATAGATAATAGAAATATATGTACAAGGGCTTAGAATGAATTGATCAAATATGTTAGGTTGATCCTACATAAGCAAAATAGCTTTGTAAAGTCCTTAAAAAAAGAAATGATGTACAAGGACTATAAATATAGAAAGATCAAGCTTGTTAGGTTGATCTTATGATGTAATAGATAGGCTAGTCTGATCGTCGAGCACTGCACCAGAAGTCGTTGTCTGCCAGGTGAGTCAAGGATAACTCGGGAGCTATCGACGCAGAATAGGAGTATGTAAGATAGTAGATCACGGAGTTCGTAGACTGCCAGGGGAAACGAAGAAGGATCGTAGTGTATCGAGAAGAGCTTCCTCGGGATCGTAGTGTGCTGAGGAAGTCACGTTCAGAATCGTAGAGACAACCTGTCTACGAGCCGACCGGTCATCTGCCAAAGCCAAGTCAGAAACGTTGACTACACTCGGAGTCGTAGAGTCCACCGATGTCGAAGCCAAGTTAAGGATCGTAGATCACACTCCGAGTTCGTAGAGTCCATTGAATGAATGTAGAGATCGTAGTGGGGCGAGATCAAATGAAGACAACAAGCACAAGGCAGAAATCGTAGAGTGTCAAGATCTGATCTCGGGATCGTAGTGTCTGTAGAGCCGGAGCTGAATCGTAGAGTGCAGAACTATGACTCCAAAAGAAGTGCTCACAATGCTAAGTCAGAATCATAGAGCAGATACGGTTCTCAACGAATGAGCACTCCCAGAATATCCAAAGATACGAAGCCTCTGGTTGGCACTACAAAGATGCATTCCACAGTAAGGGAACCAGAGAGCACTCAGCGAATGGCATGCAGGCTAACAGAAGATCTCAGGACAAACCCAATCAACATTAAGATTGAGGTGTAAGGCCATTCGTGATGAAGTTTTCCACAAGGAGATCTAAAGAAGACTTCAGAAGCTGACTGAGGAAAGTCAGGATATGCAGTAGCTATGAAGTGTACAGAAGACAATGATCTTAGAAGCAACCAAGATCATAGTGTTTGCCAAACAAAGAAGGAACTGATGGAAGTTAAACCAAGACACTAGTCAGCCACTGAAGAGCAAGGCTAAAGTGATTAATTACAGCGTCAAATCATTGATGATAAGTGAACGGGAGATCACATGGAGAAAGTAAGCTGGACGCACCATAAATCTGAAGTGTCTTGATATTCAGAAGAGGACCGGGATAAGGAATTAGGCCATCAGTATCTGAGAACAGTCGAAGCAAATAGAAGTATTGAAGCGCTGCATAATACAAGGAAGAGGTGTTCTACATTGAAGATCCAATCAACACTCTTCCAAATCGTAGTGTTAACTCTACCAGTCAACGAGCAACACTAAATAAGACACTACGATCAAGTCCTTGAAGACGTGTATCAGAATTGTAGAGTTTGAATATCTGAAGAATGAAGCATTGGTAACGGTTCAATTTGAAGGATAATATTCGGACAAGTGCTTATTAAGAGCATCGATACAAAAGGATAACCTCTGACCAAGAAGTCAGAAGAAATAAAGTCTTTAACCTGCCCAAGATAATAAAGTGATACATTTGACAGGGTAGGTGAAAAAGTAGACTGCAACGTCAGAAAAAGTATGACAAGTCACATCAAGCAATCTACATCAAGCAACTCGAGATCTGTGAAGACTTTTGAATAGCTTCCAACGGCTACTTTTCAACGGAAGGATTGAGAATGTGTATAAATGTAGAAGAGCTTCAAAGATCAAGAGTTGCTGGAGTTGTGTATATTGGAGAAAAGGTGGATTGATCCAACCGAGTGATAGTGAGTTCGAAGGCTCACTCTACGATCCACCAAGAACACTCAGAAGTCAGAACAAGAAAGAAGTAGAAGTATGAGTTCTATTATATAGAAGTGAGAGCTCTACTACATGAAGAGTGTTCTGAACTACCGAGAGAAAGGAGAGCATCATGCCATCTGGATGTCCATCATGGAAAGACTCTAAGTACAATAGAGAAAAGCCTACAGTCATCTAAGCAAGTCCATTATAAGAAGGCATCGAGTAGCAAGAAGGAAGATCACAAAAGCCATCTTGGTGACAAGCATGAGAAAACTTCTAAGTACCTAACAGAAGAGCTTACAGTCATCTTAGAAACCTCTCATGCGCAGTCATGAAGTACCAAGGAGAATAATCTTCAAGGCTGTTCATCAAGGGGTCATCCGGAGTAGTTGAGAAGCCTAAGAAGCTGAGCTTCATACGACACTCAGCTGCTCTTCAAGGATGATCAAGCCAAGCTGTTAAGGATAGAAGATGTTCAGAGCATGAAGACATCTTAGCAGCTTAGCACCGACTCCAACAACAACAAATAAATCGACAAAGCCAGGGCCTGAGGGGTCCTTGTCCGGAGGGACTAAATGAAGCAGGGCCAAGAGGGTCCTTGTTCAGAGGGATTAAACAAAGCAGGGCCAAAGGGTCCTTGTCCAAAGGGACTAAACGAAGTTCCAAGCCTGCTGGGCTTGAAGAGCTCCTAGGGAACTAGAGGAGTCCCAAGGCCGCTGGCCTTGAAGAGTTCTTAGTGAACTGAAGTCCCAAGGCTGCTGGCCTTGAAAGAATCGTAGAGATTCAGGGTGCTGCCCTTCCTTAGTGGAAATCCTGCTAGTTGAATGCAGAAGAGTGGATTAGGAGCTTGAGTCTCTGAACCACTTAAAACCCCTTGTGTCTTTTATATTATGTCATTTACATTATGTCTATAACTGCTATATCTGCTATGTATGTTCTAACTGCTTACAACTAAACTAACCCAACGAACAATGTATGTATGATTATGAATATATCAATGAAGGGGAATCTTTTATTTATTCCGATGTGCTTGAAAAGATTTTTATGTTTGTCATATACTTAAATATGAACAATACAACATAAACCTGAAAAGTATTTGAAATAAAAAGGATCTATTCAATCCCCCCCTTCTAGATCTATTATGCCCTCTGGGAACTAACACTTTTGATCTAGGAGGAGTTACGGGGTTTGATACCTATCAAAACGAAAATATTGAAGAGATCTACAACTTCAATTCTTTGAGATTTGACAGATTCTGGCTGCATCAAGGTCAAAATCAGGCTCCAAGTGACTGATATGCAATTTACAACTTCCAAACTTTGAGGTTCAACTTCCGTCTGGTAAAAAGATCATAACATTTTCATATGAACTCTGATTGGGACGATTCAAGATGTTTCGAAAAGATAAGGAATAACTCTACAATAAAATTCAAATCCTAAGCCAAGATCATGCATCCAACATAATGCTAAAAACCCTGCAATTATCCCTTTTTCCTTATTTCAGCTCCAATTCTTCCTGAAATCGTTAAACACCTTAATAAGCTCATATACACATGAAACATACAATAAAACTAAATGTAAATGAAAAATATGCACACGTCAGCTGCCTACGCATTCTTGTGTATGGGAGAGATCATGTCTTATATAGTTCAAGCTTGGCCTGAAGGGTTTGAAAAGTGTTTAGTTGGGTTTGATTTGAAGAGGGTTTTGTGATTTTTTGTAAGGGTTAGATCTCACCATAGATGGCTGCCTACGTACTCCCGTGTATGGGGATCAGGTCTATGTAGTTCACACTTAGATATTAAGAGACTGTTTTTTTTGTTTTTTTTCATGTGCATGGAAAGTAAAATACATAACGCTAAGAAAGTGATATCGTTCCCACATCTCTTGGAACTCGCAACTTTATCCACTGGATCTATGTCTTTCTAGCTAGCTGAGGTTTGATAGTCCAGTTGTCAATGGTTATGCTACCTTTGATGATCGCGATAGAAGTTACCTTCTGGTCATACATATTTTCAATCATTTCCATAACTTGATTGCCTCCTGATTCAGCACATCCCTTCAGGATGCTTAAACTTGACCCATCGCAAAAATGGATGAACTCTTAATTCCTTGATGGGTTGGCTTCCCCGATAACTTCACCACCTTTTTCTTTATTTTTTCCTTCATCTTTTTTATGGACATGAAAGGATTTAACTATGAAGTCCCTCTCTGTTGTTGTATTTCTCGCAAGGAACTTTCCTTTTTGGCATTTTCTACACTGGGAAGGATCATTGTTTCCTCCTCATCATCTAGGAGGGTAAAATCAGGAATGTGGTTGACAACTTTTGGCAACAAAATGTTTGACAATTGTAGAGGAATCTCCTTTGGGGACTATCTTGTTTCCTTTGCCACTCCTCTCATTATGATAGGTTCACCTTGTGTTATGCCCAAATTGGTGCTCATTGCCCTCACTTCCTTTGAACTGTCTGTCTCAAATGGAAATCTTAAGCTCTTCATTTTCCTTTTGCCTTTTCTGGTCATGGGGATTTCTATCTTCAGTTCTCCATTTTCAATGAGATTTTGGATTTTATGTTGCAAATGCCAACATTCCTTGTTCGTATGTCACGGTGCTTCAGAATGATAAGTGCGCCTCTTGTTTAGATCATAATGCCTCCCTTTGGGGTTATCAGGTGGAGCAAGCTCAGTGATCTTTTTATGTGCAACCGATACTGCTAACACATTTTCCAATGAGTCACCCAAAGGTGTGAACACCCTTATCTACCTAATCTCCCCGACTCTCAGTGCCGTAGGATTTTGGGGGTTTTCTGGTGTTTAGAATGTTGTTTTATATTATCTCTTTAGGAATTCTCAACCCTCCGGGCGATTTTTCCAATGGCAAGATCTTTTAGTAATTTTATCATTCCAATTTTCTTGTCCTTTCAGCCTGCTCTGATCTTCTTCAGTCAGTTGGATTATTTTGGAGGGAGATAGGCTTACATTCTGGCTAACCTCTTCCTTAGCTTGGTTTCTTGATAATTGAATGAAAAGCTTCCTTGTATCCTGATGTTGGCGCATTATCAGCTTAGCTAGCAGAGTTACTTAATTGGGATCGTCTCCAATTTTTGCATTACTGTTATACTCTCCTCTGAATTTTTCCACTTCAGGACATTTGTTCTGTTCCTTTGGGGATATTCCTCCATCCTTCTATGTACTTGCAATTTGGACACATTTTGGCGCTTCCTCACCCGATCATGTTCACTCCCTCTGTATCATGTTGCATTAGAAGGTTGGTGTTGACATTTGGATGGTCAGGTTGTTGGACCACAACATCGCCACTTTCAATCAGATTTTGGATTTTATGCTTTCAAGACCAACAATCTTGTGTATCGTGTCCTAGAGACCCTGAATGGTAAGCACATCTCAGGCTTGGATTATATCTTTTACCTTTTGGATCCAGAGGTGGAGCTAATTCGGTAATCTTGTTGTGGCCCTTTAATAATGCCAATACATTCTCAAGGGAATCGCCTAGTGGAGTGAAAACTCAATTTTCAGTTCTTTCAAATTTTCTCTTTCTGTCCTGACATTGGTTGAATGCGCCCGGTTGTTGAAATAACAAATTGCCTTCCTTCTTCTAAATAGGGGGACTATGGTTGGGTTTCCTAGCTTGCCCCTCTAAAATGAGGGATACATCTTTATCGCCCTTTTTGGGTATCCCCTTGGGAGCACTGGCATAGTCGCCAAACTGTATATGCTCGGCGATTGCTTCTAAGGTCGTGAGGTCTTTAATCTTGCCTGCTTTTAGGCCCATTTATGCCATTTCACCATGTTTGATCATCTCTGAGAATGGCTTGCCTAGGATCCTCTCATAGTAAGGTGCCTCTTGGATGTCTATAAAAGTCATCACCATCTCATTTTCCCTCATAGGCAGGTTTACTTGAGTTGCTATTCGCCTCCATCTGTATGTATACTCATGAAATTACTCATTGTTCTACTTTTTTACTTTGGTCACTTGATACCTATCCGGAGCCATTTGTCACTGGAAACTGTATTGATTTAGGAAGGCATGAGCCAGCTTTTCCCAACTGTGAATTTTGGCATTGTCAAGTCGAGCATACCATGATATGGCTTCTCCAGTTAGACTTTTCTAGAACAGCTGCATTCTCATCATTTCGTCCTCTGCATAGGATCTGAGTTCTCCAACGTATACTTTCAGATGGGTATACGGATCTCCTAACCCGTTGTACTTTTCAAAATCTGGTGTGACACTGTGACGCCCCCAAATTCGGGTATCTTCCAACCCGACAGATGGTGCTCCACTATACTAACATCCATACCATCATTCCATTGAAATACAACAAAATGAGAGTAATTACTATATTCTTATTAAAATCAAAATATAATCCTTCCCAAGTTCATAAACCGGTTACAACGTTCATTGTTCATAAGGTATAATACATACAAACTTACTAAACTATTACACAATGCCTAAGCATCCATCTTAGCTTTGCCCTTATCTTTCTTGGCATTCTCAGTACGTTCACCTTTAACTGCAGTTACATAATTCACGCAAGAAGTGAGCATGACAGCTCAGCAAGTTTAATCAAGGATAACAGAAATACTACATTCGTGAATTATATAACAATTCCAACATAACTGAACAATAGTTATGAGGTATTATGAATCAATACCACCATAACAGCATATAACATCAATTCCCAATGTATAGAATATATTAGGAATTCTGAACCGGTCGATAGACCATGAACAGTAAATTTCAGTTTTTATACTTGAAAAGGAGTCCACAGCACTAAGGCCGTTCATCCGTATAACTTACGAGCACTTCTTGGTGATCATCCTATAATACTCTATGATGATCAACACTACATTCATTAAACGTATTTACGTTTAATATTTTTGGCAAACTCGCGTGCCCATCGAAATATCGATGAAAATACTTTTGTTTGTTCATAGACAAACCTTACCTTCACATCCATACCAATTACTTGGCATATGATAGCGTTAACATTTCTATATAGAATGATATGGAAAATCATCAATCTATATCTTACGAATAGTCTAGCCGAGTTAAAATTTGGCATCGACCCTTTCTTTTAAAACAAAGCTTGCAATTCAGTTCAATGAATCACATAAAACTTGGCTAACTCAGAAGTTAGACAAGCGTTAAGAAAACTTGCCTTTCAGCGTCTTCAAATAACTTACTCGACTAACCACAGCCTTTACAGAATCTACATGATATATTCATATAGCACACCGTAATTAGCTATCAAATAACTCTTCACATTGTTCCTACCAGTTTCTTTCTCTTCTATGTCTTTGTTAACATAATATTTTTATTAAAGTCAACATGACTTATTACCCTTCGTCCCGGTTTACCTCCGTATGGACGTTTTATTAACCGGACTCATCTTCACTAATAAAGTATTACTTCGTTTATTTTACATATTTTAATTACTTACATTAGACTCCTAAATTTCATACCATATACTTTAGTATAGGTAGTATAGGATTAGTCTTTATACATTCATTGAGTATATAAACTCAACTCTGATTGATCCCTAACCGACTGAAGTCTAAAGCACAGCTGGGTTAAGTTTTTTTTTCTTACTGCCGGCGCTGCGGTGCGGCACCTTGGCGCTGGGGCGCGGCCTTGGCACACCACAGGCGCTGGGGCGCGGCACCTGGCACTGGGGGGCGACACTGGCACCACACAGGCGCTGGGGCGCGGCACCTGGCGCTGGGGCGCAAGTCTGCAGAGGGCTCGGCCGAGTCCGGCGCTGCGGCGCGAGTCCCATGTACAAACTCTCGCGCTGCGACGCGAAACTACAGACACTTTATTTTTCTTCCGGCCACAACTGGCGCTGCAGCGCGGCCATTTTACACTACGTCTGGCGCCGCGGCGCCAGACTTTAATACCAGACTGTTAACAATTTTGAAAATCTATCTGAGATTCCAGGGGCTGTAAATTCTTCGTTATACGCCCGATTTGGTCCGTTCAAAAGCCTACACATCATGAATGACATACTCTACGTGTTCATATTAGAATTTAACCCTTTCAAATCCGTTAACTCAAAATTCACTATTGAGTTCATTTTCTATACATTCATAAACGTTAATGACGTTCAATGCTCGTTTTCTTCGTTTTAAGTCAGAATCCGACGATTCTCGAACCCACGACTCTTAATCACCCTATCTCACGTGTTGACATTGAAAACTAACGTTTTCAAGTCTTACGGCAACTTTTGACTACCCATCCGGAATTTCTACGTTTTCGACGTTTAACGTTTATTTTCGTAAAATTTGCCATAACTTCATTACTAATGTTCTCTAAACCAAATCACATGGAATACTCCATGGATTTCATATCTAACCCCTAACCAAACAAGATGCATAACTATCGTATTGATGGAGCTCAAACGTTTATCAACAATTGATCCTCCATAATTAATATTTTCATGGTTTAACAACTATATTGAACCTTATTATTTTTGAAAGTTTATGACTTATAGAGATTGAATCTATGGTAAGTCATCTTTACTCACTCATACAAGGCATATACCACCCCTTTGTGACTCTCCATGATAAAAGAAAATCAAATAGATGGAGAATGAAGAACAAGAAGTATTACCTCAAGTTCCTTAAGAAAATCTCTTGGAAGAATAATTGTCAAAGCTTCCCAAGTGTATGTTTGCAAGTGTAGCTCTCTTTTCTCTCTCAAATAATCTAAGTTGAGTCTGGGTAAAAATCTCAAATGAATCAACCTAGCTTCCTATTTATAGAATTTAGAATGGAGGGCTTAATGGTCAATATACCCCCCACCTCCTTACTATTCATGTGTGGTCACCAAGTAAGATACTTGGTGACGAAGCCTTATTCTTGGCTTGCACACCAAGGTGGCCGGCCCACCTCCTCTTTATGACATCCCATGGGTTGCCCCATGGGTTTTACCCATTGGGTGACCCACCGGTTCGACCCACGGTTTAGTTTTATGAATTGAGCTTAATTAAATATATATTGGGCCTTGACTTTGACTTAACCCACTTGACTCATTGGGCTTAGTCCTTCAATTAGTTGGACTAACTTATAACCCAACTCAATGAATAAATCATTAAGTCATAACTTAATTTTATAATACGTATCGCATTCTACACGTATGATTCACGTATTCCTTTCATATACCATAAGTACAATAAGCATATTGTACCTTGTATTTACTTAACGTATTATACATAGGTACTAACTAGCTCCACCAATTGTATAACCCTTGAATAAAACCTAACGCCATTCCTTCTACGCATATTATTTCCTTCTCCGAAATCGATATACTCAACCCTTAGGTTTTAAGTCCGCAGGCGAAAACTTCGTTTTAGCCATAAATGAAATATTATCAGCTATTCCATCTCATCACGATATTCTATCATTACGCATTTTCTCAGAATTTCAAAATAATTCCTCGGACAGAAACGGATGAATAGTGTTTTTACGGAAACTTCTCAGAAAACAATTATTATCATCATGGAAATTCCAAACAACTATTTCTACCACGTAGCCAGAATACTAACCACGTTAGCACATTCTAGGTTATAGAACGACCTTCACATAGTTTACTTCACAAAGAATTCAATTAAATTAATTTAATTCACATAATCAAATAAAAATTTAATTGTCATAAAAATTCGATTTTTCTCGGGCGTTACATTCTCTCCCCCTTATAAGGATTCTGTCACCAGAATCTTAGCTTATAATTACATAAACAAATGAGGAAAATCTTCCTTCATTTTACTTTCGAGCTCCCACGTTGCTTCTTCAACATTGTGATTTCTCCATAACACCTTCACTGAAGGTATGACCTTATTTCTTAAAACTTGTTCCTTCCTATCAATAATTTGAATTGGAAGTTCCTCATAGGACAAGTCCTTCTCTAGCTGAATAGATTCATACTCTATCACGTGTTTATTGTCTGGTTTATAAGGACGCAACACTGACACATGAAACACATTATGAACGTGTTCCATCTCTGGAGGTAAAGCTACTACGTAAGCCACCTCCCCTATCCTTTTTAAAATCTCAAAAGGTCCTACAAACCTTGGACTTAATTTCCCTTTCTTTCCAAAACGTATTTTCCTCTTCCAAGGTGATACTTTCAGAAAAACAAAAGATCCTACATCGAATTCTCTATTTTCTCTGTGAGGATCTGCATACTTCCTCTGTCGGTCTTGAGCCGCAACTAATCGAGCACGTATCAATTTTACCATTCCCGCCGTCTGCTGAACCATCTTTGGTCCCGACATCTGACGTTCACCTACCTCATCCTAACACAATGGAGTTCGGCACTTCCTACCATACAACGCTTCGTAAGGCGGCATGCCTATACTAGCGTGAAAACTATTGTTGTACGAAAATTCTACTAATGGTAGAAATTCGTCCCAACTCCCTTTGAAATCCATAACGCAAGATCTTAACATATCTTCAAGCATTTAAATTGTCCGCTCACTCTGACCATCCGTCTGAGGATGCTACGCCGTACTTAATCTTAACTGCGTTCCCATTTGTTCTTGCAAACTTCTCCAAAAGTTCGATGTGAATCGTGGATCACGATCTGACACAATCGACACAGGCACTCCATGTCTAGAAATAATTTCCTTGACATACAGCTTAGCTAACTGATCAAAGTTATACCTAATTCCTATTGGTAGAAAATGGGCCGATTTCGTTAATCGATCCACTATCACCCAAATAGCATCGTACCCTTTTCTTGTTGTTGGAAGTCCCACCACAAAATCCATCGTGATGTGCTCCCACTTCCACTCTGGAATTTCTAATGGTTGTAACAACCCGCTCGGTCGTTGATGTTCAGCCTTAACTTTTTGACAAGTTAAGCACTTACTAACATATTCTGCTATCTCCCTCTTCATGTTCGGCCACCAAAAATTTCGACGAAGGTCTTGATACATCTTCGTACTACCGGGATGTATCGAGTACCTCGAACCATGGGCCTCCATCATAATTCCGTCATTTAATTCGGGATCATTAGGAACCCAAATTCTTCCCTCAAAACGAAGTAATCCCTCCTTATCGAGGTTATACTCAGTTTTTTCTTCTTTTTCTATCTTATTCAGTATCTGATTGCACCCCTCATTGCTCAGTTGTACTCTCCTAACCTGCTCCACTATGGTAGGTTGAGTTTCCATGGAAAATAACAATTCTACCGATTCCCCCGGTAACTTAACTTCTAGTTCCATTTTTGCCATTGCTGTTACCAACTCATTCTGAGTTGATAACATTGATAATTTCTCACTATCCTTTCTACTTAGCGCATCTGCTACTACATTTGCTTTTCCCGGATGATATAAAATATCACAGTCATAATCTTTTATTAACTCCAACCACCTTCTATGTCTCATGTTCAACTCCTTCTGTGTGAAGATATATTTCAGACTTTTATGGTCCGTGTATATCTCACATTTCTCACCATACAGATAATGTCTCCATTTCTTTAGGGCAAAAACTACAGCTGCCAATTCCAGGTCATGAGTAGGATAAACCTTCTTATAATCCTTCAATTGGCGTGATGCATACGCAATGACCTTGCCATGCTGCATGAGCACGCAACCCAATCCTTTATGCGAAGCATCGCTATACACTACAAAATTCCCGGTATCGTCTGGTAAGGACAATACTGGTGCCTCACTTAATCTCTTCTTCAATTCCTGAAAACTGTTCTCACATTTTTCAGTCCACACATACTTTACTGACTTTCTTGTCAGATTGGTTAACGGAGTAGCTAATTTAGAAAAGTTTGGAATGAACCTTCTATAGTATCCTGCTAACCCCAGAAAACTCCGAATCTCAGTCGGCGTCTTCGGTTGCTCCCATTTGTTTATTGCTTCTACTTTGGCCGGATCTACGGAAATGCCATCCTTATCAATAACATGCCCTAGAAACTGCACTCTCTCAAGCCAAAATTCACACTTTGTGAATTTCGCATACAACTTCTCCTTCCTTAGCGTTTCCAACACTATTGTTAAATGTTTCGTATGATCTTCTAGCGTCTTTGAATAGACTAGAATATCATCAATGAACACTACGACAAACTTGTCCAAATATTGTTTGAACACTCTGTTCATCATATCCATAAATGCGGCTGGCGCATTAGTCAACCCAAACAACATTACCAGAAACTCGTAGTGACCATAACGAGTTCTGAATGCGGTCTTAGGTATATCTTCCTTCCTCACCTTCAACTGATGATACTCCGTGCGCAAATCTATTTTAGAAAAATACTTTGCCCCTTTTAACTGATCAAATAGATCATCGATCCTGGGCAAAGGGTACCTATTCTTAATCGTTAACTTGTTCAACTCTCGATAGTCGATACAAAGTCTCAACGACCCATCCTTCTTCTTTACAAACAACACCGGTGCTCCCCAAGGAGACACACTTGGTTGAATGTACTTCCTATCTAACAGTTCTTGTAATTGAATCATTAACTCCTTCATTTCAACTGGCGCCATTCTATATGGTGCCCTTGAAACTGGTGCCGTTCCCGGTAACAAATCAATTACAAATTCTACCTCCCTATCCGGTGGAATACCCGATAATTCATCCGAAAATACATCCACGAACTCTTGCACAACTGGTATCTGATCCAAGGATGTCCCCACTCTTTGGGTATCCACCACATGGCATAAATAACCTACACACCCTTTTCTTAACATCTTCCTAGCTTGTGTCATAGACAGACAACAAGAGTGTTTCGGTGAATTACTACCGAAAAACACTACCTTGGTTTTCTTAGAAAGCCGAAGGTTTACACTTTTCCTATGGCAATCTATAATTGCCTCATGGTTCACCAACCAATCCATACCAAGAATTACATCAAATTCTTTTAGCCTTATCGGTACCAAATCTACCGATAACTTATTTTCCCTAATTTCTACACAACAGTTCTTATGAATATATTCAATGGGGATTATCTCCTCGTTTGCTACCTTAACATCTAAAGGTATAGGTAACTTCTCAGGAATTAATCCTAACCGTTTAGCAAATTCACATGCTATAAAAGAACAGGTGCCACCTGAGTCAAATAGCACATAAGCATTTATCTCATTGACCGGAATGATACCTGCTACCACATCTGTTGATGCAACTGCATCTTGAACAGTCATATTAAACGTACGAGCCGAGGGTCTACCCACTAATGGTGTTGGTCCAGTAATGGCTAATTTACCACTACCAGAACTTTTATTCCCCTCTAAACCCTTCTTTGGGCAATTTCTTGCCATGTGGTCCTTCGACCCACAGACAAAACACCCCTGATTCTTCTTAGGGTTAGGACAATTGGGTGACAAATGTCCCTCCTGTCCACAGTTGTAGCATACTGCTTTCCCCTTTAAACAGACTCCCATGTGAGATTTTCTGCATGTCTTACATGCTTCCGTTCTCCTTTTGGGATCTCCCTGTTTTACCCCGGTATTCCTGGGATTAAAACCCATCCTCTTTGGCAAGTTGTCGCTTCTGCTGGCAACTTCAGCCTTATTACTTCCTTCTATCTTACTCTTAATCTTCCGCTCTTTGTGGTACTGAGACAAGGCCTCACCACCACCTTCCGCTATTATCGCCTTCTCCAGAATGGTCCCATAGGAAGCACTCTGGAAAACCGATATTCTACTATAGAGCCAAGGTTTTAAGCCCTGCTCAAATCTGCGCGCCTTTCTTTCCTCCGTATCCACCTGATGTGGAGCAAATCTTGCCAACTCATTAAATTTGGCGGCATATTGAGGAACAGTCATATCCCCCTGCTTAAGTTCTAGAAACTTAATTTCCATCCTACCCTGCATGCTAGTAGGGAAATAGTTCTCGAAGAAAACCTTCTTAAATTGTTCCCACGTAACAGCCTCTGTCCTAGCCCCACCCTGGTGAGCTTCCCACCAGTAGTTGGCTTCTCCCTTCAACATGTAAGTCGCAAAAGAAGTCTTTTGCGCCTCACCTACGTTTGTTATCACAAACGCCTTTTCAATTTCCCTAATCCATGTTTGGGCTTCTAGTGGATTCGTCGTTCCTCGGAACTTTGGCGGACCCACACTTTTAAAGTCCTTAAAGGTAGTTGTTCTTACTACCCCAGGAGCTATAGGAATCCCACCCCCCACTTGGTTAAATGCAGCCGTTAATAAATTAACGAACTCTTGCATAGGGTTGTTAGGACCCCCTTGATTTTCATTATGAGACTCGGCCTCTTGGTTCCGTTGTCTCCTTTTTGGCGGCATAATTCTGATTAAATAAATAAAGTTTCGTTATTATCTATTTAATTACTCGATTATCATTTTAAATTAACAACAACCATTCATACCACACAAGCATGTTAAATAAAAACGTCATTATATTAATATGCTTTCATAGTCAAAACTATTTACATCATCTTCCCTTAGCCAAAAGCTATCATATACTATCCCGCGATTGCCTTCTACAAAAGTTGGGATTTACTAAACGACTACCCTTAATTATACAAAAGAGGGTTTTACGTCACTACTTATATACAAAAAGTTCTAACGACCTTCTAACACTGTCGAACGGCATTTTCATATTTCTGATTTTCCAAAATCGACACTATATCTCGACTTATGGTATGTCGAGTCTGCCCGGACTCAATAGAATAACAAGCAATTTTTAGCTTGAAATCCTCATGAGCGCATTCATGGATGTATGACATCCTAGCTATTTTCTGATCTTTCTCAACCAGTTTCTGCTTTAGCTCGAGGACCTCATCCTTATAGCTATGAGCCTTATCAGTCATAAGCACTTTTTCATCATGCTCCGACTCAAAGTCTGCCTCTGCAAATTCTTTCGCCTCATATAGGGCATTTATTTCCTCAATCTGTGCCTCTACCTGAGTACGTAGGTGCACATTCCTATCCAACACTGCTAGATACAGTGCTCTAGTTGCATCCAAAGATGCTGGCTCCAGAGTAGGTAACACCGTGTTAATCGATGTCACCTCCATTTCCTCCTCCACATCTAGCATCTCCTTAAGGTATGATGCTAATCCCAAAGTCTCCTCAGAGTATTCCTCCTCAGAGATGTACTCCTCAATGTCTGAGTCTTCTAGTACTACTATCGGTACCTCCATCACTGGCATTGGTACTACCTCAACTTAGTTAACTGAGTCCTCACTTATCATTTCCACGTTTCTAAACATCAAGCTATCGGTTGACATCTACAAACACATAACACGTTGATTAGTACATAATATACAGTAGTATAAGCACAAATCACATTTAATATCTTTAAGATTAATTTTCATCTTTTAATTCTTTCGATACTGAGTTATCTCAATATCCTCTTAATTCAATAGACTTGAATTTCATTTCTCAGACTTTACCTTCCGTACAAGGTTATTAGCCTAAGGTTTTTCCCCCTTAAGTTTTATAACCTATGGCTCTGATACCAACCTGTGACGCCCCCAAATTCGGGTATCTTCCAACCCGACAGATGGTGCTCCACTATACTAACATCCATACCATCATTCCATTGAAATACAACAAAATGAGAGTAATTACTATATTCTTATTAAAATCAAAATATAATCCTTCCCAGGTTCATAAACCGGTTACATAGTTCATTGTTCATAAGGTATAATACATACAAACTTACTAAACTATTACACAATGCCTAAGCATCCATCTTAGCTTTGCCCTTATCTTTCTTGGCATTCTCAGTACGTTCTCCTTTAACTGCAGTTACATAATTCACGCAAGAAGTGAGCATGACAGCTCAGCAAGTTTAATCAAGGATAACAGAAATACCACATTCGTGAATTATATAACAATTCCAACATAACTGAACAATACTTATGAAGTATTATGAATCAATACCACCATAACAGTATATAACATCAATTCCCAATGTATAGAATAGATTAGGAATTTTGAACCGGTCGATAGACCATGAACAGTAAATTTCAGTTTTCATACTTGAAAAGGAGTCCACAGCACTAAGGCCGTTCATCTGTATAACTTACGAGCACTTCTAGGTGATCAGCCTATAGTACTCTATGTTGATCAACACTACATTCATTAAACGTATTTACGTTTAATATTTTTTGGCAAACTCGCGTGCCCATCGAAATATCGATGAAAATACTTTTGTTTGTTCATAGACAAACCTTACCTTCACATCCGTACCAATTACTTGGCATAGGATATCGTTAAGATTTCTATATAGAATGATATGGAAAATCATCAATCTATATCTTACGAATAGTCTAGCCGAGTTAAAATTTGGCATCGACCCTTTCTTTTAAAACAAAGCTTGCAATTCAGTTCAATGAATCACATAAAACTTGGCTAACTCAGAAGTTAGACAAGCGTTAAGAAAACTTGCCTTTCAGCGTCTTCAAATAACTTACTCGACTGACAACAGCCTTTACAGAATCTACATGATATATTCACATAGCACACCGTAATTAGCTATCAAATAACTCTTCACATTGTTCCTACCAGTTTCTTTCTCTTCTATGTCTTTGTTAACATAATATTTTTATTAAAGTCAACATGACTTATTACCCTTCGTCCCGGTTTACCTCCCGGTTTACCTCCGTATGGACGTTTTATTAACTGGACTCATCTTCATTAATAAAGTATTACTTCGTTTATTTTACATATTTTAATTACTTACATTAGACTCCTAAATTTCATACCATATACTTTAGTATAGGTAGTATAGGATTAGTCTTTATACATTCATTGAGTATATAAACTCAACTCCGATTGATCCCTAACCGACTGAAGTCTAAAGCACAGTTGGGTCAAGTTTTTTTTTTCTTACTGCCGGCGCTGCGGCGCGGCACCTTGGCACTGGGGCGCGGCCTTGGCACAACACAGGAACTGGGGCATGGCACCTGGCGCTGGGGCGCGGTACCTGGCGTTGGGGCGCGGCACCTGGCGCTGGGACGCGACACTGGCACCACACAGGCGCTGGGGCGCGGCACCTGGCGCTGGGGCGCGAGTCTGCAGAGGGCTCGGCCGAGTCTGGCGCTGCGGCGCGAGTCCCATGTACAAACTCTCGCGCTGCGGCGCGAAATAACAGACACTTTATTTTTCTCTCGGCCACAACTGGCACTGCAGCGCGGCCATTTTACACTACGTCTGGCGCCGCGGCGCCAGACTTTAATACCAGACTGTTAACAGTTTTGAAAATCTATTTGAGATTCCCGGGGCCGTAAATTCTTCGTTATACGCCCGATTTGGTCCGTTCAAAAGCTTACACGTCATGAATGACATACTCTATGTGTTCATATTAGAATTTAACCCTTTCAAATTCATTAACTCAAAATTCACTATTGAGTTCATTTTCTATACATTCGTAAACGTTAATGAGCGTTCACTGCTCGTTTTCTTCGTTTTAAGTCGGAATCCGATGATTCTCGAACCCACGACTCTTAATCACCCTATCTCACGTGTTGACATTGAAAACTAACATTTTCAAGTCTTACGGCAACTTTCGACTACCCATCCGAAATTTCTACGTTTTCGACGTTTAACGTTTATTTTCGTAAAATTTGCCATAACTTCATTACTAATGTTCTCTAAACCAAATCACATGGAATACTCCATGGATTTCATATCTAACCCCTAACCAAACAAGATGCATAACTATCGTATTGATGGAGCTCAAACGTTTATCAACAATCGATCCTCCACAATTAATATTTTCATGGTTTAACAACTATATTAAACCTTATTATTTTTGAAAGCTTATGACTTATAGAGATTGAATCTATGGTAAGTCATCTTTACTCACTCATACAAGGCATATACCACCCCTTTGTGACTCTCCATGATAAAAGAAAATCAAATAGATGGAGAATGAAGAACAAGAAGTATTACCTCAAGTTCCTTAAGAAAATCTCTTGGAAGAATAATTGTCAAAGCTTCCCAAGTGTATGTTTGCAAGTGTAGCTCTCTTTTCTCTCTCAAATAATCTAAGTTGAGTCTTGGTAAAAATCTCAAATGAATCAACCTAGCTTCCTATTTATAGAATTTAGAATGGAGGGCTTAATGGTCAATATACCCCCACCTCCTTACTATTCATGTGTGGTCACCAAGTAAGATACTTGGTGACCAAGCCTTATGCTTGGCTTGCACACCAAGGTGGCCGGCCCACCTCCTCTTTATGACATCCAATGGGTTGCCCCATGGGTTTTACCCATTGGGTGACCCACCGGTTCGACCCACAGTTTAGTTTTATGAATTGGGCTTAATTAAATAAATATTGGGCCTTGACTTTGACTTAACCCACTTGACTCATTGGGCTCAGTCCTTCAATTAGTTGGACTAACTTATAACCCAACTCAATGAATAAATCATTAAGTCATAACTTAATTCTATAATACGTATCGTATTCTACACGTATGATTCACGTATTCCTTTCATATACCATAAGTACAATAAGCATATTGTACCTTGTATTTACTTAACGTATTATACATAGGTACTAACTAGCACCACCAATTGTATATCCCTTGAATAAAACCTAACGCCATTCCTTCTACGCATATTATTTCCTTCTCGGAAATCGATATACTCAACCCTTAGGTTTTAAGTCCGCAGGCGAAAACTTCGTTTTAGCCATAAATGAAATATTATCAGCTATTCCATCTCATCACGATATTCTATCATTACGCGTTTTCTCAGAATTTCAAAATAATTCCTCGGACAGAAACGGATGAATAGTATTTTTACGGAAACTTCTCAGAAAACAATTATTATCATCATGGAAATTCCAAATAACTATTTCTACCACGTAGCCAGAATACTAACCACGTTAGCACATTCTAGGTCATAGAACGACCTTCACATAGTTTACTTCACAAAGAATTCAATTAAATTCATTTAATTCACATAATCAAATAAAAATTTAATTGCCATAAAAATTCGATTTTTCTCGGGCGTTACAGACACCCCCAAAATAGGTATACATCACCCATTCTGAGTCGCCAAATACATGGTACATAATTTAAATATAAACTTCCTTATACAATACGACAAAAACGTAGCAAAGAGTTTTTACACAAATATTGTCTATTAGACAGTATTCAAACTCAAATGGAGTCCTCATTAAAATTATTAGTACACTATTTTATAAAATAGTGAGGACTACTAAAGCCATCATCTTGGACCGTCACTCCATTTTCTGACTAGTCCCGGCTACGTTCTCATTTTCTGAAGAGAACAATGAAAGCAAAAGGGTGAGCTCAACTAGCCCAGTAAGAAATATTATGACTAAGATAATGTAGAATAAATTATCGTTAGCCTTCAATAGTGTTAAACTGATAAAATACAATAAACATCAAGTTTAACTGCAGCGGAACAAGCAATCCATTAGAAGAGTCAAGTAGAGCATGATATCTACAATCTTCTATGATTTAAAAGTTTATCATCAATTTTATTGCTAAGACTCAACTTAATAAATAATCCATATCACTGAATTATCCATGCACTACAGGCCAAGGATATTCATTAGTATCACGTCCACGAATTATCCATGCACTACAGGCCAAGGATATTCGTGTTATCACCAATGGTCATGCTTATGCCAACAACTGTCCATCAATGTACTACGGGCCAATGATGACATTTACCACATCATTTGTAACATTACAGGTCATGATTATATCGAATAATCCCTGGTTATAATCATACCAATCAACAGTCCATCTATGCACTACGGGCCAAAGATGACTTTCATCATAATATAAGCATGGGGATAATGACAATGATATAGGAATTCAATTAAATGAAAGCAAAGGATAACTTTTTAAAGATTTATAATTTAATTTATCTAGAATTTAATAATGTCCAAATTGTCAACATGATATTACTTTGTGGAGTAAAATTCAAGAATAATATTGTATCAAAAATGATTTGGACTGAAAAGAAATAATTTTTGTCATGAATAGTACCCCAGGTGAATAGTACCTGAGTGAATAGTACCTCGTGAATAGTACTTCGGGAATAGTACCCCAGCATGAAAAGATCAAAAATTATCAAGAATGTTCAGAATAATATATCCGTGAAAATATACTAGATGAATAGCAAAATTCAAGGATATTCTACTAATTTCAAGGAGTATAGAAGTCATACTTTAATAAAATGAGTGTAGAATTCGGAATCTGAAACGAAATAATATTACTTACATACTACAGAGTATGGAAGAAAATATTATTTCTTACGAATATTGAACAAAAATAATATTCCTTACCTTAAAAAGAGAGTACTTCTGACTGGTAGGGCGAGAATATTCTTGAAGAAAACATAAACTATTTTCTACGCTCAAAGCTTCCTTAAACTCTAAAGAAATACGCTTAATATTATAGAATAAGAATTCTCTAATTCTGGTGTGATTTTCAATTCTAAACTAAGCATCCTATTTATAGGTGAATGGAAAGGATACTATTTGAATTTAAAAATCACGGACCAACAGTAAATTTTTCACGGGCGTACACCGGCGAATAATTTTAGTTTATTTTTTACTATGCAAACACTATGCATAATAAAATATAATATAGTCTATTTTTCATAAAAAATAAAACTCATTATATATATATATATATATATATATATATATATATATATATATATATATATATATATATATATATATATATATCAAACTATTCACCTTCAAATTTGCCAGTAAGATATTTACAACTGTTCATCTTCAACCATTTTCAAAATTTTTCTTTTATTCTTATTCCGAAGTCACCTGATTTACTGTAGTCCACCTTGTTCGTGTCAAAACTTTGTAAGTATCTTGGGTGAGCAGTGTTGGTTTTTGAACATAGGTATGAGTCTGCTTAAGGTAATAGGGTATGAATGGAAGAATAATGAATAAAAATTTATTTTGAACTTGGTAAAAATGAATAGATTGTTTAGATCTAACTCCTCAACTAGTAACCGGTCGACTTTGCCTCCTGTCCCAGACATAGTTAACCAGGAAACTCACAGTTATGAAAATATCAGTCAAGCCTTGCACAATTGGAATATACCTAGGGTCTCCCCTAAGGAAATTTATCAGTCAACATTTTTGGACAATTTTAAAACAGATTATAATGTCAAAACTGTTAAAAAGGTTTATGCCATTAATAAAGAATACGAAAATTGTAGTCTTTTGGATCCCGAAGTCATCAAAAAACATAAAAAGAAAGGTTATAATTTTATTCACATTGGATTAGTTCAAGTGGCTGTTAAGCCATTAAACATTAAAGGAATTAATTCAAGTATTTATCTCTGCCTTAGAGATGCACGATTCTTGAATTATTATCCTAGTATGATCGGCGCAATGGAATCTAGTATGCATAATGGACCTATCCATTTTAATTACTTTCCTGATTTCACATTGAGCCTAAGTGATAAAAATTTATTAAAAGCCTTGACATTAAATATTAAAACTGCTGGAGAAATTACTCAAATGATTGAGGGTTCTCAGCCAATAGCTTTGATTTATCGGATTTATTATAAGACCATGAAAACTAACCTAAACGTTCATGCTCTCAATAAAAGTCCAAAAGATCAAACTGTCTTAATTCAAAGTTCAACTAGTGATGCTAATATTCAGATCCCGAGAACCATTCTCTGGAAAGATATTACTCTCCCTAGTCAATGGACTTTACCCAGTGAAATACCTGAACAACCTGTAGTTAACAATCTAATAAACCTTGAAAATATTAGACAATTTTTAGATGGAACAATAAAAATAAGTTTTGAACGCAGTAAAAGACTGATTATTATTGAAGACTCAGCTAGTACTATAGCATCTTCAAGAAGAGACATTGGAATTCTTAATAACCCTTCTTTAAGAGATCTTAAATTAAAAGGTATTTTACATCATGGTCAAGCTAGTCACCCATGTTACACTCAAAAGGATCTAGTTGAAGAAGAGAGTTCTTCCTCTCCTACTCCTTCTGAGCTTCCCACTCAGTCTGATTTTGAAATTCCCATTAACAATCAGTTAAGAGTTATTAAAAAAGATTTTATTCTTGAATGGGATAATCTTGTACAGGATTTTAATTCTAAAAATAATAAAGATAAAAGACATTTATTTCATTCAAACCACCCAACAGAAAAGGAGCGAGACAAAATTGTTAATAGATGGAAGCGATTTATAAAAAATGAAAAAATAAACATTACCTTTTATGACTGGTATGATCAATACCAAAGTAAGTGTAATGTTATAACAAAAAGTCAATGGGTTAAAGAAGATAGTTCTAAGGTTTGTTCTAGTCATCCTCCGCTAGAAACTGTCCTTATCCCTGTTAAGAACACATCTGTTGTTGCCAGTCCCTTTAAAATTTCAGATGGCAATAAAGATGATAAAAAAATTATTGAACAATTAAATTTTAGTAACCAATGCTTAGCAACTGTTCGAAGACAGCTTGATAGAATTGAAGAAAAATTTGAAGAAACAAGTATTAAAAAACTAGATGCAAAAATTGAATATCCTTTGATTAACTTATGTAAGACCCCAAATTATTAATAAATGAAATTTAAATTTCCTCTATTTATTATTTTGAAATAGTAAGGGTTAAATTGATTAACGAGGTTAGTTACGGGTAAAATGCGCAAATATTTCAAATAAGTAGGTGGTTATAAAATATTCATTATTGTCAGGAAATATTCGTTTGGTCGTGGAATATTCTTTCTGTTGGGGAATATTCGTACGACGGCGCAGCCTTTTGTGGGCCCCATAACGGAAAGCGATTGGATGAAAAAAATGACAAGTATAAGTTATTTATAAATAACGGCGTAGTTGTTACCGTTAATACTGTTGGAATACCCGGTGGTTAAAACATAGTAATACGCGTTGTTGCACAGTAGCACACTGTATTGCACCAATTATTGATTCTTACGTGAGAAGGCACTACTCAATAATGGTTACAGTAATTACTGTTCAGTTTTTTATTTTATTGATTCAATAATTGCTGAGTTGATATTTTATATTACTGTTGTTTCAATAATTGTCACTACACAGTATTTCTCATTATCAGATCAATAATTCATATTATTTGAATAATATTATTAGATAACATTATTGGCAATGTCTAGAAAGTTCTGTCTAAGGAGAGGTTTGATCATCTAATTACGCGCCAGTAAGGAGAAATCCATATTGGAAAGCCCCCTCTTTTCTGAGAACGGCCTGTTTGCCAGTACTGTGATTCTGTAATATTATTTGTGAATAATTAATTATTAATTTATATGATGAGGAAAATATTAATTTTATGTGGATATAGATGGAGAAAATTTTTTAAGTGACAATTATTAAAAAAATGATATTTTATCTTTTCTGAAAAAATAATTTATTATTATATTTAATAATATAATAATGGTGATAGTTTTACAATGAATGTGGGATATATAAGTATATGAGGAGGAAGAGTATTTTTTTGTTGTATTAAATGATTAACACATGTTTTGTGTGTCGGTGGACTCCATTTCTTGACTGAAATTTGATTATAGCCTGTAAAATCACCCGTTTATGGATTTCGGTCAATTTCTGTTTGGAATTTAGAAAAACTTTCTTCTGCAAAGTTGTAGAGAATTGAATTTCTTATAAAAAGACGCAAGATTCGAATTTTCTGATAAAAGGGTTATTTTCGATAAATTATTGAAGTTTTGGAAAATAAAATGATTTTTATTAATTATGGGTGGGACCCACTTTTATTCTAACACATGTGGGCTGCTAATTTGGGTCAAGGATGGCTGGTGGCTGAATTGGACTTTAGGCATGCGTAGAAATGAGTTTTGTAATAATAATATTTTATTATTTAGTCTCCTTTGGCGTTCTAGCATTTTCCTATAAATAGGTGCTTAAGTTAGAATTGAAAATCACACCAGAAACAAGTTTTCTCCCTTTTTCTCTCTAGATTATTGAGTGTATTTTGTAAGTAGATACTTTGAGAGTTTCTATTCATCAGAGCAAGTTTCTTTCAGCCTTATACCGGTATTCCGACCAGAAGTACTGTCTTTACGAGGTAAGGGATGTTATTTTATTCGAAAATGATATTATTTCTTCAATATCATTATGTTGAAATATTGGTTAGAAATTTTTATCAAATTTGGAACTTTTCACGTCGGAGTTATTATTCATGAGTTACTATTCACGAGTCACTATTCACGAGTTACTATTCACCGAAAAATGAAATTTTCTTCTTTTCGTCCAAAATATATATTCTGGGTACTAGCTTTGATTGTATCCATGTTTTGATCATTCTTGAATTTTACTTCACTATGAATAATTATAAGGTATTTTTGGACATGGATAAATCGAAATACGAATCCTTAATATTTGTTATTTTATTTCACTGGATTCGTTTTCTTTAAGATATTTTTCATCATCCTCAGTCCTAAATGATGATATTACTGAATATCTTTGGTCTGTAGTGCAAAGATGAATGATTAACTGATGAATATCTTTGACCCGTAGTGCAAAGATGAACAGGTGTTGAGATGAACATGACCGACTGGTGATACAAATAAATATCTTTGGCCTGTAGTGCAAAGATGAATATTTGATTAAAGATGGTTATTGATTGTTGTTACAGGGATAAAATATTGATGATGGACTTTTAAATCTTAGAAGATAGTAGAACTCATTCTCTACTTGACTCTTCTAATGGTTTGCTGTTTCCGCTGCAGTTATTGATTTAAAACATGTTGTCTATTGTATTCTATTAGATTTTTCCCTGTTGAAGACTAACGATAATTTGTTCTGTATTATCTTAGTCATAATGTTCTTTACTGGGCTAGTTGAGCTCACCCTTTTCTTTTTTGTTCCATTTTTCTCAGGAGGCGAGAATGTAGCGAGTACTAGTCGAGGTATGGAATGATGGTTCTAGAAATTATTTGAGTAGTCCTCACCATTTTTGTGAAATAATGTATCAATAATTGTGATGAGGACTTATTTGAGTGTGGATATTGTCTAGATGATAATATTTGTATTTAAACTCACAGTTCTTATGTTGTAACAGTAAAGATGTAGTTGTTTCTGTACCATGTATTTTGGTGACTCAGAATGGGTGTTGTATACCTATTTTGGGGGCGTCACAACTTACCTGAAAATAGAAGTAAATTAGGTTTACCTAATGATGATAGCAACCTAATTAAATCTATTGACAAGTTATTCAAAAAACTAAAAACTGAACCTGGTCCAAGTGGTACTGTATCTACTTTTGATCAAGTTGAGACTGAAGTTGAAAGTGATAGTGAAGTTGACTATTCTGATTCAATCCCAAATTTTAATGATCAACTGAACAAGTTAACAGTCAAAAACACTAGTTTAACCAAAAATTGGTATTCTAGACCTACTCCTCCGGATCTGCAATTCGAAGAGAGAAACCTAGATAAACAATTCTCTGTTTCAGCTAATAAAATTTATGAATGGAACATTGATGGTCTTAGTGAACAAGAAATTTTAAACAAATTGAATCACATGTCTATGGTAGCAAATAGCTATATCACTAAATTCAACAATCTGTCACAACCAGAAATAGTTGAGTTAATAGCTAGTGGGTTCACTGGTATTCTCAGATCTTGGTGGGAAAGACATCTCACAGAAGATACTAGAGTATCAATAATTCATGCTATCCAGTTAGACGATGACGACAACCCCATCTTTGATGAAGATGTCGGTCTTGGTCCGCCTGATGGAGTAAATACTTTAATCTTTACCATAATAAAACATTTTGTAGGAACTCCTAGTAACATAACAGAAAGAATTCACGATCAACTCAGTAATCTCACTTGTCCCACTCTTAGTGACTTCAGGTGATACAAAGATATGTTTACCTCTAGAGTTATGCTGCGAAATAATAGCAACAAACCTTTCTAGAAAGAAAAATTTGTAAATGCTTTGCCTTCATTATTCGCTCATAAAGTTAGAGAAGAGTTGAGTAAAAACTTAGGATATATTGATTATGATAATCTCACTTATGGTGACATAATCAGTTATATTCAAAAAATAGGTTTAAAAATGTGTATTGATTTTAAATTAGCTAAACAAGCTAGTAAAGACAAGAAAAAAGCTAAATATGAGTTAGGAACATTTTGTGAACAATATGGTCTGCCTCCTATTGCTCCCTCAAGAAGAAAGCATAAACAAAGACATATTGATCATCCTAAATCACATAAACGTCACAAACGTAAACATACTCATAAAAAGGATAATAATCAAAACGATTATTACAATAAACCCAAACTAGTTAATAAAAAATATAATAAAAGGACTAAAAAATATGATAAGAGTAAAATCGTTTGCCACAATTGTGGGCAAAAAGGCCACTACAAAAATGAATGCAAAGTAAAACAAAAATTATCTCAGTTAAATATCTCTAATGAAGATACAGAACAATTATTAGAGTTAATGAGAATAAAAAACAATGCAGATAATGATGAAGGATTTGACATCCCCTATTCTTCTAAAAGCAGTACTAGTAACAATGAAACTAATAGTAACGAAGATGAAGTCACTATTTATGCTGATAACTGCAATGAAAATTATTGCACTAAAAGATTAAGTGTAATTACCAAAGAGGATGAAGAAAGCTCTTTGTTAATCGACTTAATTAGTAAAATTTCTGACCCTGGACTTAAAGTTCAATATACTAAGAAGTTAAAGGATTTATTAACCAAAAATACTAGAGTTAAAGACAAGATTTTTAAAACTAAAGATAAGCCGATATTTAGCCTTAATAAAACTCTGGAAAGATTTAAAACCCCAGTTAAAGAAGTTACTCTTCCAGAATTAAATCAAGAAGTTAATAAACTTAAAAAAGAGATATCTAATTTAAAGATTGAAGTCTCTAATTTAAGAAAAGACTTAGAGAACCAGAAATCAGATCTTCAAGTTCATGATTCCTCCTCTAGTGATGAAAGTCACGATGAGTCAGAATCTTCAGGAATTAAAGATGAACCCGATCTATTCATTCAAGGTCTTTCTCTTAAAAGAGTTAAAGATATTACCATTCAAAAATGGTATATCTCTATTGATTTGGTTGTCGATAAAACTTTTTCAATACGTCTTCCCGCCTTAGTTGATACAGGTGCTGATTTGAATTCTATTCAGGAAGGTCTTATTCCAACCAAATACTATAAGAAAACCAATGAAAAATTAAATTCAGCAAATGGTAGTCAAATGGAAATAAAATATAAACTGCCTAAAGTGCATATCTGTCAAGATAATATGTGTTTTAAAACATCATTTGTTTTAATTCGCAATCTTACCGATAAAATCATTTTAGGGTTACCATTTATATATTTGTTATACCCGTTTACTACCAGTAATGAAGGATTAAGCTGTAAATATTTTGGTAAAAGAATAACTTTTAAATTTCTTATTAAACCAAAAGAAAGAGATTTAAAGTTTATTCAAGAAGAGTCCATTTCCAAGTCATTAAATTTATTAAACTGTAAATCCACCCATTTAAATTTCTTAAAAGAAGAAATTAAATACAAAAGAATTGAAGAACAACTTCAACATAAAGACGTTCTTGAAAAAATTGAAGAGTTAAAAACTTATTTAAAGAACAACCTTTGTTCTGATTCTCCTAATGCCTTTTGGCATCGGAAAAAACATGTTGTAAGGCTCCCTTACGCTAAGGAATTCAAAGAACATTTGATTCCTACTAAGGCCAGGCCTATTCAAATGAATCATAAACAAATGGAGCTATGTAAAAAGGAAATTAATGATCTCCTTAGTAAAAAATTAATTAGACCCAGTAAATCCCCTTGGTCATGTCCTGCCTTTTATGTTAATAATGAAGCAGAAAAAGAAAGAGGTGTTCCCAGGTTAGTTATCAACTACAAGCCATTAAACAAAGTCCTAGAGTGGATTAGGTATCCCCTGCCTAATAAAGATGACCTCATTAACCGGTTGAGTAATGCCACCATCTTTAGTAAATTTGACCTCAAATTTGGTTTCTAGCAAATTGTTATTCACCCAGAAGACAGATATAAAACTGTATTCACCACTCCATTTGGTCATTATGAATGGAATGTCCAAGCATTTGGCTTAAAAAATGCTCCTAGTGAATTCCAGAATATCCTCAATGATATTTTGAATCCTTTCAGTCATTTTATTGTTGTATATATTGATGATATTCTCATTTTTTTTCAATTCCATTGAAGAATACGTCAAACATTTGAAATCGTTTTTTAAAACGGTCAAAGACAATGGACTTGTTCTTTCACTTTCCAAATGAAGCTTGTTTCAAGCTAAAGTTCGGTTTCTTGGATTATTTATATATCGCGGACTCATACGGCCAATTGATAGAGCTATTCAATTCGCCGACATATTCCCAGATAAAATTACCCATAAAACCCAACTGCAGAGGTTTCTGGGCTCGCTCAATTATATTGGCAAGTTCTATAAAAACCTCAGGAAAATTTGCAAACCTCTCTTTCAGCGTTTGCAAGACAATCCTCCCCCATGGACTGACATTCATACTTCTGTCCTCCAACAAGTCAAAAAATACGTCACGGCATTGCCCTGTCTTGGTATTTCAAATGATTCTGCATTTAAGATTGTTGAAACTGACGCCTCTGATATTGGTTTTAGAGGTATTCTCAAGAAAAAGTTAACTCCAGATTCCCCAGAACAAATCGCCCGTTTCCATTCCGGTGCATAGAATAGTAAACAGTTAAATTACAACACTATTAAAAATGAAATACTTTCTCTTGTATTATGTATTAATAAATTTCAAATTGATTTATTAAATCAAAAAATTTTAGTTCGAATTGACTGTAAATCTGCAAAATATGTGTTAGAAAAAGATGTTGAAAACATAGCTTCTAAACACTCCTTTGCTAGATGGCAAGCCCTTTTAAGTATATTTGATTTTGAAATTGAATACATTAAAGGCAGTAACAATTCCATTCCTGATTTTCTCACTCGGGAATTTATTAACACAGGTACCGTGCATCCTTCATGAGTATCCGCGGTGCATCAACCTCTCGTGGTCCGGGTCGCCCTATTGGCCCAAGTAATCAGCCAAAAGGAACCTTGGTTCCTCATCCAGTAAACCCAATTTACCAAACCAGTAACAAGTTCACTTTTGACTTGAGAGATTCTTTCGGTGGAAAGAAGATGCTTTCGGTGGAAAAGACGAATCTGCTTTCGACTGAGGGCATCTTTTGACTGGCTGCAGGGAGCAGGTGCATGTGACTTATGAGAAATGTTAGGCAAATGGATCCTGAGCATCCTGTAGGTTGATGGTGCCATAAGGGTCATCATCTTCCTCATAGTAACTGTGGGAATTCGATGAAGAACCTGCAGAGGCCTCTTCATGCAATTCATCAATTCTTTTATTCAATGCCTGTGCTATTAATTTTAATTCTTTTCCAGAATAATCTTTGAAATCAGATATGCTACGGGAACAAGATGAACTAGTGGGACTGACTCTAGACTCTTTTGATTTTTGACTAGACGGTTCTGTTGTAGAGATTGGGAGAACCTTGAGAGGAGAAGCAAGAAATTCTAACTGGACTTGACCTACAATTCTATTGACATCAAATTTGTCCCACCATTTGACAAACCATTTACGAGTAACTAGAGGAAAAGGATCTGCAGAAGGGGATGTAGGAGATGCATTGTGACTAATTTCACTGGTTGGGGGTTGAATGTGATATTCCCATCGAAGAATCCAGGGAATCTTATATTTACTTACAAACTGGAGAAGGACTGGGACACCTTCATATGCTGGATCAATTTTTTTATGATTACAAAATGATTGAGCTGGACTTTCAGGGGATCAGGAAGAAGGTCATATGTAGAACCAAATCTTGACCACTAATGCGAAAACTAATATGGGAAATGACTTTTGAATTTATGATCGAATTGAACGAACCAAGAATGATTGTGTGACTCATTTTGATGGAGAAAAACTTTATACCAAGCTTCCATGTAATCATAATAACAAAAAGAGTTATCTTGATTAGAAAGCTGCATAAGATCAGAGGGATGTTTTCCCCATTCGGACATCTGAATAAACTGTTTAATATATAACGAATGGTAAAGAACTTTGACTTTATCATTGTTGGCATAAATGGGTTTAATAAAGATTGACTCTGTTTCAACAAGAATGTCCTTATAATACACAAGGGATTTATAAGAAGTAAGGGGCATGAAATGCCAACCAGACGAAAAGAACAGGGAGGTCAATTTGACTGGGTCATTTCTGGGTTTCATATGAGGTTCAATATGAAATAATAAATTGGTCCATCTAAGCATGTACTTAGGGAGGATTACTGGGATTTGGACTAGAGGCTTTGGACTGAAAAGGGTCGACTGAAATTGGGTTACTAGCTAAGGCTGAACTATAGGGCTTGGTAAATTGGGTTTACTGGATGAGGAACCAAGGTTCCTTTTGGCTGATTACTTGGGCCAATAGGGCGACCCGGACCACGAGAGGTTGATGCACCGCGGATACTCATGAAGGATGCACGGTACCTGTGTTAATAAATTCCCGAGTGAGAAAATCAAGAATGGAATTGTTACTGCCTTTAATGTATTCAATTTCAAAATCAAATATACTTAAAAGGGCTTGCCATCTAGCAAAGGAGTGTTTAGAAGCTATGTTTTCAACATCTTTTTCTAACACATATTTTGCAGATTTGTAGTCAATTCGAACTAAAAATTTTTGATTTAATAAATCAATTTGAAATTTATTAATACATAATACAAGAGAAAGTATTTCTTTTTTAATAGTGCTGTAATTTAACTGTGTACTATTCCATGCACCGGAATGGAAACGGACGATTTGTTCTGGGGAATCTGGAGTTAACTTTTGCTTGAGAATACCTCCGAAACCAATATCAGAGGCGTCAGTTTCAACAATCTTAAATGCAGAATCATTTGAAATACCAAGACAGGGCAATGCCTTGACGTATTTTTTGACTTGTTGGAGGACAGAAGTATGAATGTCAGTCAATGGGGGAGGATTGTCTTGCAAACGCTGAAAGAGAGGTTTGTAAATTTTCCTGAAGTTTTTATAGAACTTGCCAATATAATTGAGCGAGCTCAGAAACCTCTGCAGTTGGGTTTTATGGGTAATTTTATCTGGGAATCTGTCGGCGAATTGAATAGCTCTATCAATTGGCCATATGAGTCCGCGATATATAATTAATCCAAGAAACTGAACTTTAACTTGAAACAAGCTGCATTTGGAAATTGAAAGAACAAGTCCATTGTCTTTGACCGTTTTAAAAAATGATTTCAAATGTTTGACGTGTTCTTCAATGGAATTGGAAAAAATGAGAATATCATCAATATCTACAACAATAAAATGACTGAAAGGATTCAAAATATCATTGAGATATTCTGGAATTCACTGGGAGCATTTTTTAAGCCAAATGCTTGGACATTCCATTCATAATGACCAAATGGAGTGGTGAATGCAGTTTTATATCTGTCTTCTGGGTGAATAGCAATTTGCCAGAAACCAGATTTGAGGTCAAATTTACTAAAGATGGTGGCATTACGCAACCGGTTAATGAGGTCATCTTTATTAGGCAGGGGATACCTAATCCACTCTAGAACTTTGTTTAATGGCTTGTAGTTGATAACTAACCTGGGAACACTTCTTTCCTTTTCTGCTTTATTATTAACATAAAAGGCAGGACATGACCAAGGGGATTTACTGGGTCTAATTAATTTTTTACTAAGGAGATCATTAATTTCCTTTTTACATAGCTCCATTTGTTTATGATTCATTTGAATAGGCCTGACCTTAGTAGGAATCAAATGTTCTTTGAATTCCTTAGTATAAGGGAGCCTTACAACATGTTTTTTCCGATGCCAAAAGGCATTAGGAGAATCAGAACAAAGGTTGTTCTTTAAATAAGTTTTTAACTCTTCAATTTTTTTAAGAACATCTTTATGTTGAAGCTGTTCTTCAATTCTTTTGTATTTAATTTCTTCTTTTAAGAAATTTAAATGGGTGGATTTACAGTTTAATAAATTTAATGACTTGGAAATGGACTCTTCTTGAATAAACTTTAAATCTCTTTCTTTTGGTTTAATAAGAAATTTAAAAGTTATTCTTTTACCTAAATGTTTACAGCTTAATCCTTCATTACTGGTAGTAAACTGGTATAACAAATATATAAATGGTAACCCTAAAATGATTTTATCTGTAAGATTGTGAATTAAAACAAATGATGTTTTAAAACACATATTATCTTGACAGATATGCACTTTAGGCAGTTTATATTTTATTTCCATTTGACTACCATTTGCTGAATTTAATTTTTCATTGATTTTCTTATAGTATTTGGTTGGAATAAGACCTTCCTGAATACAATTCAAATCCGCACCTGTATCAACTAAGGCGGGAAGACGTATTGAAAAAGTTTTATTGACAACCAAATCAATAGAGATATACCATTTTTGAATGGTAATATCTTTAACTCTTTTAAGAGATTGACCTTGAACGAATAGATCTGGTTCATCTTTAATTCCTGAAGATTCTGGCTCATCGTGACTTTCATCACTAGAGGAGGAATCATGAACTTGAAGATCTGATTTCTGGTTCTCTAAGTCTTTTCTTAAATTAGAGACTTCAATCTTTAAATTAGATATCTCTTTTTTAAGTTTATTAACTTCTTGATTTAATTCTGGAAGAGTAACTTCTTTAACTGGGGTTTTAAATCTTTCCAGAGTTTTATTAAGGCTAAATATCGGCTTATCTTTAGTTTTAAAAATCTTGTCTTTAACTCTAGTATCTTTGGTTAATAAATCCTTTAACTGCTTAGTATATTGAACTTTAAGTTCAGGGTCAAAAATTTTACTAATTAAGTCGATTAACAAAGAGCTTTCTTCATCCTATTTGGTAATTACACTTAATCTTTTAGTGCAACAATTTTCATTACAGTTATCAGCACAAATAGTGACTTCATCTTCGTTACTATCAGTTTCATTGTTACTAGTACTGCTTTTAGAAGAATAGGGGATGTCAGATCCTTCATCATTATCTGCATTGTTTTCTATTCTCATTAACTCTAATAATTGTTCTGTATCTTCATTAGAGATATTTAACTGAGATAATTTTTGTTTTACTTTGCATTCATTTTTGTAGTGGCCTTTTTGCCCACAATTGTGGCAAACGATTTTACTCTTATCATATTTTTAGTCCTTTTATTATATTTTTTATTAACTAGTTTGGGTTTATTGTAATAATCGTTTTGATTATTATCCTTTTTATGAGTATGTTTACGTTTGTGACGTTTATGTGATTTAGGATGATCAATATGTCTTTGTTTATGCTTTCTTCTTGAGGGAGCAATAGGAGGCAGACCATATTGTTCACAAAATGTTCCTAACTCATATTTAGCTTTTTTCTTGTCTTTACTAGCTTGTTTAGCTAATTTAAAATCAATACACATTTTTAAACCTATTTTTTGAATATAACTGATTATGTCACCATAAGTGAGATTATCATAATCAATATATCCTAAGTTTTTACTCAACTCTTCTCTAACTTTATGAGCGAATAATGAAGGCAAAGCATTTACAAATTTTTCTTTCCAGAAAGTTTTGTTGCTATCATTTTGCAGCATAACTCTAGAGGTAAACACATCTTTGTACCACCTGAAGTCACTAAGAGTGGGACAAGTGAGATTACTGAGTTGATCGTGAATTCTTTCTGTTATGTTACTAGGAGTTCCTACAAAATGTTTTATTATGGTAAAGATTAAAGTATTTACTCCATCAGGCGGACCAAGACCGATATCTTCATCAAAGATGGGGTTGCCGTCATCGTCTAACTGGATAGCATGAATTATTGATACTCTAGTATCTTCTGTGAGATGTCTTTCCCACCAAGATCTGAGAATACCAGTGAACCCACTAGCTATTAACTCAACTATTTCTGTTTGTGACAGATTGTTGAATTTAGTGATATAGCTATTTGCTACCATAGACATGTGATTCAATTTGTTTAAAATTTCTTGTTCACTAAGACCATCAATGTTCCATTCATAAATTTTATTAGCTGAAACAGAGAATTATTTATCTAGGTTTCTCTCTTCGAATTGCAGATCCGGAGGAGTAGGTCTAGAATACCAATTCCTGGTTAAACTAGTGTTTTTGACTGTTAACTTGTTCAATTGATCATTAAAATCTGGAATTGAATTAGAATAGTCAGCTTGACTATCACTTTCAACTTCAGTCTCAACTTGATCCAAAGTAGATACAGTACCACTTGGACCAGGGTCAGTTTTTAGTTTTTTGAATAACTTGTCAATAGATTTAATTAGGTTGCTATCATCATTAGGTAAACCTAATTTACTTCTATTTTCAGGTAAGTTAATCAAAGGATATTCAATTTTTGCATCTGGTTTTTTAATACTTGTTTCTTCAAATTTTTCTTCAATTCTATCAAGATGTCTTCCAACAGTTGCTAAGCATTGGTTACTAAAATTTAATTGTTCAATAATTTTTTTATCATCTTTATTGCCATCTGAAATTTTAAAGGGACTGGCAACAACAGATGTGTTCTTAACAGGGATAAGGACAGTTTCTAGCGGAGGATGACTAGAACAAACCTTAGAACTATCTTCTTTAACCCATTGACTTTTTGTTATAACATTACACTTACTTTGGTATTGATCATACCAGTCATAAAAGGTAATGTTTATTTTTTTCATTTTTTATAAATCGCTTTCATCTATTAACAATTTTGTCTCGCTCCTTTTCTGTTGGGTGGTTTGAACGAAATAAATGTCTTTTATCTTTATTATTTTTAGAATTAAAATCCTGTACAAGATTATCCCATTCAAGAATAAAATCATTTTTAATAACTCTTAACTGATTGTTAATGGGAATTTCAAAATCAGACTGAGTGGGAAGCTCAGAAGGAGTAGGAGAGGAAGAACTCTCTTCTTCAACTAGATCCTTTTGAGTGTAACATGGGTGACTAGCTTGACCATGATGTAAAATACCTTTTAATTTAAGATCTCTTAAAGAAGGGTTATTAAGAATTCCAATGTCTCTTCTTGAAGATGATATAGTACTAGCCGAGTCTTCAATAATAATCGGTCTTTTACTGCGTTCAAAACTTATTTTTACTGTTCCATCTGAAAATTGTCTAAAATTTTCAAGGTTTATTAGATTGTTAACTACAGGTTGTTCAGGTATTTCACTGGGTAAAGTCCATTGACTAGGGAGAGTAATATCTTTCCAGAGAATGGTTCTCGGGATCTGAATATTAGCATCACTAGTTGAACTTTGAATTAAGACAGTTTGATCTTTTGGACTTTTATTGAGAGCATGAACGTTTAGGTTAGTTTTCATGGTCTTATAATAAATCCGGTAAATCAAAGCTATCGGCTGAGAACCCTCAATCATTTGAGTAATTTCTCCAGCAGTTTTAATATTTAATGTCAAGGCTTTTAATAAATTTTTATCACTTAGGCTCAATGTGAAATCAGGAAAGCAATTGAAATGGATAGGTCCATTATGCAGACTAGATTCCATTGCGCCGATCATGCTAGGATAATAATTCAAGAATCGTGCATCTCTAAGGCAGAGATAAATACTTAAATTAATTCCTTTAATGTTTAATGGTTTAACAGCCACTTGAACTAATCCAATGTGAATAAAATTATAACCTTTCTTTTTATATTTTTTGATGACTTCGGGATCCAAAAGACTACAATTTTCGTATTCTTTATTAATGGCATAAACCTTTTCAACAGTTTTGACATTATAATCTGTTTTAAAATTTTCCAAAAATGTTTACTGATAAATTTCCTTAGGGGAGACCCTAGGTATATTCCAATTGTGCAAGGCTTGACTGATATTTTCATAACTGTGAGTTTCCTGGTTAACTATGTCTGGGACAGGAGGCAAAGTCAACCGGTTACTAGTTGAGGAGTTAGATCTAAACAATCTATTCATTTTTACCAAGTTCAAAATAAATTTTTATTCATTATTCTTCCATTCATACCCTATTACCTTAAGCAGACTCATACCTATGTTCAAAAACCAACACTGCTCACCCAAGAGACTTACAAAGGTTTGACACGAATAAGGTGGACTACAGTAAATCAGGTGACTTCGGAATAAGAATAAAAGAGAAATTTTGAAAACGGTTGAAGATGAACAATTGTAAATATCTTACTGGCAACTAGAACTGAAACAACATGGCTCTGATACCATTTTTCTTCAATTCTATCAAGCTGTCTTCCAATAGGAGCGGACCTTAGAGCCACCTTCAAATTGATTAGAAATAAAACAAATGTACAAACTGATTACAAATTACAAGTTGAATTGACTTGACTTACTTAAAACATTAATAAATGTAGAAGAGTAGAAGGAGAGGCTAAGAAGGGATTAACAGCGGTGGAGGCTAAAGATTCATCTGAGAAGGAGCTCAGAGTCTTTCAAAGTCTGCCTCAATAACTAAGTTCGGTTTCCTTTTATAGAATAAGGAAAGAACTATTACAAAGTTACTATTACAAAATAAATTATTCCAGACAAAAAATACTATTCATGAACAGTGCTGACTTTTTTACTATTCATTGACGCGTCTGGAAACTTTTGACAAAGTGGCCACAACTTTGACTTGAGAGATGCTTTCGGTGGAAAGAAGATGCTTTCGGTGGAAAAGATGAATCTGCTTTTGGCTGAGGGCATCTTTTGACTGGCTGCATGGAGAAGGTGCATGTGACTTATGAGAAATGTCAGGCAAATGGGTCCTAAGCATCCTGTAGGTTGATGGTGCCATAAGGGTCATCATCTTCCTCATAGTAACTGTGGGAATCCGATGAAGAACCTGCAGAGGCCTCTTCATGCAATTCATCAATTCTTTTATTGAATGCCTGTGCTATTAATTTTAATTCTTTTCCAGAACAATCTTTGAAATCAGATATGCTATGGGAACAAGATGAACCAGTGGGACTGACTCTAGACTCTTTTGATTTTTTACTGACACTTGACTCTTTTGATTTTTGACTAGACGGTTCTATTGTAGATATTGGGAGAACCTTGAGAGGAGAAGCAGGAAATTTTAACTGGACTTGACCTACAATTCTATTGACATCAAATTTGTCCCACCATTTGACAAACCATTTACGAGTAACTAGAGGAAAAAGATCTACAGAAGGGGACGTAGGAGATGCATTGTGACTAATTTCACTTGTTGGGGGTTGAATGTGATATTCCCATCGAAGAATCCAGGGAATCTTATATTTACTTACAAAAACTGGAGAAGGACTGGGACACCTTCATATGCTGGATCAATTTTTTTATGATTACAAAAATGATTGAGCTGGACTTTTAGGGGATCAGAAAGAAGGTCATAGGTAGAACCAAATCTTGACCACCAATGCGAAAACCAATATGGGAAATGACTTTTGAATTTATGATCGAATTGAACGAACCAAGAATGACTGTGTGACTCATTTTGATGGAGAAAAACTTTATACCAAGCTTCCATGTAATCATAATAACAAAAAGAGTTATCTTGATTAGAAAGCTACATAAGATCAGAGGGATGTTTTCCCCATTCGGACATCTGAATAAACTGTTTAATATATAATGAATGGTAAAGAACTTTGGTTTTATCATTGTTGGCATAAATAGGTTTAATAAAGATTGACTCTATTTCAACAAGAATGTCCTTATAATACACAAGGGATTTATATGGAGCAAGGGGCATGAAATGCCAACCAGACAGAAAGAACTGGGAGGTCAATTTGACTGGGTCATTTCTGTGTTTCATATGAGGTTCAATATGAAATAAGAAATTGGTCCATCTAAGCATGTACTCAGAGAGAGGATTACTGGGATTTGGACTAGAGGCTTTGGACTGAAAAGGGTCGACTGGAATTGGGTTACTAGCTAAGGCTTAACTATAGGGCTTGGGCATCATCCCAAGGACAGTGAACTTGTTACTGATTTGGTAAATTGGGTTTACTGGATGAGGAACTAAGGCTCCTTTTGGCTGATTACTTGGGCCAGTAGGGCGACCCGGACCACGAGAGGTTGATGCACCGCGGATACTCATGAAGGATGCACGGTACCTGTGTTAATAAATTTCTGAGTGAGAAAATTAGGAATGGAATTGTTACTGCCTTTAATGTATTCAATTTCAAAATCAAATATACTTAAAAGGGCTTGCCATCTAGCAAGGAGTGTTTAGAAGCTATGTTTTCAACATCTTTTTCTAACACATATTTTGCAGATTTGTAGTCAATTCGAACTAA
Source organism: Panax notoginseng (assembly GCA_016801055.1). NCBI lineage: Eukaryota > Viridiplantae > Streptophyta > Magnoliopsida > Apiales > Araliaceae > Panax > Panax notoginseng. The sequence continues at coordinate 95,556,816 of CM029018.1, forward strand.
AATTTTTTATTTAATAAATCAATTTGAAATTTATTAATACGTAATACAAGAGAAAGTATTTCTTTTTTAATAGTGCTGTAATTTAACTGTGTACTATTCCATGCACCGGAATGGATACAGATGATTTGTTCTGGGGAATCTGGAGTTAACTTTTGCTTGAGAATACCTCCGAAACCAATATCAGAGGCGTCAGTTTCAACAATCTTAAATGCAGAATCATTTGAAATACCAAGACAGGGCAATGCCTTGACGTATTTTTTGACTTGTTGGAGGACAGAAATATGAATGTCAGTCCATGGGGGAGGATTATCTTGCAAACGCTGAAAGAGAGGTTTGCAAATTTTCCTGAGGTTTTTATAGAACTTGCCAATATAATTGAGCGAGCCCAGAAACCTCTGCAGTTGGGTTTTATGGGTAATTTTATCTGGAAATCTGTCGGCGAATTGAATAGCTCTATCAATTGGCCGTATGAGTCCGCGATATATAATTAATCGAAGAAACCGAACTTTAGCTTGAAACAAGCTGCATTTGGAAAGTGAAAGAACAAGTCCATTGTCTTTGACCGTTTTAAAAAATGATTTCAAATGTTTGACGTGTTCTTCAATGGAATTGGAAAAAATGAGAATATCATCAATATATACCACAATAAAATGACTGAAAGGATTCAAAATATCATTGAGGATATTCTGGAATTCACTGGGAGCATTTTTTAAGCCAAATTCTTGGACATTCCATTCATAATGACCAAATGAAGTGGTGAATGCAGTTTTATATCTGTCTTCTGGGTGAATAGCAATTTGCCAGAAACCAGATTCGAGGTCAAATTTACTAAAGATGGTGGCATTACTCAACCGGTTAATGAGGTCATCTTTATTAGGCAGGGGAAACCTAATCCACTCTAGGACTTTGTTTAATGGCTTGTAGTTGATAACTAACCTGGGAACACCTCTTTCCTTTTCTGCTTCATTATTAACATAAGAGGTAGGACATGACCAAGGGGATTTACTGGGTCTAATTAATTTTTTACGAAGGAGATCATTAATTTCCTTTTTACATAGCTCCATTTGTTCATGATTCATTTGAATAGGCCTGGCCTTAGTAGGAATCAAATGTTCTTTGAATTCCTTAGCGTAAGGGAGCCTTACAACATGTTTTTTTCGATGCCAAAAGGCATTAGGAGAATCAGAACAAAGGTTGTTCTTTAAATAAGTTTTTAACTCTTCAATTTTTTTAAGAACATCTTTATGTTGAAGCTGTTCTTCAATTCTTTTGTATTTAATTTCTTCTTTTAAGAAATTTAAATTGGTGGATTTACAGTTTAATAAATTTAATGACTTGGAAATGGACTCTTCTTGAATAAACTTTAAATCTCTTTCTTTTGGTTTAATAAGAAATTTAAAAGTTATTCTTTTACCTAAATGTTTACAGCTTAATCCTTCATTACTAGTAGTAAACGGGTATAACAAATATATAAATGGTAACCCTAAAATGATTTTATCGGTAAGATTGCGAATTAAAACAAATGATATTTTAAAACACATATTATCTTGACAGATATGCACTTTAGGCAGTTTATATTTTATTTCCATTTGACTACCATTTGCTGAATTTAATTTTTCATTGGTTTTCTTATAGTATTTGGTTGGAATAAGACCTTCCTGAATACAATTCAAATCCGCACCTGTATCAACTAAGGCGGGAAGACGTATTGAAAAAGTTTTATCAACAACCAAATCAATAGAGATATACCATTTTTGAATGGTAATATCTTTAACTCTTTTAAATATATATATATATATATATATATATATATATATATATATATATATATATATATATATATATAATAGGTGGGGCCCATAAGTGGGAAGAAAAATGGTGGGTGGTGGTGGTGTGCGTGTGTGGGAGGTAATATATATATATATATATATATATATATATATATATATATATATATATATATATATATATATATATATATATACTGAATAACTTCCTATCGATTATTTTGAAAAATGGGTTAATGGGTGGTTCAAATAATAAGTAAAATTTACAGCAAATACTTCATAAAAAATCTCCTCAATATTTTTAATAACATTTATTCATCAATAATATAACTTGCAATATTAGCAACCAGATCATTCCCAGGAAAGAGGGGGCTTTCTGATAAGGATTTTCTCTCTATTAGCGCGTAATTAGGTGACCAAACCCCTTTCCTCGACAGAACTTTCTAGACATTGTCAATAATACAAATAATAATATGAATAACTTATAATCTCAATTATTGATTTAATAATATAAATTATTGTGACAATAATAGAATCAATAATATGAGATACTATGCAGCAATTACTGTAGCAATAATTAAGTAAAACTGAGTGACTTCTCACGTAAGCATCAATAATCAATACCGTGTGCTACTATGTAATCACACGTATTACTGTACTTTTATCACTAGGTATTTTAATAGTTAACGATAAAACTTTCACCGTTATTTTTATAAAAAGATATTTCTGTCGTTATCTAACTTTGACAATAATTCTGTTGTGGGGGTCCACGAATGATTGTGTCGTCATACGGATAATCCCTGTTAAAACGAATATTTCCCAACCAATCGAATATTTTATGACAACTTGCATACTTTGCAAAATTTAAAAATATTACCCACAACTATAATATTATAACAAATCCACACCATAATATTCCAAAATATATTTCGAGAAAAATTCATCGTTATTCATGAAAGTTGGGGTCTTGCATCTGGGACTTGGAATTTATCTGGATAACAAGCTCTTGGAAAGATGCAAAGATCTGAGTAATTAACAATCCCATATGTTCTAGTTCCTTTGATTGATTGGATAGTTTCTTCCATATTTTGGACCTTGTTTCTAATGTCCCCTATTTCTTGGTCATCTTTGAGATGGATGATTTTTGGGGTTTTGTTGGTTTTTTCATTGGACTGAAATTCAAGTATCTGTATTTCCACCTTTCTGTAAGTTCCCTGACTGCCTCTTTGTGCAGAGGGCTCTAGTTGAGTGAGTATCTGTTGACCCTGAGTATTTTCGCTCATTTTTTTTAGTAGGATAGCCAACTCTGCTATCTGATTTCGGAGTCCCTCGAACTATTCTCGAGATACAGGGATAGATTTAGGTGGCACTTGTAGCTATGTCTAAAAATAGGCTTTATGCCTTTTTAGACTTTGATATGGTAGTAGGACTAATCTTGCCTACAAAAAGGGAATGTAGTTTAGTCCTGACATACACTACAGTATGCATGTTGTGCAAGGTGTCAGTTTTTAGGATTTTTTTAATGTTTTCTTGCAAAATAAAGGTTATTTGTTTTGACGACAGGATAACATGATAGGGTTTGATATTTAACATGAAATTTATATTTGACAAGAATTGACATTTCGTATTTGACATGGAATTGAAATTTGACATGAATTGAAAGGAAAGGCATGAAGAGACTTCCCTTCGCATTTGGTTTATCAGAGGCTGACCTATCTTAAGTTACTTTCATAGGCTTTTTGGCATGAAGGTTCCCAGATCATCATAATTTACTTGATGGGAAGTTAATCTGATCTTTCAATTGGAGCGGATCTGAGTGGCACCTTTCCTGAGCCTCACGGGATTATACTCCTCTTGAGTCTAGTAATCAGTCACCGACAAGTTTGCCTCCTGGTGGAGGAATCATACAACATACATTAACATACATCGCGTCTCACCGTATGAAATATGATGACATTGTGTAAAGCACTAATATAAAGTGTTGTAATTAAAGCATTCATTCACATCCATTCAATGTAAAGACAACATTCACACACATACAGATAAAAGGGAATATAAATGATTAAAATGATGTTTAAACCCTCTACTATCTCCAACAAAGTTACCACCTATCGACGCCAGGAGTTTTTCCTACCACATTCTCTACCCTTTAGATTTCGTTATGTTTGGTTTTATCTTTCATAAGGTGAGATTTTAGAAAAGACCGACATAAATGTCTACGATTTGAAAAGATTGATTTTAATGATTGGGCCGAATTAGACAAAGCCACCAGTTGGTATGAATTTAAATGGTTGTACCAACTCAACCGAGTTTTGAAAGGTTTTCTCAATATGGCCCAATATGTAACTCTATTTAATTGGTCTAGAAATCGAGATTTATAGAGTTCGGGGGGGTTGCTTAAGTGAGGGGAAGATGTTAGGCACCCCTCGACTTCCGTGAAACACGGTTACTACTACTTTTTCATTCCCGATGCATTGTGTGTGTGTGTGTGTGTGTGTATGTGTGATACAGATAAATGTGCTCGCAATACTTTATTTAAAAGTAGTGTTATGACTTTTTGAACTTATATATACGAAGGGGTTTGACTTATTGAAAAGTTCATTTTTAACAGGCATATGAAAATGATGTTTTGAAAAGCTGTTTTCAAACCATTTTACTCGCATAGGAATAGAGGCCTTTGATATTTCCATTTTATTCTATATTCGACTAGATTTTATTTTTTTTCTCGAGAGCCAAAGCATCTATGAGACTAAATATAAACTAATTACAAGGGTTGGGTTTCTTCTGGGCATATAAGCCATCGAAGTAAGCCCGAGCACCACAAACCACAATTTGCACAATTTTTGAGGCCTTAAATCTGGATAACTGCTTTAAGACCCCGTAATTACATGTACAATGGATTGCAAGCTAGTTGTACAACTTTAAACAAGTCCATCATAGGAACCAGATCTAGATCCATTCATTAAATCGTCGACCCTACTGTTCCTAGGCTTACATGACATCATTCAAAAGCTTGTATGAAATATATATTGCAACAAATATATATTTAAACATATTATGTACATATAACTAAAAATTTTGCTAAATAAGGGATTTATTGATAAAATCCTTGTACGCGAGCAAATAAGATTTTCGTTTCCTCTAATACAGATCTAGGATCACGTGGTTGCTATTATTTACAAAAACTAGAAAGTAAACTAGATCTATTTAGATCCTAGCCATTCTAGCTCCAAGGTTCAAGTTTTACAACTTTTGAACCGATCAAAAGCTAGATCTGGCTAAATCTAGTATAGATCTACTCAAAACAACACAAATATTGACTATTTACATGAAATGAATGATTAAAAAACTAGATCTAACCAATATTAACTACTAACTATAAATATATAGCTCTTATATAAATAGTACAGCAAGTAAAGAAAGTAGATCAGTTAATTCTTCAACTTCTCTATTTTCTCAGACTTCTCCTCGGTTAGACCCTTTTCGTGAACCAAATCTCACTCTACATTTCCTAGACGTGTGTGAAGAGTGACTACCTCCCTATCCCTCTGCTCGATGGTAAGCTGTTAAATAACCGTTCGCTCATTCAGCTCATAAACAGTATCACGTAACTCTAAGTTATGGTCATATAGCTCATCGTACATCTTGGCACTGATAGAGTTCGGTGGGAACTTATCTTCTTCCTCTTTTTCCTCAGAATCCTCCTCTGGATCAGACTCAGGCTCATGCTCCTGACCAACAACAGTGATCAACATAGACGGCTCTCTCTGTACCAACTGCTCTCTGACGACATGAATGTCTCGGGGCTCCTCCTCTGTAGGTACTCGGGGGTTCCTCCTCCCCAACTCCACTAGATCCTCCAACATCCAACATCCTGACAACACAATTTTAAGTTTTAGTTACTAATTGATACTCGTGAGCACATAAGTTTATCACATAAACACATAAAGTCTTTTATTATCTTCAATGAATTAAGGAATTCGTTTCTTAGAACTCGATAAGAGTTTATCACCACTATGTTCTCGATCTCCTATAAGTCTACTACCTAAGGTTGTTCCCAAACCTAAGGTTCATAACCTACAGCTTTGATACCAACCTGTGACACCCCCAAATCTGGGTACTTCAATTTCCACGGGATTTGGTGTTCACTGTAGAAACATCATATGTCAATCTACCCATAATAATTGAAAACCATAAAATAGATAGAATTAAATCCTCTCCTTACGGAGTTATAACATCTGAAAATAAATATATCAATCCCAGGTCAAACTAACCTTAAATCTCAAATGCGGAAACATAATCAAATATTAAGTCTTACACAAATTAAACATAAGTCTGAAACATAACATAATAAATAAACAACAAGTCTTCATCACTTGTTAATCTTGCCCTTTCCTTTGCTGGTGGAAGGCTTGTCGGACCTTTTGTTCTTAACTGTAATGTTATTATTACGCAAGAGTGAGCACGATTGCCTAAAAGTATAATAATGTACAATAATATAATAACATGCAAGTGAATCAAAGACTTCTGAAATAAGAAACTTAACTTTTGAATCAAGAATGAATAACAAGAATCAAAAGACTTCTGAGGGTTATAAAACCTTGAACTATGTCCTAGGTTATCAAGTGTTATACCTGAAATCTTTAACAGTCATAAAACTATGAACTCTTCTACTCGTACATAGGGGGATCAGCCCTTAGTACCATACTGCGAATAATATCTCAACGCTAAAGCATAAGTAATTCCCTATAACAGGGTTGTTCATCTCAGTTTGACATTAGAGTTCGCACCAAAGGAAGTTTGGTTTGGATAAATTCAATAATAGTTCTGAAATTTAGAACGCTCATCAACTATGGACTAGTCAAATCATTAAGGGTTCGCTAGTCTTACAAGGTTTCAAAATGAACTGATACTCAATTTGAATAAAAATTCTAAAAAGGTATACAATCGAATAAGTATTGTATGACTGAATTCATGCTTTAAAAGAATTATAGCATCTAATATGAAATCTTGAACTTGAACAATTAAGAACAAGAACTTACTCGATATATACTACAATTCTAAGACTCGATCAATGAGTAATTTAGAATTTAAGAAACTTGCTTAACAACAATAATTTAGAAATAGAATATTTGCTCAATATAAAAGTAAGGTTTAGAAACTTTCCTCTTGCACAAGCTACGATTAATTCACGTTCTTTATTAAATCCTACATATCAATACATTTACAATACCCATTAATCAATAGTTTGATATACCTATCGAATCCCAACATTGGTCTTTGAATATGTTATTGGACTTGTAAGTCTTATTAATTAATCACATAACGTAAGTTAATTAACATATTGTTATATGGTTGACATGTCTTCATGTTCATTACATTAGGTTTTCAAAAAAAAAAACACATTTTCAAAACTTGAACACTTAGAAAAATTTCTGAAGTTCTGCAGGTAGGGCGCGGGCGCGCTACATTTGTTATCTGAAGTGGCGTGGGCCCGCTGCACAGTGTGGGCGCACTGCATGGAGCAAGCGCACTCAATTCGTTCTTTGGAGCGGCGCGGCCGCGCTACGATACAGACCCAAATTCTGCAGTTCGCGAAGAACACACAGAACCACCCAATAAATTCCAAATTAAACTAACACGATGAATTTTAATGCTACCCATGAATTATAGACTTCACAAAAACATCACATAAAGTCTTTAGCATGATTCTAATACATTAATTCACGTAATTATACAATTTACAACATTTAATTTCACTGTTTTTCATATTTTGTAAAGTTTTGAAGAAAACATGAATTTTAACATTATAGATTTGTTAATTCACCGAATCCATCCACCAAATCCATCCGTTTAAATTTTGTTTTGTTCGTTTCAACATACATAAGCATATACGAGTGTAAAATTTTGATACAACTTATGATTAAAACATTTAATTTGTACGTAAAGGCCATATGGCCATATATACAACTTTTATACTCTGTAACTTAAAAAAATATCCAATTACTACATATTTATATGTAATTTATGTTATGAAAACATATGTATATGGTAACAAACATATTATGATAATATTATCACCTATATACACATAATCAATACTCTTTTCAATTACAGAGACTTACAGTAATTTTTCATAGAAAGTATAAACAACGTAAATTTGAAGTTGGGTTGAAGAGATTACCCAGCAGTGTAGATTAATAGGAGATGAAATCCTTCTCAGACACTTCTTCTTCAATCACACAACTCACAATTTTTCTCAATGATTCTCTTTAAACTCTCTCTGAAATTCTCCAAGTTAAGAGTAACAATGAATACGTAAAGAAAAACTAATGAATGTGCACATATAACCGGTAACATTAAGGTCAGTTAATCCATACGTGGTTAACTGCTTTTAACTCCTCTTAAGGCCTTGTTTGGCTAACCATTAAGAGGTTCTTTTCCTTTAATTTAATTAACCTCTTATAATATAGTTTAATAATGTCACATCCAATTAAACAATAAATCAAATATCTTATTTAAATAGAATATAATAATTTCTCATTAATTCACATAGTCACATAATTAATTTTCTCATATATTAATTATGTCAAATTATTAAATCTCTAATTAATTATTAAATTAATTAAAATAACATTATGCTTATTAAATAATTTATTTAATTCAATAAGCTCACTTAATTACATACTTTGAATAATAAAATTTCCCACATTAATTTAATCAATATAACACATAATTAAATTAATTTACCATAATTTCATTAATTAATTATTTAATCCAATAATTAAATCATCGAAAATATTTATTTAATTCAATAAATAATTAAATTAGATTTAGATTACAAAATCTCGTTCGTCACAGGACATGTGCCATACCATTCTAGAAAGCTCTTTTGGAGGGCTATACAATGGTATTGAGCTTAACCATTTTTAAATCTGGGAAGATGGGTCCATGACCAGAACATCATCTTCAAGTATCCAGAAGGTAGTCCGTGGAGCTATTTTATATAGTTTGCACTTGGGATTGATGCAATGTCTCTTTATGACCTTATCTGCAACTGGATAACTGTTTGTTTATGTTGGGTTGTTAACATTCCATCTTTGCCCTCTCGAGGTTGTTTTCGGGGTTAATGTGACTTTTGGCTGTCCTTTGGGGTTATCTCCGTGGTTTGACTACTGCAAACTTTTCTTTTCCTTAGGGTTGATCTCCAAGGTTGATTTGATGTTCCACGGGATTATCTCTGTGGTTGATGGTTGTTGTATTCTCTTATCGGGGTTGTCTCTGAGATGTAAAAAGATACTTTTGCCCTCCTACAGTTAGTACCAGGAAAACAAAATTTAGAGTGTCTACAAGGGTTATAAGTGTGCATGACCCAAGTAAATTAAGTTAGGAGTCCAATATATATTAATTGGTGTAGCCCAAGGTGTAATGTAAATGAATAAAGTGTAAGTATGCTTATATATATGGGTGTATATATACATATAGGTATAGACATATATGTATATATAAGTATAGGAAGCAAATATGCTAGCACAATGTACAAAAGGTGAAATGAAAATGCAACATGTGCATATACTCCCTCTATGACCAAAAATCTCACCTCATTGGAGACAAATGCTATTTGTTTGTTCATTAAGGCTTACAAGTTGATCCATGTGGGCTAATCATGAAGAAGGACATAATTGGTGGAGAGTTGGTGGAATTTTCACCTAATTCACTTTTACCATTGGTTATTACCTAGTTGGGTGTACAAATATAAGTATTATACAAGTATTAGTATGTGTATTTTGTACGTGGAGTTTGCCTATAAATAGGATCTCCTAACTCATTTGCTAGAGTTACTTTCATTGGCTAAGTATTAGAAATATATAGAGAACTAGAGAGAAATTGAGAGTAAAGAAGAAAAACCTAGGAGAGCTCTTAAATTTGGTGGAGTCCAAGAAGAAGGAACAAAGGTTGAGAGCTACTTGAAGTTTCTGGCTAAGAGAAGGAAAGCATCAAAGAGGTAGGTTCACAACCTAGTTTTAATTTTGTAAGATAAGTAGTATATTGTTCTAGGTAGGAAAATGCATACTTGGTTGTGGGAGTTTATGTTGTGGGATCATGATGAATCAAAAGTTATCAGGATGGATATTGGTATATGTGACTTGTATGTGATTTTAGATCTTATGGAACAAGAATAAAGCATGTAAGCATGAAACCTAGCTGGAACGCTTGAAAGCATGTTGGTTGGTGTTAAATGAACTAAAATGTGTAAGCTCTATTTTTGATCTAAAAATGTTATGTTGAACATCTATGAAATATGAACATAACCCGAGTGGAATCACCGAAGTTGAACATGAAACGAACTCGTAGCGAAACAATTAGTATAACCTTAACTTAGAAAAAAATCAATAATTTGATTAAATAAATATTTTAGAAAATTATTAAAGATATTAAATAATAAAGATATGGAAGTTTATGAGACAATGGAAGTGGTTTAAACTCATTTGGTTGTATAAAGCAAAAGTTATGCAAGATTGAATCAAAAGAGGTAGAAAATCAAAACATTAAAGAGATTCATCAAAGAAATATGCCAGGTCCGTGCGGCATTTATGCAAGAATTGGTGTGCCCTGCGCCAGTGAATCCAAGACTCTACATGACCTGCGCACCCCGCGCTGCCTATAAGCATAAGCTGGCGCATCCCGCGTCAAGCCCTTTTCACAGTTGACCCGGATCCGAGTCAAACCGGGTCGGGTCATGATGAAACGGGTCGGGTCAAACCGGGTCAGAAATAAATTTTTTTCTAAAATACTAAATAATTAAAATAATATTAAAAGATTATTTTAATTAAAGATAATTAAACAATTAAAGTAATTTAATTTTGAATTATTAAATTACAATTTTTTTAACTTAAGGATTTCTTTAAGGAATTCCTAAACTATAATTTAACAATTAAAACTAAAGGTGGTTTTAATTGTGGATTAATAAAGCTTAAACCATTTGAATAATAATGTGGTTTAAAAATAGTAAACAATTACAATAATAGTAAAGACTGTTTTTGTGACGCCGCCAAATCCAGATACCTCTATCTCGAATCTAGTGCTTCACGATCCAACTCTAATAACATACCAATAACTCAAACAACGAAAATCGTAGAATAATTTGTATTGATATAATATAAATATTCTTGTTCCATGTGTTGCAACCATTACTAATAAATTACACAACTTAAATCCAATTATAACTTAATACATACTACTAATTAAGTCTTATTACAACACAATAGTTGTAATACCTAGAAAAAAATTTGAATAATAAATAAATAACTTTTATATCTATATTTTAAAATATTTAATTGGGCTTTTCTTGTATTTGGGTCCACTTGTATTTAATTTATGTGGACTATAATAAGTAAATTATTACACTAATTTGGCCATTTAAACTAATTGGGTCTAAATTGTATTTATGTAAGTTTTAAATCCTATTAAAATAAGAAAATTAATAAAAACATATAAAAAACCCTAATCTTTCTCACATACATCTCTTGCGAACTAATTGAGGGGAGAGAACAGAAAAGCGACGGCTAAAAGAGATAAAAAAAAAAGAAATACATAAGAGAAACGTGAGAGACGAAGAAGATAAGGAAAGATCTGATGAAATTTTTGAGTTTTGCATAAAGAATTAAAAAGAAATTCATATGGTAATTCTTTTATATAATTATTCATTGGATTTGTTTTATATAATAGCATTGATGTCAGTTCGTTCACCACTTCAACTTTATGTTCTGTAGATTGTAAGATGGGCATGTGCATGGATAAATGTTTGATATGTAAATAATTTAAATTAAGTTAGTAAAGTTGTGCGTACTCAAGATGTATGGGATAATAAGTTATTAGGCAATTGTGTGTGTGGAGAATATAAATTAGTAATAACAAGACACATGGGTTATTTAATTTCATAAGTCTGATGTAATATTTTTTCTTTATCAAATTGGTATTATAACATGTTCGCAATAATTTTCTTTTAAGGTTTGACGACATCAGGATTTTTATTTTTCCCTTTTTGTTTTTGTCTTTTGGTGTTCTCATTTTTAGGTGAGATTTGTTTGAAAAAATAAGTTTGAAAATGTCTGACATGTATATGTTAACAATTTGACAATAAGAGTCGCCAGTTGGTTATTTTTAAATGGTTGCACCAACTCAATCAAGAAAAGGTTTGCATAAAGACCTAGCTATTTGACACTATTTAACTGGTCTGAGAAACCGAAATTCATTAGGGCCCCCGACTTGATTAAGCGGAGGGAAGGTGTTAGGCACCCCATGACTTTCGTGAAAACACGATTACCGTAACTTTTATTTAAAACTTTTATCTGCGTATGTGTGTGTGTGTGCTAGATCAATGTGCAGTTGTCTAGAAGTAGTGTTATGCCTCGTTTGCATCTATATACAAAGGGTTTGACTTTTGTATAAAACTTCAATTTTAACAAGATATAGCAGTGATGTTTTGTAAAACATGTTTTCAAACACATATGCTCAATAGTACTTGATGCCTTTGATACTTCCATTTTATTATTTGTTCGGCTGGATTGTTTTTATTTTTAAGAGGCGAGGCATCGTCGAGAAAATAAGATACATAGCAGTGACGAACTCCTTGTGGACATGAGAGCCATCTAAGGATGTTCAAACACTGTGAATAATTTACATGTTCGTTGTAGTTGCAAATGTCTATCACGGGAACCAAATCTAGATTCAAAAGCTGAATTTGTAATCACATGATTCCTAGGCTCACATGAACAAGAAATAAGTACAAAAGCTAGAAAAAGAGCTAGATTTGAGTAAATCTAACTATTCCAGCTTTAACGGTTCCAGTTTAGTCACCATGAACTGGTTAAAGTGAGAAATGGCCAGATTTAGACAAATCTAGCCCGTTGAAAAAGCTATAAAACGAATTAGATTTGAGTAAATCTAAACTATTCCAGCTTCAATGATTCTAGTTTAGTCACCAAGAATCGATCAAAGTGAGAAATAGCAAGATTCAGGCAAATCTAGTCCACATGATGAATAACAATTAGGTATATATAAGCTGTAAATATATATATATATATATATATATATATATATATATATATATATATATGAACTATCAACTACCACGAAGTAGACTCCAGGCAGGACGTTGAAATATATATATATATATATATATATATATATATATATATATATATATATGTGTGTGTGTGTGTGTGTGTGTGTGTATATAAAAGCAGTAAAAGTACTTCAACGACTGATAATGTCAAGGCTGCTTGACGTTCGCTGAAACGTACTTCAACGGCTAACATCATCGGACCACCATCGATGCTTCGTTGGATTTACTTGCCAACGGCTGATGATATCAGGGTTGCCTTATCTTCGCTAAAATGTGCTTCAACGGCTAACATTATCGGACCACCTCCGATGCTTCGTTGGATTTACCTGCCAACGGCTGATGATATTCGGGTTCTTCACTGAAATGTTCTTCAACGGCTAACATCATCGGACCACCTCCGATGCTTCGCTGGATTTACTTGCTAACGGCTGATGATATCAGGGTTGCCTGATCTTCGCTGAAATGTGCTTCAACGGCTAACATCATCGGACCACCTCCGATGCTTCACTAGATTTACTTGCCAACGGCTGATGATATCAAGGTTGCTTGATCTTTGCTGAAATGTGCTTCAACGGCTAACATATATGAAATCTCTGCTGGGGGTGGATTTTTGATGAAATGTATGCTTTTGATTGCAATTACAACACTTGTAATAGCATCAGACCTTTGTGAGGTATTGCACAAGGTAGCTTTTAACAGCTATGATCGTCGGCTTTGTATACCCTATGTTTGGGCGAATACCAATGACTGATATAATGACCCGCAGTTTGGTCTTTAAAAATCAGGATTTCAGGCTTTTTCACTTAATCGCGTAGCGTCTTTTTTCCTGATTGGACTTTTTAGCTTGTGGGACCTCCTTTGTAACTCAAATTTGATCGGGTCAGAGGGGGTGTGGACCACCCAGGACAGCCGTAGGTGGACATGTTGCAGCCGTAGGTAGAAGCCGAACAGAGAATCCGAGAGTTCTTCTTCAGATCTACTGAGTTCGGGTTATTTTATGCAAAATCTGTCACCGTATAAGTGTTCTACACTATCCTGGTAATGTATGCCTGTCTTCTTTTCCAGTTTTGTCCGTTAGAAAGTGAGTTATCACATAAAATGCTTCTAAACACATATTAGTGATTATGCATGCTCATATGACTTGATAAAAATTATTTAACACAGTAAATGTTAGTATACCATGCTAAACGTATTGATGTGAGAAAAATTAACTTTTAAAATAGTCAATTTGGCACCTTTTTCTGCTATTTTTCATCTTATTTGAGGACAAATGAGCAAAGGTTGTGAAGCAAAGTAATCCTGGTAATTAGGCTACCCTTATGGATTATGACTTTGATATTTTCATGCATATAGGATGTTTATGACTGTGAGTTGGTGTGCTACTGAATGGCCATCTAGTCATGCCTACGCGCATGTGGATAGTCCTTTTTACAAAGGAGACTCTAGCAAAAAAATTTCACGAGTCTAGACATTAAATGAACATACATTTTTAATTCTACTGCAGACATATATTAAAGTAATGCATGCATGCATATAGACATAAAATGCATTTAATAAGCTCCATGTTAGCATTTATCACACCCTTTTTGAGGTGATTTGGAGACTTTTGTCCAGATATATGGATCTAGACCAGCCGAGCAGCTCCCGTAAGACCTCTTCAGGTGTGAGGAGGAGAGCATCCAATGTGCCTCAGCCTCACCCAGCCCGACAACCTCATCGATTGAAGGAGTCAGTTATTCATCCTATTCGGGTTGAGGTACCAGATGTTGAGGACGAGGAGGAGGATGTACCCGTTGCGGATCCTGCTCCTGCTATTTCTATTCCCCACAGGGAGCTTCCAGTCATAAATATGATGAATCCAGAGCTTCTGGATGATTTGAGTCGCCACCCCTCGATCTATTTGCATGCGAACGAGGTAAAAGTTGTGCTTGTTCTTCCTTTTTCCTATTGATGAGCATCAAGGGATCTGATGTGGATTTGCATTGTGAAGTAGGTTCTCGGCTTTACACAGCCTCAAGGAAACTAGTTCAGCGTACATTCTCTGTACCAGACTCTTCATCCAGAGTACCGAGAGATTGTGCATACTTGGGGATTTGAGGCGTTCTTTTCTATCCTCCCCTGTCGTTGTCCGTGGGGTTACCTCGGGGCTTTGTTTGAGCATTGGTTTCACCAGACTCAGTCTCTCCATTTGCTGGATTGCGAGGTGATGATGACACCGATGGATTGGCGGTTTATCATTTGTATAGAGTTTTTTGGGGCGCCAGTGCCTTGTGTGGCTGACATTTCCCCTACTAACGTCAAATCCTTGCTAGGAGTCCAGGCAATGGCGCTCAAAGGAAGGACAGTCTGCACTTGTCCTTTGAGTGTAGATGCCGTGAGTGGAGCTTTGACTGAGCCATTACCCGATGATAGGAGAGTTAGGGATCGCATTCTTCGGTGATTGTTTCTGATCATCCTCCGGGGTTGTTTCCTAGTGAATAACTCTTCCACGATGTCGTTCGCTTTAGTCAGTGCCACACGGGATATGGACCGTATTGGAGAGTTTGATTGGGGCTCCTACACCTTTGCCTACTTCCTCAGGGGAATGTGTATGTGCTCGCAGGGCTTGATAGAGGTTTGACTAGGATTTTACCTATTTCTGTTGGTGAGTATTTCTCTTTTGATTTCCCTTGTACTGGTTGAGAGTGTTGACTAACCGCAGATATTTGATCTTGTATTGGCAGTTTTGGGCCTATGAGAGGCTCCCATGTCTTTGTCCCATTAGCCTGCTAGGTTTAAACACCTATCCATGGGGATGACGATGGCATCACTCCACATTAGTGGAGGTTCCTGTAGCTAAGGGTTTCACCCATTCACGCTTACAATTGGAGCTATTGACAACCGATGTCATTACATGGGTTCCTTACTCTGAGGACCACTTGATAGTTGGCTTTGAGGGTGGTTTCCTGACTGGCATCGAGTATATATTATCCACTCGTCGTGTTCCTCTCTTTACATATGGAGGTTGGGAGCTCTATTTAGGAGAGTGTGCTATTAGGAGCACCATAGGAGAGATTTGTATACCTATCTATCCTCCTGCCAGGCGCTATTTGCCTGTGTCGTAGCCACCGATTATTGATATCCCGTTGATGGGAGTTGATGTTTTTACATTGTCAGAGGGACCGTTCACTCAGGAGGCATTCTACCATTGGTGGTTCCTTCGTACCATTGGAGCCCAGACCCACGCCACTCAGTTTATGGGGGATATGGTTCCTGGATCCATGATGATGACAGATTGGATTGCCTACTTCTAAGAGCCTACTCATTTGACGTAGAATGATAGTTTGACCCAGCAATTGGACCGGGAACATTTCTTTATTCCGTATTTGGGCAGAGATCCTTCCGAGGCTGATTCTTTTGATCCTTCTAACTATGGTGCTAGCCCTTCAGGTGGCCCATATTCAGATGGTTTCGTCGGTGCAAATCCTCTATTGTATCGGCCTGATATCCCTATTGGTAGAGATTCAGTGAGTCAGGAGGAGTTACATCAGGTGGATAGGTTGGATGATGTGGACATCAACACTATCGACTTCTTCTGATACATTTCTCGCTATATCTTTTGATAGGCCTATGTTAGAAATTGGGCGGCTATGCCCCATTCTCGTTATATCTTTTGATAGGCCTCTGTTAGTTATTAGGCGGTTGTGCCTCATTTCCCTGTATTTTTCATTTGTACACAGAGATGATGTATTTAGATGATGATGTACTTAGGAATGTATGTATATTGTTTTCCATTCCCTACATCATATTGTCATCTATTGTTTATCATGCATGCATTATGTTTATCGACATGCATTTCCAGAGATGAGTTTAGCATTGATCCCTGGATGGTCTTATGACACGGCCCTACAGATGTCTTCCTCGACAGTTAGCTGTATTGATCATAGCCCGCCAGTATTGATGGTATCTTCAATGAGATTGTGTTATGAAAGCTTGTCCTCCCTAGATCGTGTGACATTTGACCAGTTGATGCGTCACTCTATGACCCTCCTGACATTCCAGGTTCTATCGGGTTTTGTAGAGGGCATATTGGAGCATTGGGTACCAGATAGGCATGTGTTCCAGTTTGAGGCCTGTGAGTTGACCCCTACCTTGGAGGAGTACGAGCTTCTGACAGATTTGTCGTTAGATAGGCCCTGCGCTCGGATGACTGTTGGTGACATGAGCTGGCAGTTTATGACCCTCACAGGTTTGAGGCGTAGAGTTGCCCTGGATGAGATCTCCTCAAGGCATGCAGTGTCCATGCATTTTCTGATAGACAGATTTTGTAAGACCCCAACTTTTCTGAATAAAGATTAATTTTTCTAAATATTATTTTGAATAATAAGGTGTGGATTTGATATAATATTATAATTGTAGGTAATATTTACTAATTTTGTAAAGTAAACAAGTTGCTATAAAATATTCGTTTGGTCGGGAAATATTCGGTTTAATAGGGAATATTCGTAAGATGGCACAATCATTGATAGACCCCACAACGAAATTACTGTCGGAGTGAGAAAACGACAGAAATATTTTTTTATAAAAATAACGGTGGAAGTTTTACCGTTAACTGTTGAATTACCCAGTGATAAAAGTACATTAATATACGTGGTTAAATAGTAGCACACGTTATTGTACAATATCTTTGATTATTGATGCTTACGTGAGAAGTCACTCAGTTTTATTCAATTATTGCCACAATAATTACTGTATATTATCTCACATTATTGATTCAGTTATTGTCACAATATTTTATATTATTAAATCAATAATTGAGACGACAAAGTTATTCATATTATTATTTGTATTATTGACAATGTCTAGAAAGTTCTGTCAAGGAATGGGGTTTGGTCACCTAATTGCGCGCCAATAAGGAGAAATTCTTATCGAAAAGCCCCCTCTTTCCTAGGAATGATTTGGTTGTTAATATTGTGAATTATAATATTAATGATGAATTAATGTTTTTAAAAATGTGTTTTGTGAAGCCAAGTGAGTTGAGATAAATAGAGGGGATTTTTATGAAGTATTTGTTGTAAATTTGGCTTATTGCATGGACCCCCACTTACCCATTTTTCAAAACTGTCGGTAGAAAGTTATCTCAGTTTTGTTATATATATATATATATATATATATATATATATATATATATATATATATATATATATATAAAAGTTTTATTTTAGTAGATTATAAACAGAATATATTATATTTTATTTAAAATTTTTGTTTTATTAGAATATTTTATTGCACAGTAATGAATAGTAAAATTAAATTTTTTTTGCTAGTTGCAGCCCGTGATGGTTTTACTGTGCGTTCGTGATTTTACTTTCTAAATAGTATCCTTCCATTCTCCTATAAATAGGATGCTTAGTTTAGAATTAAAAATTACACTAGAATCAGAGAATTCTTCTTCTATAATATTGAGCGTATTTTTTTAGAATTTAAGGAAGCTTTGAGTGTAGAAAATAGTGTAAGTTTTTTTCAAGAATATCCCCACCCTACCATTCAGAAATACTCTCATTTTAAGGTAAGGGGGATTATTTATTTCATATTTGCTTTCGATATTATTTTTCGTATTCGTAAGGAATTTTATTTTCGTTCAATATTCGTAAGAAATATTATTTTCGTTCAATAGTCGTAAGGGATATTATTTTTGTTCAATATTCATAAGAAATAATACTTTCTTCCATACTCTGTAGTATAAAAGTAATATTATTTCGTTTCAGATTCTAAATTCTACACTCATTTTGTTAAGTATTGCTTCTATACTCCTTAAAATTAGTAGAATATCCTTGAAATTTGTGCTTCATCTAGTATCTTTTCACAAGAATATTTTTTTGAATATTCTTGTTAAATTTTGATCTTTTTTTGTCAGGGTACTATTCACGGGGTACTATTCTTAAAGTACTATTCACGGGATATTATTCACTCGGGTACTATTCAGCCGGGGTACTATACATGACAAAAATTAATTTCTTTTCTGTTCAAATTATTTTTGATATAATATTTTTCTTGAATTTTACTCCACAAAGCAGTATCATGTTGATAATTTGGACATTATTGAATTCTGGATAAATTGAATTATAAAACTTTAAAATTTATCCTTTGCTTTCATTTAATTGAATTCTTATATCATTGTCATCATGCTCATGCTTATATTGTGATGAAAGTCATCTTTGGCCCGTAGTGCATAGATGGACTATTGATTGGTATGATTATGACTATGTATTGGTATAATCATGACCTGTAGTATTACAAATGATGTGGTAAAAGTCCTCATGGGCCTGTAGTGCATTGATGGACAGTTGTTGACATAATCATGACCATTGGTGATAATAACGAATATCCTTGGCCCGTAGTGCATGGATAATTCGTGGATGTGATACTAACGAATATCTTTAGCCCGTAGTGCATGGATAATTCAATGATGTGGATTATTAAGCTGTGTTACAGTGATAAAATATTGATGATGAACTTTTAAATCATAGAAGATAGTAGATATCATGGCCTACTTTACTCTTTTAATGGATTGCTTGTTCCGCTGCAGTTAAAGTTGTTGTTTGTTGTATTCTATCAGTTTAACACTGTTGAAGGCTAACGATAATTTATTCTGCATTATCTTAGTCATAATATTTCTTACTGGGATAGTTGAGCTCACCCTTTGCTTTCATATTCTCTTCATGAAATGAGAACATAACCAGGACTAGTCGGGGAATGGAGTGACAGTCCAAGATGGTAGATGTAGTAGTCCTCACTATTCTATAAAATAGTGTGATAACAATTGTAATGAGGACTCTATTTGAGTTTGGATATTGTCTACGAGATAATATTATTGTCAAAACTCTCAGCTATGTTTTGTCGTATTTTACACGATAGTTGTATAATTAAGTTTGTATTTGAAGTATGTATCATGTATTTGGTGACTCAGAATGGGTTGTGTATACCTATTTTGGGGGCTTCACAGTTGGTATCAAAGCTTAGGGATATGATCCCTGGCTAAGATTTGAGGCTAGAACTAGGAGGGGAGAGACGGATAAATCCTTTGCCAGTATGACCTACATAAGCTTATTTGTTATTTAATTGGTCGGTCAGAATATAGGGATAATATGTGGCATGTCAATTAACCCTTGTTTTATGGCAGTGTTTGAAAATGACATCTGAAAATGTTGAGAAAAGCAATGGAGCACATGAGACCGTTGAGTCACCGATGATTAATAACTAGGATAATGTGCATCGGGAAGGCAATAATCCTCAGGTAAACAACAACACCGACCAAATGATGAACGATGGGATGTTCAGAAGCTTTATGCAATTCATGTAACATCAGGCGAGAGAGACTGCTGTTCAAAATGCAGGTGGAATCATTGGCAACTCTCGGATAGTCATTGCTAAGTAGTTCAAGGAGCTGGGACCACCAGAGTTTTTGGGAAAGCCATAACCACTTAAGGCAGAGACGTGGATAAAGTAGATTACCAAGATATTTGATGTCTTGGGATGCTCTGAGGAGCAAAAGGTTTCCTTTGCCACCTTTATGTTGCGAGGAGAGACAGATTATTGGTAGGAATCTGTAAAACGTACTCAGTCTACCGCACTCAAGAGTCTTGGGAGAAGTTCCAAGAATTGTTCAACGACAAGTACTTTCCCGAAAGTATTCGTCACATGAACGAGGTGGAATTCATCAAGCTAGAGTAAAATAATATGACCGTGTCGTAGTACGAGGCTAAGTTTGTCGAGTTATCCCGGTTTGAATCCCATTTGGTAGATAATGAGGAGCGTATGACGCGAATGTTTCTAAGAGGATTGAAACCCGAAATATGTCAATACCTCATTTCTCACAAACTTTGCTTGTATTCAGATGTTGTGAATAGGACTCAGTTATTGGAGAGCGATAATTAGTCAACTCAACCAAGAGATATCAGTCGAAAAAATGATAATACCAATGGTAGCAGTCATCGAAGCGATGACAACAAACGTGGAGCAAATTAACATGCCAGAAATGGTAGCCACTTCGGTGGTAATCCTGACCAAGAAAATAGAAGTGGAAATTTTAAGAAGAGGAGATTCAATAATGATGGAAAGACGTCAGCACCAATACCCATTTTCAAGGAAGGAGAACGACCACCGGTCGTGTGCTACAAATGCAGACAGGAAGGACACATCAGTCCAAACTGTACGCAGGAACCCAAAGTGTGTTACAATTACAGAAAGGAAGGTCATTTAGCTCGATTTTGTCATGCAACGAAGTCAAGTCCAGCTGGGACGGTGACACCAAGGGCTGTCCCAGACAAGTCAAAACCGATAGTTCAAGGGAGAGCGTTTATCGTGACGTCCCAAAAAGTGAGAAAACCGAATAAAGTTATTGAAAGTAGTATGCACACAAGCCAATCATGTTTGATGATAAAGCATATACTTTGTAACAATCTTATTCATTTATTAATCAAAAGTATTAATTTATTAAAGGCTTTTAATTATCTACATGATGTTATTTTATAATGTGATAAACCCATAGTTTTAAGTAATGCTTTTAGAATAATGATGATGATCATTCTAATGAGATCTAAATTCTTAGAAAGCTTAAAACTAAAATAGTTTCCAATCGTTGGATTACAAAATTGGGGATTAGTGAATCCGGATAGATTGGTACATACGTTGCTTGCTCATTGGATGAGGATGATAGATCTCATGATCATTTGTGTGGAGACACTAAAGCAAGTATGTAGGTGCTTATTAGAGAATAAGTTCATTGAATGTGGCTCGCTAAGGAATACCTAATGGAGTTTTGCTTGCCTGTTAATAGGAATTCCTGTAGTGATAGTAGTACAAGTGATCCTTGGACTTGAGATCATCATAGTATCTTGTGTATGATGAGTTATACTTTGACTTATTCCTTAAGACCCTTAGGGTATATCAAAGTGTATGCTTGGGTATAATAAGTTGTATATGGAGATAATGTATGATCAATAAAGAATCTACCACTTCTAGTAAAAGAAGAGAAATGTCCTATGTGATTCGATAAATGACAACACAATAGTCCTTGGCCAAGGTAGAATGAAATTAGAAAGGAGTTTCTAATTTGCATTATTTAGAGTTGTGCATTTAAGGATCGAAATACATATAATTAAATAAAATAAGACTTGACAGTAATTCCATGTCTTATATTTAATTGGGACAATGTATGGTGGAATGATTGAATTGTACGGTAACTATTTACTCAAAGGTTCTTTTATGATTAATGTTGAAATCTATATTATCTGGAAAGTCGTTAATCGCTAGGGAGGCTTATCTCTATTGTAGAATAAATATTATTTATTTAAATAAATTAATATTTTAATTTATTTATTTAAATAAGAATAAAATTGTTCTAATTGATATATTCACAACCGGTTTAATATGGAGAACCTAAAGGGTCACGCCATAAAAGGAAGAATAATTATTTAAGAAGTTAATGTCATAATCGTAATAATAAGTTAAGTATATTTAATATAATCTATGGTGATAGAATAACTTAAATAGCTTAATATTTATTATTTAATATTTTAGAAATATTAAATATAAATTAATAAGAGGAGTTTTATTATTATTATTACTATTATTATAATTATTATTTAATTCCTAAAGAAGTTTGGAAATTAATTAATAAAAGTACTCTCATATATTCCTAATAAAATTAGGAGGTAAATTAATTAAAAGATTTTAATTAATTATCCCTAATAAGATTGGGAGCATAATTAATTAAAGAAATTTAATTAATTAAAATAAAACTCAATTCCTTAATTGTTAAGGAGGGTTGCCCACATCTATAAATAAGAAGAGTCTTATTATTGGTGATAGAGTTGTTGTTGACTTTTTCACAACAGACACAATTCCAATAGTTGGAGAGTACGTTCTTTTTCTATAGAGATAGAAAACTAGGGTTTAGCCAAACACTCATCTTCTTGAATCTTTCTTCTTCCTTGGTGGATCACCACTAGAGGCCAAACACTTGGGTGGCTAACGTTGATCAAAGGAAGGAACCAAACCCGGTGGATTCAAGTTGAACACGAAAAAAATTGGAGGTGAACTTGTACCTAAGGAAGCTCGGATCTTCAAGGGTATGATTCTTGTTCTTTCTTTTTCGTTTAATTAATAATTGTGCATAAATGGTGATCCGGGTATATGGTTTGTAAAATTTTAAAACTCTGATTTTCCACGTTTTCGTTTATTTTATGCAATTTGATTGCGTTCATGAATATTATAAATCTAACAGTTATCACGGGTAAGCTAATCATAAACTCTTGCGAAGTCTATATCTTATTTGATACATGTTCTACCCATTCTTTTATTTCTCCTACTTCCGCTCAACGTTTAAATTTAACTCCGGAGAAATTAGACTTTGACTTATCTGTTGAAACTCCGTTGGGATAAACTTTCATTACATCCACTGTTTATAAATCTTGTTTGATTCAAATCGGCACCCTCATGTTACCTGTTGATCTTATCTCTTTGAAAATACTTGCATTTGATGTGATTTTAGAAATTGATTGGTTAACTACCCATCATGCTAAAATTGATTATTTTCGTAAGATTGTTAGCTTTCATATTTCTAACCAACCTATTATGCGAATTCAAGCAACTAAACCACTAAAGTCAATCACTGTCATATCAAGCCATAAAGCTATTCATTTATTGAAAAACGGATGTCAAGCTTTCTTAGCCCATATCACGAATTTAAACAAAAATATGTCAGATTTGAATGATATTTCTATTGTTAATAAATTTCCTGACGTATTTCCCGAAGAACTTCCTTGCCTATCCCAGAGTGTGAAATCAAATTTTGTATTGACCTTGAACCATGTACAAAACCCATTTCTAAAAACCTCAAATATTTCTTCAATTAAAACAAACGTATCATGCGCTAAAGACGTTAGCTCGAGCTATTGAAAGATTACGATCATACCATTCAATATCATCCTAGAAAAACGAACGTAATAGTTGACGCGTTGGGTAGAAGATCGTATATGAGTACGAGTGCGATATTGTCAACGCAAAGGCCCATTTGGTATGACTTACAAAGGATGGAGATAGAGTTATGAGTAGAACCGACTTTAATCTATAAAGTTAAAGCTGCTCAAGTTATAAACCTGGAGCTGATGCATATGAAGAAGAAAGTGCAATAAGGTGTTGTTCGAAAAGCAAAAATCGATGAAGAAGGAATACTTCGAGTTAACTCCAGACTTTGTGTTCCTAACGACTCTGCTTTGAAGTATAAAATCATGATGGAGGCGCACAACACATCGTTTGCAATCCATCCTGGGAGTACCAAAATGTATCGTGATTTTTGACATATATTTTGGTGGAGCAATATGAAAAGAGAGATCGCGAAGTTTATCTCAAGGTGTCTAACTTGTCAACGTGTCAAGGCGGAGTATCAAGTGCCAAAAGGTCCATTGCAACCACCTGAAATTCCAGAATGGAAGTGGGAGCACATTATCATGGATTTCGTTACTGGTCTTCCCAAGGTTTCTCAAGGCATAGATGCAATTTAGGTCATTGTTAATAGATTAACCAAGTCTGCTCAATTCTTACCTATACGAGAAACCTATTCACTTGAACGTCTTGCTCGTATATACATAAATGATATTGTAAGACTGCATGGTATGCCAGTATCCATAGTTTCTGATCGAGACCCAAGATTCAGTTCACGATTTTGGGTTAGTTTGTAGAAAGCTATGGGTACGAATTTACGATTCAGTTCGGCATATCGTCCTCAAACGAATGGGCAGTCGGAGAGGACTATTCAAACTCTTGAAGATCTATTAAGACTCTTGTCCTAGACTTCAAAGGAAGTTGGGACAAGTTCTTGCCATTAGTGGAATTTTCCTACAACAACAGTTATCAAGCAAGTACAAGCATTGCTCCATTCGAGATGTTGTATGGACGCAAGTGTCGTTCTCCAGTATGCTAGGATGAGGTGGGTGAAGCAACGTTGTTGGGACCGAAATTGGTACGCATGACTACCAAAAAGATTCAAATGATCTGGCAACGTATAAAAACCTCACAAAATCGATAAAAGAGTTATGCTGATATTCATCGAAGGTACGTGGAATTCAATGTTGGAGATCATGTGTTGTTACGTGTTGCTCCATGAAAAGGAGTTACAAAATTTGGAAAGAGAGGAAAGCTCAATCCTCAATTCATTGGCCCATTTGAAATCCTCGATCGAGTAGGAACTGTGGCTTATAGACTCACCTTACCGCCAAGTATGTCTCGTGTTCATAATGTTTTTCACATATCTATATTAGGTAAATATGTGGAAGACCCGAACCATATTATTGAATTAGAATCAGACGAGATAGTAGAAGATTTAACGTATGAAGAGGTACCTGTTAAAATCTTGGATAAGAAGGAACATATTCTACACTCTAAGGTTATAGCTCAAGTTAAAGTTTTGTGAAGAAACCATGATGTTGAGGAAATGACCTGAGAGTTAGAATCTGAAATGAAATCAAGGTATCCTCACATCTTCGACATACCAGGTACGTACATCAATTTCGAGGACGAAAATTTATAAGTAGGGGAGGTTATAAGACTCCAACTTTTATGAATAAAGATTAATTTTTTTTAATATTATTTTGAATAATAAGGTGTGGATTTGATATAATGTTATAATTGTGGGTAATATTTATAAATTTTGAAAAGTAATCAAGTTGCTATAAAATATTCGTTTGGTCGAGGAATATTCATTTTATCAAGGAATATTCATATGACAGCACAATCATTGGTGAGCCCCACAACAAAATTACTGTAGGAGTTAGAAAATGACAGAAATATCTTTTTATAAAAATAACGACGAAAGTTTTATCGTTAACTGTTGAATTACCTAGTGATAAAAGTACAGTAATACGCGTGGTTGCATAGTAGCACACGGTATTGTACAATATCTTTGATTATTAATGCTTACGTGAGAAGTCACTCAGTTTTATTTAATTATTGTCACAATAATTGCTGCATAGTATCTCAAATTATTGATTCATTTATTGTCACAATATTTTATATTATTAAATCAATAATTGAAACAACAAAGTTATTCATATTATTATTTGAATTATTGACAATATCTAAAAAGTTCTGTCGAGAAAAAGAGTTTGCTCACCTAATTGCGCTCTAATAAGGAAAAATCCTTATCGGAAAGCCCCCTCTTTCATAGGAATGATCTGGTTATTAATATTACAAATTATAATATTAATGATAAATAAATATTGTTAAAAATCTATTTTGTGAAGCCAAATGAGTTTAGATAAATAGAGAGAATTTTTATGAAGTATTTATTGTAAATTTGGCTTATTGCATGGACCCCCAGTTACCCATTTTTCAAAACTGTCGATAGAAAGTTATCTCAGATTTGTTATATATATATATATATATATATATATATATATATATATATATATATATATATATATATAAGTTTTGTTTTATTTAGATTATAAATAAAATATATTATATTTTATTTAAAGTTTTCGTTTTATTAGAATATTTTGTTGCACAATAATGAATAGTAAAATTAAAAAATTTCGCCAGTTGCAGCCCGTGATGGTTTTACTGTGCGTCCGTGATTTTATTTTCTAAATAGTATCCTTCCATTCTCCTATAAATAGGATGCATAGTTTATAATTGAAAATCACATCAGAATCAGATAATTCTTCTTCTATAATATTGAGCGTATTTCTTTCGAGTTTAAGGAAGCTTTGAATGTAGAAAACAGTGCAAGTTTTCTTCAAGAATATTCCCGCCCCACCAATCAAAAATACTCTCATTTTAAGATATGGGGTATTATTTATTTCATATTCGCTTACGATATTATTTTTCGTATTCGTAAGAAATTTTATTTTCATTCAATATTTGTAAGAAATATTATATTTGTTCAATATCTGTAAGGAATATTATTTTCGTTCAACAGTCGTAAGGGGTATTATTTTTGTTCAATATTCGTAAGAAATAATATTTTCTTTCATACTCTGTAACATGAATGTAATATTATTTCGTTTCAGATTCTGAATTCTACACTTATTTTATTAAGTATTGCTTCTATACTCCTTGAAATTAGTAGAATATCCTTGAAATTTGCGCTTTATTTAGTATCTTTTCACAAGAATATTTTTCTGAATATTTTTGTTAAATTTTGATCTTTTCATACCGGGGTACTATTCACGGAATACTATTCTTGAAATACTATTTACGGGGTACTATTCACTCGGGTACTATTCACCTGGGGTACTATTTGTAAGACCCCAATTTTTATGAAGAAAGATGAATTTTTTTCCTCTAAATATCATTTTGAATATTAAGGTGTGAATTTATTATAATGTTATAGTTGTGGGTAATAATTATAAATTTTAAAAAGTAAGTAAGTTGTTATAAAATATTCGATTGGTCGGGAAATATTCGTTTTATTAGGGAATATTCATACGACGAAATAATCATTGGTGGACCCCACAACAAAATTACTATCGGAGTTAGAAAACAACAAAAATATCTTTTTATAAAAATAACGGCAAAAGTTTTACCGTTAACTGTCGAAATACTCAGTTATAAAAGTACAGCAATACGCGTGATTGCATAGTAACACACGGTATTGATTATTGATGCTTACGTGAGAAGTCACTCAGTTATACTCAATTATTACTATAAAAATTGTTGCATAGTATCTCACGTTATTGATTCAATTATTCTCACAATATTTTATATTATTAAATCAATAATTGAGACGACAAAGTTATTCATATTATTATTTATATTATTGACGATGTCTAGAAAGTTATGTCGAGGAAAGGGGTTTGGTCACCTAATTGCGCACCAATAAGGAGAAATCCTTATAGGAAAGCTCCCTCTTTCCTGGGAATGATCTGGTTATTAATATTGCAAGTTATAATATTAATTATGAATATTATTAAAAATATGTTTTGTGAAACCAAGTGAGTTGAGATAAATAGAGGAGATTTTTATGAAGTATTTGTTGTAAATTTGGTTTATTATATGGACCCCCACTTACCCATTTTTCAAAATTATCAAGAGAAAGTTATCTCAGTTTTGTTTTTTATATATATATATATATATATATATATATATATATATATATATATATATATATATATATATATTATAATAAGTTTTATTTTTTATAAAAATAGAATATATTATATTTTATTATGCATAGTGTTTGCATAGTGTCTGCATAGTGAAATCAAAATATTCACGTGAATTCTCAGAAAAAATTTCACCCCGTGACCCTACAGTGCATCCAAATAGTATCCTGACATTCACTTATAAATAGGATGCTCAGTTTAGAAATAAAAATCACACCAAAATTAGAGAATTCTTCTTCTATAATATTGACCGTATGTCATTTGAGTTTAAGGAAGCTTTGAGTGTAGAAAATAGTGAAAGTTTTCTTCAAGAATATATCTGCTATACCAGTCAGAAACACTCTTCTTTTGAGGTAAGGGGTATTATTTATTTCATTTTCGCTTACGATATTATTTTTCGTATTCGTAAGGAATTTTATTTTTGTTCAATATTCATAAGGAATATTATTTTCGTTCAATATTCGTAAGGAATATTATCTTCGTTCAATATTTGTAAGGAATATTATTTTCGTTCAACAGTCGTAAGGGATATTATTTTTGTTCAATATTCGTAAGAAATAATATTTTCTTCTATACTTTGTAGTATGTATGCAATATTATTTCGTTTCAGATTTCAAATTCTACACCCATTTTGTTAAAGTATTGCTTCTATACTCCTTGAAATTAGTAGAATATCCTTAAAATTTACATTTCATCTAGTATCTTTTCACGAAAATATTATTCTGAACATTCTTGATAATTTTTAATCTTTTCATGTTGGGGGTACTATTCACGAAGTACTATTCACGATGAAAAATTGATTCTTTTTTGTCCAAATTATTTTTGATACGTGAATATTATTCATGAATTTTACTCCACAAAGCAGTATCATGTTGACAATTTGGACATTTTTAAACTCTGGATAAATTGAATTATAAATCTTTAATATTTATCATTGATCTCGTTTGATTGAATTCTTATATCATTGTCATCATCCTCATGTTTATATTGTGATGAAAGTCCTCATTAGCCCATAGTATATTGATGGATAGTTGTTGGTATAATTATGACCATGGATTATTCGGTATAATCATGACCTGTAATGTTTCAAATGATGTGGTAAAAGTCCTCATTAGCCTGTAGTGCATTGATGGACAAATGTTGGTATGATCATGACTATGCTTTCTCTTCGACCAAGGGTGCAAAGATTAATTGTTGTTTGGCATGATCATGACCATTAGTGATAACACGAATATCCTTGGCCCGTAGTGCATGGATAATTCGTGGATGTGATACTAATGAATATCCTTGGCCCGTAGTGCATGGATAATTCAATGATGTGGATTATTTATTAACATGAGTCTTAACGATAAAATTGATGATAAACTTTTTAAATCATAGAAGATAGTAGATCTCATGCTCTACTTGACTCTTCTAATGGATTGTTATTTTCGTTGTAGTTGTTGATTTAAAACTTGTTATCTATTGTATTCTATTAGTTGTTATATTGTTGAAGGCTAACGATAATTTCTTCTGCATTATCTTAATCATAATATTTCTTACTGGGTAATTGAGCTCACCCTTTTCTTTCACTGTTCTCTTTAGGAAATAAGAATATAGCTGGGACTAGTCGGAGAATGGAGTGACGGCCCGAGATGGTTGTTTTAGTAGTCCTCACTATTCTGTGAAATAGTGTGATAATAATTGTAATGAGGATTGAATTTGAGTTTGGATATTGTCTAAAAGGCAATATTCATGTTAAAACTCAGCTATTGTGTTGTCGTATTTTGCACGACAGTTGTATTAATTAAGTTTGTATTTAAGTTATGTACCATGTATTTGGCTACTCAAAATGGGTTATGTATACCTATTTTGGGGGCGTCACACTATTCATGACAAAAATTAATTTCTTTTCTGTCTAAATTATTTTTGATACAATATTATTCTTGAATTTTACTCCACAAAGCAGTATCATGTTGACAATTTAGACATTATTGAATTCTGGATAAATTGAATTATAAATCTTTAAAATTTATCTTTTGCTTTCATGCAATTGAATTCTTATATCATTGTCATCATTCTCATGCTTATATTGTGATGAAAGTCATCTTTGGCCCGTAGTGCATAGATGGACTATTGATTGGTATGATTATGACTATATATCGGTATAATCAAGACTTGTAATGTTACAAATGATGTGGTAAAAGTCCTCATTGGCCCGTAGTTCATTGATGGATAGTTGTTGACATGATCATGACCATTGGTGATAATAACAAATATCCTTGGCCCATAGTGCATGGATAATTTGTGGATATGATACTAACGAATATCCTTGGCCCATAGTGCATGGATAATTCGATGATGTGGATTAACGATAAAATATTGATGATGAACTTTTAAATCATAGAAGATAGTACATATCATGCTCTACTTGACTTTTTTAATGGATTGCTCGTTCCGTTGTAGTTAAACTTGTTGTTTATTGTATTCTATCAGTTTAACATTATTGAAGGCTAACGATAATTTATTCTGTATTATCTTCGTCATAATATTTCTTACTGGGCTAGTTGAGCTCACCCTTTGCTTTCATTATTCTCTTCAGGAAATGAGAACATAGTCGAGACTAGTCGGAGAATGTAGTGATGGTCCGAGATGGTGGCAGTAGTAGTCCTCACTATTCTATAAAATAGTGTGATAACAATTGTAATGAGGACTCTATTTGAGTTTGGATATTGTCACGAGACAATATTCGTGTTAAAACTCTCAGTTATGTTTTATCGTATTTTACACGACAGTTGTATAATTAAGTTTGTATTTGAAGTCTATATCATGTATTTGGTGACTTAAACTGTGTCGTGTATACCTATTTTGGGAGCGTCACAGATTTGGCTCATTGGACAGTTATTTTCAGAACTCCGGGGATTTCACTACTTCGGGGGATGATTGGCGTGTTTCCAGAGTAGATGTACTCTTGATGTGTATGGAGGCTTATCTGTACATGCCATTGTACATGGACCACTTGGAAATCGGTGTGATCATGGTAGTCAGAGCTCTCCGGGAGGGACATTCCATCTTACCGATGATTTTGGCAGAGACCTTGAGGTCGGCCACGTATTTCTATACCCATTCTATGGGGACATTCATAAGCAGTTCAATCTTGTTGTACGTGTGGTTTGTGACACACTTGCTACCGATTGGCACTTTTCGATGTCATGGGTATTTCTTTTCCCATGAGATAGTCATGTCTTACTCCTTTCAGCCGGCAAAGTGTACAGACGCTACTTCTTGGTCGGCTTTTTTGTCAGGATTGAGGATCCGTTTGAGATATTGTCGTGTTCTGGGCTCAGTTCTCCCTACAACTTTATCACTCATACAGTTGGCATGGATTATCTTCCCCTGACTGGTTTGAGGGGTGTGACCACATATCACCCACTGGCTGTGATGGAACAGTTTGACCAGTTTCAGGATGTTCATCCCTTTGACGGGGCATTGGGTCAGCGTTTATCATCTCGGCTTCTGTCAACAAAGGATTTGTCCAGGATTTATGCCTGTTGGACCAAGCGTGAGAGGGCTAATTTTTCTACTAGCCATCTAGGTTGTTCTGCAGAGTATTCCGCATGGTTGGCGGCAGAGATTGCATCGACTAGGGTTATATCCTCAGAGCCGGATGCTGATTCTGATAGTGGGGAACCTATGGAGGATCCTGATTCTCCCACTGAGAATGAGCTATTTGCTGGGTTGTTAGTAGCTCTGGTTGATTCCCCCGATGTTCCTGCTACTGTGACCACGTATTTTGCAGAGTATGTAGAGCTGAGTTTACATCTGATGACGTTTGAGAGGTATCAGGCTTGGGCTTGATGCTGATAGCTCTTTCTGGTAGAGATGTCGCTATGGTTGAGAGAGATGATGCTCTAGCTCATAGGGATACTGTTGTTGCTGAGCAGGATGAGGCTCGATCATCCAGGGATATAGTTGTTATTGAGCGGGATGGTGCTCTAGCTGCCCAAGATGTTGCTACTATAGATAGTATTGCATTGAGATCTCATACTGCTGACATCATTGCAGAGATGAGCACATTCATTGATGAGTATAGTGTCACCATACAGATGGTCGTAGATCTCTTGGATCGTGTGGATACCCTTGGGCAGGATCTCATAGAGTTACCCCCATCTTTTGAGAGGGATGTCATGTTAGACTTGATGGCACGCTTATCTACTGGTTTGTAGATTAGCTTTGATTTTCCTGAATAGACTAGGTTAGCCATTTTTATCATGTACAGGACACATTTCATATATCAAACAGAACTATATGGCAAGAAAATATGTTTTGATTCACTTCCCTTTTAGTTATGCCTTGTTACTTGCTTGTTCTCCAGGGCTTGTGATCTTGATGTATTTTGAACTCCTCCTTGATGGATGGACAGTGATATGTCTTAGGATCTTTCATAATGGATCGTTGATCTTTGTATTCCCCTACCCTTTGGTGTTTTGGGACTAGGTTTTTATATGTGGCTTTGGAGAGGATGGTAACTTTCCTCTCTGAGGTTGACCGCCCCACAGATGGTCGTCGGTGCTCCTTTGTATTGGGGAGTCCAGGTAGTTCCATCTCTTATGGATTGGTGTTTCTCTTGGAGGACTCAGCCGTAGCTTAGATGGTCATCGGTTTTTCTCCCATTTGTGTGGGGAGACCAGTTAGTTCCATCCCTTTAGTCTAAGATGATGAGGTATGATTTAACCGCCCCATAGATGGTCACCGATACTCCTTTGTACTGGGGAGATCAGGTAGTTCTATCTCTCATGGTTTGGTTTGAAAGTGGAAAGATGATCCCAGTTGTAAGACCCCAACTTATTAATGAATAAAATCAAATTTTCTCTAAATATTATTATGAATAATAAGGGGTTAATTTGATATAATACTTTGGTTATGGGTGAAATGTGCAAATTTTGCAAAATAAGCAAGTGGTTAAAAAATATTCATTTTTTCGGGGAATATTCATTTGGTCGTGGAATATTCTTGCTGTCGGGGAATATTCGTACGACGGCGCAGCCTTGTGTGGGCCCCATAACGGAAAGCGATTGGATGAAGAAAATAACAAGTATAAGTTATTTTTAAATAACGGCGTAGTTGTTACCGTTAATACTGTTGGAATACCCGGTGGTTAAAATACAGTAGCACACGGTATTGCACCAATTATTGATTCTTACGTAAGAAGGCACTACTCAATAATTGTTACCGTAGTTATTTTTTAATATTTTATTTTATTGATTCAATAATTGTTGCGTTGATATTTTATATTATTGTTGTTTCAATAATTGTTGCTGCACAGTATTTTCATTATCAGATCAATAATTCATATTATTTGAATAATATTATTAGATAACATTATTGGTAATGTCTAGAAAGTTCTGTCTAAGGAGAGGTTTGGTCATCTAATTGCGCACCAGTAAGGAGAAATTCTTATTGGAAAGCCCCCTCTTTCCTGGGAACGGCCTGGTTGTCATAAATGTGATTCTGTAATATTATTTGTGAATAATTAATTATTGATTCATATGATAAGGAAATATTTATTTTATGTGGATATAAATGAGGGATATATTTTTGTGGTTAAAAATGAAGGACTTAATGTTGAGGTTTTTATCAGTATTTTTGTCGGAATGGAGGTATTAAAAATCAGGATTTTTAAGATATTTTGCGGGGGTTATAATTTTTAATCCGACCGTTGGATCGTGGTAATTTTTGGATATGTTATACATATATAAGTTGAGTATATGTCCACAAATTTTGAACCGTTAAAAATGAACATATGATTTATTATGAATTTTACGAGATGACTGGTTCAGAAATTGTTGAATTTTCGGAGTTTATCATTTTGATGGAAAATTTTAGAATTGGTGGGCCCCACTCTTGGTTGGTGAAGAAATGTGCTGAGATTTTTATTCAAATGCGGTGGGTGGGAATAGTAGCAGGTAAAGCCATCAGGTTGCAGGGTAAGTCTGCTTTGGCGTGCTAACATTTTCCTATAAATAGAGGGCTAAGTTAGAATTGAAAATCATACCAAAAACAAGTTTTCTCTCTTTCTCTCTCTAGATTATTGAGTGTATTTTGTGAGTATTTAAATACTTTGAGAGTTTCTATTCATCAGAGCAAGTTTCTTTCAGCCTGATACCGGTATTCCGACCAGAAGTACTGATATTTTGAGGTAAGGGATATTATTTTCTTCTTAATGATATTATTTTCTTCAATATCATTATGCTGAAATATTGATATGAACTTTTTATCAAATTTGGAACTTTTTGTGTTGGGGTTATTATTCACGTATACGTTACTATTCACGTATACGGCACTATTCACGAATACGGCACTATTCACCGAAAAATAAAATTTTCCATTTTTGTCCAAGATGTCTATTATGGTTACTATCTTTGATTGTATCCATGTTTTGATCTTTATTTTTGAATTCTGCTTTACAATTGATTATTATGAAGTATTATTGATCTTGGATAAACTGTTATACGAATCCCTACTATTTGTCCTTCTGTCTCACTGGATTCGTTCTCTTTAAGATATTTTTCATCATCCTCAGTCCTAAATGATGATGTTACTGAATATCTTTGGCCTGTAGTGCAAAGATGTATGATTACTTGATGAATATCTTTGGCCTCCAGTGCAAAGATGAACAGGTGTTGAGATGAACATGACTGACAGGTGATACAAATGAATATCTTTGGCCTGTAGTGCAAAGATGAATATTTGGATAAAGATGATTATTAATTGATGTTACAGGGATAAAATATTGATGGTGGACTTTTAAATCTTAGAAGATAGTAGAATTCATTCTCTACTTGACTCTTCTAATGGTTTGCTGTTTCCGCTGCAGTTGTTGATCTAAAACTTGTTGTCGATTATATTCTATCAGATTTTTCCCTGTTGAATACTAATGATAATTTGTTGTACATTATCTTAGTCATAATATTCTTTACTGGGCTAGTTGAGCTCACCCTTTTCCTTTTTGTTCTATTTTTCTTCTCAGGAGGTGAGAACATAGCAGGATCTAGTCAGGGTATGAAGTGATAGTTCTAGAAAGATGTTTTAGCAGTCCTCACTATTTCTGTAAAATAGTGTTTGAATAATTATATTGAGAACTTATTTGAGTGTGGATATTGTCTAGAAAACAATATTTGTATTTAAACTCACAGTATGTGTTGTCGTATTTTGCACGACAATTGTATTATTGAAGTTGTAGTTTACTTTCTGTACCATGTATTTGGCGACTCAGAATGGGTGTTGTATACCTATTTTGGGGGCGTCACAGTTGGTATCAGAGCTTAGGGATATGATCCCTGGCTGAGATGTGAGACAAGAACTAGGAGGGGAGAGACGGGGAATTCCTTCGCTAGTATGACTTGACTAAGTTTATTTGGTGTTTATTTGGTCGGTCAGAGTATAGGGATAATATATGACATGACTATTAACCCTTGTTTTATGGCAGTATTTAAGAATGACAGCTGAGAACGTTAATAATGGAGTAAATCAGACCGTGGAGACACCTTTGATCACCACCCAGGGGAACGTGCAACATGAAGGCAATATTCCTCCTGTAAACAACGTTACTGAGCAAACGATGAATGATGGAATGTTTAGGAGCTTTTTGCAGTTCATGCAAAATCAGACGAGGGAGACTCGTGTGCAGAATACAGGTGGAAATGATAACAACGCGCGGTTTGTCACAGCCAAGCAGTTTAAAGAATTGGGACCACCAGAATTTAAGGAAAAGCCAGATCCGATCATGGCGGATACGTGGGTCAAGCAAATTACCAAGATATTCGATGTCTTGGGATGTACGGAGGAACAGAAGGTTCCATTCGCCACCTTTATGTTCCGCGGTGAGGCAGACTACTGGTGGGAGTCCGTGAAGCGTACCCAGCCTAACGCACTCAACATGTCCTGGGAAATATTTCAAAAACTGTTCAATGGCAAGTACTTTCTTGAAAGTATTCGTCATATGAAGGAGGTGGATTATCATATTGGAACAAAACAACATAACGGTGTCCCAGTACGAGGCGAAGTTTGCAGAGTTATCCAGGTTTGCATCTCATTTGGTCGAAAATGAGGAACGAATGACAAGGATGTTTCTGAGAGGTCTAAAACCCGAGATTCGGCAATATCTTATCTCTCATAAATTTTCTTTATATTCAGATGTTATAAACAGGGCTCAATTATTAGAGCGAGATAATGAGTATGTGCAACCGAGGGACCACAACCAGGGTCATACCGGTGGCGGCAGTCATCGAAGCAATGAAAACCAGCATGGAGGAAAACATTCGGACAAAAGCGGTAACCACTCTGGTGGTAATCGTGGTCGTGATAATAGAAGGAGCGAGTCGGGAGGAGATTTCAAGAAGAGAAGGTACAACAATGATAACGTGAAGACGTCAGCACAAACATCAACTGTTTCTAGGGGAGGAGAACGACCACCGGTCGTATGTTACAAATGTGGGAAAGAGGGACATATCAGCCCAAACTGCCCACAACAATCCAAGGTATGTTATAACTGTGGAAAGGAGGGTCATATAGCTCGAGAGTGTTCTGTAGCAAAACCAAGTTCAGCGGGGATGGTGACTCCAAAAGTTGTCCCAGATAAGTCGAAATCAGCGGTTCCTAGAAGGGCGTTTGTCGTGACTGGCCAAAACGCGAGAAACCCGAATGAGGTGATCACGGGTAAGCTAATCTTGAATTCTTGCGAAGTTTATACTTTACTAGATACCGGTTCTACCCATTCTTTTATCTCTCCTGCTTGTGCTCAACGTTTAAACTTGACTCTGGAGAAATTAGACTTTAACTTATCTGTTGAAACTCCGTTGGGTGAAACCTTCGTTACATCTACAGTTTATAAATCTTGCATGATCCAAGTTGGCACTATCACATTACCTGTTGATCTTATCTCTTTAAAGATACTTGCTTTTGATGTGATTTTAGGAATTGATTGGTTAACCACTCATCATGCTAAAATTGATTATTTTCGTAAGGTTGTTAGTTTTCATATTCCTAACCAACCTGTCATACGAATTCAAACTACTAAACCACTAAAATCAGTCACTGTCATATCAAGCCACAAAGCTATTTGTTTATTGAAAAACGGGTGTCAAGCTTTCTTAGCCCATATTATGGATTTGAACAAAAACAAGTCAGATTTGAATAATATTTCTATTGTTAGAGAATTTCCCGATGTATTTCCTGAAGAACTTCCTGGTCTACCCCCAGAACGTGAAGTTGAATTCTTTAATGACCTTGAACCCGGTACAAAGCCCATTTCTAAAATCCCATATCGAATGGCTCCTATTGAACTTCAGGAGTTAAAAGTCCAACTACAGGAGTTGTTGGACATCGGTTTTATTCGTCCTAGTACGTCTCCTTGGGGTGCTCCTGTTTTATTCGTAAAGAAGAAAGACGGGAGTATGCGACTTTGTATTGACTATCGAGAATTGAACCATGTCACCATCAAGAATAGGTATTCGCTACCTCGCATTGATGACCTGTTCGACCAGTTACAAGGAACACAATTTTTTTCAAAGATCGACCTTCGTTCTGGATATCATCAGCTGAAGATTAAAACTGAAGATATTCCAAAGACTGCCTTCAGAACTCGGTACGGGCATTATGAATTCTTAGTCATGTCTTTTGGATTGACTAATGCTCCTGCTGCCTTCATGGATATGATGAACCGTGTATTTAAAGAATATTTAGATCAGTTCGTTGTTGTCTTTATTGATGACATCCTCATCTATTCCAAAAGACGTGAAGATCATGAGCGCCATTTGAAGCTGGTACTGCAAAGGCTTCGTGAAAACAAGCTTTATGCCAAACTGAAGAAATGCGAGTTCTGGCTTGAGGAAGTAGCATTCCTTGGGCACGTGGTGTCAAAACATGGAGTATCTGTCGACCCAGCGAAGATTGAAGCCATACAAAGTTGGGAGCAACCGAAGTCGGTAACCGAAGTACGTAGCTTTCTGGGCTTAGCTGGTTATTATCGGAGATTTGTGGAAGGATTTTCTCGAATCGCTACTCCGTTAACTCAGCTGACTCGGAAGGATACAAAATTCGTATGGAGTAAGGAATGCGAGAAGAGTTTCCAAGAACTCAAGAGGAGACTCATTTCGGCACTTGTTCTGACAATACCATCTGGTTCGGATGGATTTGTTATCTACAGCGATGCTTCAGGCAAAGGGTTAGGATGTGTTCTCATGCAACATGGGAAAGTCATAGCCTATGCCTCACGACAACTCAAAGAATATGAGAGGAATTATCCTACTCATGATTTGGAGTTGGCAGCAGTCGTTTTTGCGTTGAAGATCTGGAGACACTACCTGTATGGGGAGAAAGTGGAGATCTATACAGATCATAAAAGCCTCAAATATTTCTTCACCCAAAAGGAACTCAACATGCGGCAGCGACGTTGGCTCGAGCTGTTGAAAGATTACGATCATACCATCCAATATCATCCTGAAAAAGCAAACGTAGTAGCTGACGCATTGAGTAGAAGATCATATGCGGGTACGAGTGCAATGTTGTTAACACAAAGGCCCATTTTATATGACTTGCAAAGGATGGAGATAGAGATGAAGGCTCCAAGTACCCACATGATGATATCAAATATACGAGTAGAACCGACTTTAATCGATAAAGGTGCTATTCCAGAAGCAAGAATCGACGCAGAATGAATACTTCGAGTCAACTCCAGACTTTGTGTTCCTAACGATTTTGACTTGAAGCATAGAATAATGATGGAGGCACACAACACACCGTTTGCAATCCATCATGGGAGTACCAAAATGTACCACGATCTTCGACATACATTTTGGTGGAGCAATATGAAAAGAGAGATCGCGAAGTTTATCTCGAGATGTTTAACTTGTCAACGTGTAAAAGCGGAGCATCAAGTACCAAAGGGTCCATTGCAACCACTTGAGATTCCGAAATAGAAGTGGGAACACATTACTATGGATTTTGTTACGGGTCTTCCCAAGGTTTCTCAAGGCATAGATGCGATTTGGGTTATTGTTGATAGATTAACCAAGTCCGCTCATTTCTTGCCGATACGTGAGACTTATTCCCTTGAACGTCTTGCTAGTATGTACATGAACGAGATTGTGAGATTACATGGCATGCCAGTATCCATAGTTTCGGATCGTGACCCAAGATTCACTTCACGATTTTGGGTTAGCTTGCAGAAAGCTATGGGCACGAATTTACGATTCAGTTCGGCATACCATCCTCAAACGGACGGATAATCAGAGAGGACTATTCAAACTCTTGAAGATCTATTAAGACTTTGTGTCCTAGATCTCAAAGTGAGTTGGGATAAGTACCTACCATTGGTGGAATTCTCCTACAACAATAGTTATCAGGCGAGCATAGGTGTGGCTCCATTCGAGGCGTTGTATGGAAGAAAATGTCGTTCTCCAGTACGCTGGGACGAGGTGGGTGAAGCAACATTGTTGGGACCAGAGTTGGTACGCATTACTACAGAGAAGATCCAAACGATTTGACAACGTATACAAACGACACAAGATCGACAAAAGAGTTATGCGGATCTTCATCGGAAGGACGTGGAATTTAATATTGGGGATCATGTATTATTACGTGTTGCACCATGGAAGGGAGTTACAAGATTTGGGAAGAGAGGAAAGCTCAATCCAAGATTTGTTGGTCCATTTGAGATTCCTGAGCGAATAGGAAATGTGGCATATAGACTCGCATTACCTCCAAGCATGTCTCGTTTTCATAATGTTTTTCACATATCTATGCTTCGTAAATATGTTAAAGACCCGAACCACATTATTGAGTTAGAACCAGACGAGATAGCTGAAGATTTAACGTACGAGGAGGTACCTGTTAAGATCTTGGATAGGAAAGAGCATGTCCTACGCACGAAGGTTATACCACAAGTTAAGGTTTTGTGGAGAAACCATGCTATTGAAGAAATGACCTGAGAGTTGGAATCAGAAATGAAAGCGAGGTATCCTCACCTTTTTGAAACATCAGGTACGTACGTCGATTTTGAGGACGAAATTTCGTAAGGAGGGGAGGTTGTAAGACCCCAACTTATTAATGAATAAAATCAAATTTTCTCTAAATATTATTGTGAATAATAAGGGTTAATTTGATATAATACTTTGGTTATGGGTGAAATGTGCAAATTTTGCAAAATAAGCAAGTGGTTAAAAAATATTCATTTTTTCGGGGAATATTCATTTGGTCGTGGAATATTCTTGCTGTCGGGGAATATTCGTACGACGGCGCAGCCTTGTGTGGGCCCCATAACGGAAAGCGATTGGATGAAGAAAATAACAAGTATAAGTTATTTATAAATAACGGCGTAGTTGTTACCGTTAATACTGTTGGAATACCCGGTGGTTAAAATACAGTAGCACACGGTATTGCACCAATTATTGATTCTTACGTAAGAAGGCACTACTCAATAATTGTTACCGTAGTTATTTTTCAATATTTTATTTTATTGATTCAATAATTGTTGCGTTGATATTTTATATTATTGTTGTTTCAATAATTGTTGCTGCACAGTATTTTCCATTATCAGATCAATAATTCATATTATTTGAATAATATTATTAGATAACATTATTGGCAATGTCTAGAAAGTTCTGTCTAAGGAGTGGTTTGGTCATCTAATTGCGCGCCAGTAAGGAGAAATCCTTATTGGAAAGCCCCCTCTTTCCTGGGAACGGCCTGGTTGTCATAAATGTGATTCTGTAATATTATTTGTGAATAATTAATTCTTGATTCATATGATAAGGAAATATTTATTTTATGTGGATATAAATGAGGGATATATTTTTGTGGTTAAAAATGAAGGAGTTAATGTTGAGGTTTTTATCAGTATTTTTGTCGGAATGGAGGTATTAAAAATCAGGGTTTTTGAGATATTTTGCGGGGGTTATAATTTTTAATCCGACCATTGGATCGTGGTAGTTTTTGGATATGTTATACATATATAAGTTGAGTATATGTCCACAAATTTTGAACCGTTAAAAATGAACGTATGATTTATTATGAATTTTACGAGCTGACTGGTTCAGAAATTGTTGAATTTTCAGAGTTTATCATTTTGATGAAAAATTCTAGAATTGGTGGGCCCCACTCTTGGTTGGTGAAGAAATGTGCTGAGATTTTTATTCAAATGTGGTGGGTGGGAATAGTAGCAGGTAAAGCCATCAGGTTGCGGGTTAAGTCTGCTTCGGCGTGCTAACATTTTCCTATAAATAGAGGGCTAAGTTAGAATTGAAAATCACACTAGAAACAAGTTTTCTCTCTTTCTCTCTCTAGATTATTGAGTATATTTTGTGAGTATTTAGATACTTTGAGAGTATCTATTCATCAGAGCAAGTTTCTTTCAACCTTATACCGGTATTCCGACCAGAAGTACTGATATTTTGAGGTAAGGGATATTATTTTCTTCTTAATGATATTATTTTCTTAAATATCATTATGCTGAAATATTGATATGAACTTTTTATCGAATTTGAAATTTTTTGTATTGGGGTTATTATTCACGTATACGTTACTATTCACGTATACGGCACTATTCACGAATACGGTACTATTCACTGAAAAATAAAATTTTCTCTTTTTGTCCAAGATGTCTATTATGGTTACTATCTTTGAT
The DNA here is from genome assembly GCA_016801055.1 of Panax notoginseng. NCBI lineage: Eukaryota > Viridiplantae > Streptophyta > Magnoliopsida > Apiales > Araliaceae > Panax > Panax notoginseng. Next base: position 95,598,540 of record CM029018.1, read on the forward strand.
TGTATCCATGTTTTGATCTTTATTTTTGAATTCTGCTTCACAATTGATTACTATGAAGTATTATTGATCTTGGATAAACTGTTATACGAATCCCTACTATTTGTCCTTCTGTCTCACTGGATTCGTTCTCTTTAAGATATTTTTCATCATCCTCAGTCCTAAATGATGATGTTACTGAATATCTTTGGCCTGTAGTGCAAAGATGTATGATTACTTGATGAATATCTTTGGCCTCCAGTGCAAAGATGAACAGGTGTTGAGATGAACATGACTGACAGGTGATACAAATGAATATCTTTGGCCTGTAGTGCAAAGATGAATATTTGGATAAAGATGATTATTAATTGATGTTACAGGGATAAAATATTGATGGTGGACTTTTAAATCTTAGAAGATAGTAGAATTCATTCTCTACTTGACTCTTCTAATGGTTTGCTGTTTCCGCTGCAGTTGTTGATCTAAAACTTGTTGTCGATTATATTCTATCAGATTTTTCCTTGTTGAATACTACTGATAATTTGTTGTATATTATCTTAGTCATAATATTCTTTACTGGGCTAGTTGAGCTCACCCTTTTCCTTTTTGTTCCATTTTTCTTCTCAGGAGGTGAGAACATAGCAGGATCTAGTCGGGGTATGGAGTGATGGTTCTAGAAAGATGTTTTAGCAGTCCTCACTATTTCTGTAAAATAGTGTTTGAATAATTATATTGAGGACTTATTTGAGTGTGGATATTGTCTAGAAGACAATATTTGTATTTAAACTCACAGTATGTGTTGTCGTATTTTGCACGACAATTGTATTATTGAAGTTGTAGTTTACTTTCTGTACCATGTATTTGGCGACTAAGAATGGGTGTTGTATACCTATTTTGGGGGCGTCACACCAGTACCATTAACAAGGTTTTGTATTTTTGGCAGGGGTGGGACCGCACTGTGAATGACTACCTACGTACTCCAATTGAGTAAGGGGAGATCAGGTCTACGTAGTTCGAACCTAGAGTGAAAAGGTTCAAAGTTAAAGGTGGTAAAAAGGGTGTAGAGAATTTTATTTATTTATTTTTCTGTAGTTAGACCAGACCATAAAAATGGATGCTCGTACTCCCGTGTATTGGGGAGATCAGGTCTACGTAGTTTGCCTTTATGGGACAAACTAAAGTTGTGAGGAAGTGTTTTATCCCTGGTGGGATGAACTGAAGTGCTGAAAGGTATTATCCCTGGTGGGATAAACTGAAGTAGTAAAAGGTGTATATTTTTCCAACCAAGCGTGAAAAGGTTGAAAGATATATGTAGTGAGAAAGGTTTTAAAAACCTGAATTGACTGTTGGATCTGATAATCCTGCACCAGGATGCTGGTTTGCAGGTAACTTCAAACATAGTACCATTTCACAGTGTCTGAGTTGATGAGTTGGGAAAATTCCTCGCCATCCATCTCTTGTAATATGAGGGCACCTCCTATCAATACCTCCTTGACAACAAACGGGCATTCCCAGTTTTGGGTGAATTTTCCTTTAGATTGATCTTGGTTGTAAAGAATCTTCTTCAAGACCAAGTCATGTTGCTTGAACTGCCGTAGCTGAACTTTTCTGTTATAGGATCTAGAGATCCTCTGTTGGTATAACTGACCATGGAAGATGGTTGCGGCACGCCTTTCATCTATTAGAGATAATTGGTGGTACCAATCTTGTAACTATTGGTCTTCATTCAGCAGAGCGTCTATTAAAACTTTGAGGGATTCCATTTCCACCTCTATTGGGAGCACTGCTTCCATGACATAGGTTAATGAGTACGGGGTTACCCCAGTGGAAGTGTGCATTGACATTTTATAGGCTAATAGAGTCAGAGGCAACAAGTCAGGCCATCCTTTGTGATTAGCGGACATCTTTTGCATGATCTTTTTGATATTATTATTAGCTGCTTCAACAACACCATTCATCTTTAGACGATAGATGACGGAGTTGAGATGTTTGATGTGGAATTTACTGCATAGTTCCTCCATATTTTTGTTGTTGAGGTTTTTGGCATTATCTGATACAATCACATCTGGTTGTCCATATCGACAAATGACATTATTTTTGATGAAATTAATGATCACTTCTTTAGTAACCTTGGGGGAAGAGGTTGCTTAAAGTGGTCGCTCATGGTGAAGATAAACCGATGACCATTACTGGCTTTGGGCTCGATGGGCCCTATCATATCCATTCCCCACATTGAGAAGGGCCAGGGCGAACTCATATTGTGGAGCTCCCTTGGAGGGGCGTGGATAGCATTCCTATGAATTTGGCATTGGTAACATCTCTTAACGTGATCATCACAGTCAACCTAGAGAGAGAGCCAGAAATGTCCTATTCTTAAGATTTTCTTGACAAGTAGAGGGCCGCTCATGTGTGGGCCATATACTCCACCATGGATTTCATCCATGAGCCTCTAAGCTTGATTTTATCTAGGCATCTTAGCAAGCCTAGTCCAGCATCTCTTTTGTAGAGTGCATCTTCGCACAGATAAAATTTCATGGCCATTCGATTGATATGCTTTCTTTTAGCTTGACTCGCCTTAGCGGGTGTAGATCCATCTCGCAGATACTCTTTGATATCCTGATACCAAGGGTGTTGGATAGGAGACAGCTCATTCGATACTTCTCTAATGTAGTTCCTGTAGGCTGGTGCCTCTTGCCGGGCAAATGTGATATTTGGCATGTCTTCCTTATCAAGTATGTTGATCAAGGAGGCCATATTTACTAGTGCATCCGTAAAGTCATTCCTACTCTGAGGAATGTGGAGGAAGGAAATTTCTTCAAACTCTGAAGCCATCTAGATAACTTGCCGATGGTAAGGTAGCAAATGTAATTCTTTGGTGTGATAGATTCCAGTGGTTTGTTTGATCACCAGTTCGGAATCTCCAAAGACAGTTAAGCGCCCGACGCCCATGGATTGGGCTAGTTTCAACCCCATGATGTAGCCTTCATACTCAGCTGTGTTGTTGGTGTTAACAAACTGCAATTTGGCGGCAACGAGATACTGCTCTCTCGAAATGGATACTAGAACTGCTCCAGCTCCAGAACCTTCTGTGTTTACGGCTCCATCAAAATACATCCTCCATGGTTGGTGTGTATTATCCTGATGGTGTTGCTGAATTGCCATTACCCCTTCATCGGGGAAATATGTTTCCAAGGGTTTGAAGTCCCCTGAAGGTGCGGCGACCAGTTAATCCGCAATTCCTTGACCTTTGATAGACTTTTGAGTCACGTAGATGATATCAAATTGTTAAAGGATCAACTGCCATTTGGACAGTCGATAATTTAACATAGGTTTATTGAACACATACTTGAGAGGATCCATACGGGATATGAGATGGGTTGTGTGACCATAGAGATAGTGTTGCATATTTGATTGAATAAATGAATTATTTTATTATGGTTTTATTTACTGCGTTGTATAAATGTTAGCATAATAAAAGTCCTTAGAATAATTATACAAATTATATAGCTTCAAGTATGTGACTTGAACATGAGATTATATAATTACAATTAGTATCATTGCTCTTAAATGTCCCTAGTCAAGTATCATTGTTAATGGGACAACAATGATACATTGAGACTAGTATGTGAATTGACTGATGAATAAATCTCATTGGTCATAAATATATGAGATATTGAGCCAATACATAGGTATATATTAGAGAATGATGTACTGGACAGACCCACCATGAGAATTCTACGTGGAGCATTATGCAAAGTGTCATTAGTGATTCTCATAGTGACAATGATGTAATGATCCTCTAACCTGAAATCACTATATTACTACACGGGAATTTATGTACTTTGATATCATCAAAAGTTACCTTTAATAGGGTGGACAATAAATGTGATTATTAGGTACATCATGAATCGTGTGAGGAATATGAGTGATCTAGATGGAATTTAACTTTCCTATATATTAGGGGTGATATCCATAGGCCTCTTGATTGAGTAGGACTATGAAATGCATGGCTATACTCAAATAGTGAATTGTTTCATATAGTCTACTCATTGATCAAGAAAACTCATACTAAATTATGAAGAGTATGACATATTCCATGACTTGAGTTTAATCTAGTATGCTAAGGTTAAAAGGATTAAATTACATTGAAACATTGGTCACGAAAAGGTTGCATTAAATCATCGATCTTTTTATTACTTGGGTAGTAGTGATGCATTACTAGATGTCGCTCACTGTTTATAATTTTATAATATGATTTTAAAATTATTGCCAACGTAATAATAAATTATAGGGTCACACGCATAGAACGTAATTAAAAAGGGAATTAATTTAAATTATAAGGATTTAAATATATCAATATGATTGATAGTATTTAAATCACGAATTTCAATTAAAAGGATAATTTGTATATATATGTATATTAATTAAGTAATTAATTAAGATATATAATATATATATATATATATATATATATATATATATATATATATATATCGGATTTTATTAGATTAGGTTGTTGATTAATTCCTTTTAACTGCTATATATATGATATATCAGCGATTTAGGGACATAATCATTAACCTAAGAAACCCTAGCCGCTCTTAGAGAGAGACTAGAGAGAAAAAGTTTTGAAATTCCTGATCCTTGATGGCTAGTACCGCGGCTTTCTCTTTACTGCAGATCGTGTGACGATTCGCGGAGCGTTCGTGTGGATACCATAGAGACGTAGTTCTGTTGGATTGCGTTGGAGATTCAAAGCCGCTACATAATTCTCTATAATCGGTATAAAATCTAAACACTGAATTAATATGTTTTCGCATGGATCCTATTTTAGGGTTTCGAAATTGCCTTTAAAATTTTAATTTTCGCTGCTTTTATGTGTTGAAATCCCTACAGTAGTATCATAGCTACTTGCGAAAATGATTAATTCAGATTACGTGTTTTAATTGTATTCGATACATATGATATATGATGATGCATGTTTATCGTTTTGAAATTGAATATATGATATTCCGTCGTATGCATATTCTAGAATTAAGAATTATATCTGTAATATATATGCAATTATATGATGTTCTGTTAATCGTATCTTAGAAGGTGGAATAACAATACAACTTCTGTTCTAAATGGATTAGAAGCATGAAGATTCGGTTTAATATGATTAATCGAAATTGGACATATATGATACGTTATGGGTGTATTGTTATTGTGAGTGTTATGGAGGATTTGATATGATTCTGGAATTATTTCAGAGATTCGTATGGAAAAATTTTACAATACACCCGGACCACCACCAGAGGGAGACCCCTCCTTGGACCCCCCCCCCCCCCCCCATCGTAGTGCACGATGGTCGTGACCCTAAATCTAATATTTTATATATAGTTTTCTTTAATTATATATACATTGTTATATGCTTATTGTGATATGCATGGTGCACAGTTATGACTCTTTTGACCCATAGGTTAGTGGTTTTGGTTTTGGTTTTGAAATACGGATTGCATGTCGTGCCTTTCTATAAGTTCTAATGTAATATTCTCTTCTCATCTAAATCCCCTCGAATGTAAATCGAGGTTTCTTTATGTCATGTAATAATCTATAATCGATGAAGATGACAAGATGATGAACATGATGGAAAGATGATGATGGAGAGGAGGCACATACATGAGGAAGATCCAAGGAAGCTAATATTTTGAGATCTTTTACCACCTTAGATTGACCTTCAATCTTTCATTAGCTAGAAAAGATTGATAGTGGATTGGGCCATAACTGTGACACATTTAATTTTGCACTTTATTTATGCTTGTATACGATATGATATGATAAATAATGTGCATGCTTAATAAGATTAAAATTGGTGAGATATAAATTAATTAATAAAATCCCTCATTAAATTATTAAGTCTAAATCAGATGCCTTCCAATGAATAACACTCATCAAGACCTTGATCGATGGATGTAGGTTTGCCAAAGCAAAGTACGCTATTTATCATGGTAAGGTGAGATAGGATAATTGTGATATCCAAACTGTTAAAATCATTGGGTCCGACTTAACTAAGTTATCTCAATAGGATTGTGGACTTAGAGGCATGGAGTTTGGTAGGTGCCATTAGATGGACTAGAAAGAAATATTATTTACCAAACTATCTAAGAGTTATATATGATATAATTGACAAGGGGTTGTCTACCTAAATAATTATGTTTTGAGAGATTAGTCAAGCTAACTTAAGGCATAATGAAATATGGATCTTGGCTCACTAGAAAGATTTAATAGAAAATGCTTTCTAAATTAATGGTGAGGGCTATTAATTTGAATAAAATAGTGGGAGGTATATTTTGAATGTACTATTATCTATTACATAATATCAAAAACTCTACAATTTGAATTATTATTTTTGCACTTAAAAATTGTAGATATCAATGGCAAACAACAACAACACAAATAGTCCTTCACTACGATCAGTCCTTGAGAAGGACAAGCTGAGTGGAATTAATTTCCTTGACTGACATAGGAACTTGAGGATTGTCCTCAAACAAGAGCGCAAGCTATATGTCATTGAAAAGACCATTCCTGCAGCACCAGCTGATACTGCACGACGTGTAGAGCACGATGCTTACAAAAAGCATCAAGATGATGCTCTAGACATGAGTTGTCTCATGCTAGCAACTATGAACATTGAGCTTCAGATGTAACATAAGTTAATGGATGCTTATGAGATGATCGAGCATCTCAAGAAATTGTTCGAAGGGTATGCTCGACAGGAGAGGTATGATACAAGCAAAGCGTTGTATCACTGCAAGATTAGTGAACGTGATCTAGTCGGTCCACATGTGCTAAAAACGATTGGGTATATTAAGTACCTTGATAGGTTGGGTTTTCCAATTACTCCGAAAGCCCAAACTGATCTTGTTTTGTAATCTTTGAATAGCACCTACTCTCAATTTGTTATGAATTATCTCATGAATGAAATTGAGAAACCACTTACTGAGTTGTTGAGCATGTTAAGAACTTCTGAGAACAACATGAAAAAGGCAGGACCCGCTCCCATAATGATGGTGCAAAAGGGGAATGCTAAGGGAAATTGGAAAGGCAAAAAGAAGATAGGATCTAAATCTGGTGCCAAACCCAAGTCTAAAATCAAACAGGCTTTAAAACCTAAAGGTGGGGTGGCTAAAGAAGGTGATTGTCACTTCTGTGGAAAACTTGGACACTGGAAGAGGAATTGTCATGCTTATTTGGAAGAAGTGAAGAAAAAGAAAAGAAATACGACTTCTGATTCAGGTATATATGTTATAGAAGTCAACTTGTCCACTTCTACATCATGGGTATTGGATACTAGATGTGGTTCTCACATTTGTGTTAATGTGCATGAACTTCGAAGGAGTAGGACTTTGGCAAAAGGAGAGGTTGACCTACGAGTTGGGAATGGAGCAAAAGTTATTGCACTAGCTATAGGACCTTATCATTTATCTTTGCTGTAAGACCCCAACTTATTAATAAATGAAATTAAATTTCCTCTATTTATTATTTTGAAATAGAAAGGGTTGATTTGATTAATGTGGTTAGTTATGGGTGAAATGCGCAAATATTTCAAATAAGCAAGTGGTTATAAAATAATCATTGTTGTCGGGGAATATTCGTTTGGTCGTGGAATATTCTTGTTGTCGGAGAATATTCGTACGACGGCGTAGTCATTTGTGGGCCCCATAACGGAATAACTGTCGGATGAAGAAAACGACAAGCTTGAATTTTTATAAATAACAACGTAGTTGTTACCGTTAACACTGTTGGGTTACCTGGTGGTTAAAATACAGTAATACGCGTAGTTGCACAGTAGCACACGGTTTTGCACAGTATTGTTAAATTATTGATTCTTACGTAAGAAGGCACTACTCAATAATTGTTACAGTAATTACTGTTTAATATTTTATTTTATTGATTCAATAATTGCTGCGTTGATATTTTATATTATTGTTATTTCAATAATTATTGCTGCACAGTATTTTCCATTATCAGATCAATAATTCATATTATTTAAATAATATTATTAGATAGCATTATTGGTAATGTCTAGAAAGTTTTGTCTAAGGAGAGGTTTGGTCATCTAATTGCGCGCTAGTAAGGAAAAATCCTTATTGGAAAGCCCCCTCTTTCCTGGGAACGGCCTGGTTGTCATAATTGTGATTCTGTAATATTATTTGTGAATAATTAATTATTGATTTTTATGATAAGGAAATATTTATTTGATGCGGATATAAATGATGGATTTATTTATGTAGTTATTAATGAAGGAATTTTAGTATGAATTAATTGTTGAAAGTTGGTATATTTTTGTGGAATTACAATTATTTCTCTGATAAAATATTCAGTTAATATATTATTATAATATTACATTATTATAGTATAATGTGATAATATAAATAACTTTGTGAATAATCCACCTTGTTGACAAACAAATTCGGTGCCTAATTTGCCTTAGCAGTATGCAGGGGTTGGTGGGAATAATATTGTAATTCATTAATTTCAGCATGTGAATTAATGGGTGGAGGTTGGATAATGGGTTTTGAAATCTCTGCAGGCATCTTTTCAAATTTGTTAAGTCATTTGATTGGTGGAAGAGGTTGGTGGAGCAAGTTGTCTGCAAAACATTTGATTATTTTAAATTTGTGGACCCTCACCTATGTTGATAATTGTGAAATTAGGCAAGGAATTATGCTCCAGCAAAAACTTATCAAAACTTACTTCCAAAGAGTGGGTCCTAAGCTATGGAAAAATAAGAAAAGTTAGGTAAAAGTTTGGCAGGAGAAAAAATAAAGCAGACTAGTTTATCTCTCCTTCCGTTGCTATAAATAGGGGGTAACCCCTCCTTCCTCATCACACCATTTCTAAATTCAGAAATTCTTATTTCATAGTATTGTGAGTATTTTTTTTCTTGAGTTTACGAATATTTTGAAGGAAGTTTTTCTACAAGATTTTCTCATAATAATATCCGATATTCCAGTCAAATCCAGTTTCTACCAAGGTAAAGGATATTATTTTATTGCTTCTATAATTCCTGAAATGATTAGAAATTTTGCTTCATCTAATATCATTTCATACGAATATTGGAACTGTTCTAAATTAGATGAAGCAAAATTAGATATTGAACTTTTGACCCACTCGCAGATACTTAGATGATTAGAAATTTTGGAACTGTTCAGGAATTAGAACAGTAACTGGCAATATTGGAACTGTTCTAAATTAGATTATTAGAAATTTTGCTTCATCTAATTTTCCTGAACTTTTTATTCCTGAAATTTGAACTTTTTATCAAATTTAGAACTTTTCATGACCAGGTACTGTTCACAGTTACTGTTCACGGGTACTGTTTACAGTTACTGTTCATGGGTACTGTTCACGGGTACTGTTCACAGTTACTGTTCACGAGTACTGTTCACGGGTACTGTTCACAAAAGAAAAAAATATATTTTTTTTCTTTCCTTCCCGGTTATCTGTTGTGACCCTTATTCTTGAAATTTAATCCGTGTTTTGATCTTCATTCTTGAATTTTACTCCACTATAGTTTATTATGGAGTATTATTGAACTTGGATAGACTAAAATATGAATCCTTAATATTTGTCCTTCTATCTCACTAGATTCGTTCTTTAAAATATTTTTCATCATCCTCAGTCCTAAATGATGATATTACTGAATATCTTTGGCCCATAGTGCCAAGATGAATGATTAACTGATAAATATCTTTGGCCCGTAGTGCAAAGATGAACAGGTGTTGAGATGAATATGACCGACTGTTGATACAAATGAATATCTTTGGCATGTAGTGCAAAGATGAATATTTGATTAAAGATGGTTATTGATTATTGTTACAGGGATAAAATATTGATGATGAACTTTTAAATCTTAGAAGATAGTAGAACTCATTCTCTACTTGACTCTTCTAATGGTTTGCTGTTTCCACTGCAGAATATTGATCTAAACTTGTTGTTTATTATATTTTATCAGATTTTTCCCTGTTGAGGACTAACGATAATTTGTTGTATATTATCTTAGTCATAATATTCTTTATTGGGCTAGTTGAGCTCACCCTTTTCCTTTTTGTTCCATTTTTCTTCTCAGGAGGTGAGAACATAGCAGGATCTAGTCGGGGTATGGAGTGATGGTTCTAGAAAGATGTTTTAGTAGTCCTCACTATTTCTGTAAAATAGTGTTTGAATAATTGTATTGAGGACTTATTTGAGTGTGGATATTGTCTAGAAGACAATATTTGTATTTAAACTCACAGTATGTGTTGTCGTATTTTGCATGACAATTGTATTATTGAAGTTATAGTTTGTTTTTTGTACCATGTATTTGGCGACTCAGAATGGGTGTTGTATACCTATTTTGGGGGCGTCACAATTGGTATCAGAGCTTAGGGATATGGTCTCTAGAGGAGATCGAGGAATAGAACTAGGAGGGGAGATACGAGTAATCCTTCGCTAGTGTGTCATACCTAAGCTTATTTGTTGGTCAGTCGAAGTATATGGTTAATATGTGATATGTTAATTTGTTTAATTAACCCTTGTTTTATGGCAGTATTTAAGAATGGCTGCTGAGAACGTTAACAATGGAGTGTATGAGACTGTAGAACAACCTTTAGTCATAACCCAGGGGAACGTGCAACAGGATGGCAATATTCCTCCTGTAAACAACGTTACCGAGCAAACGATGAATGATGGAATGTTTAGGAGCTTTTTGCAGTTCATGCAAAATCAGACGAGGGAGACTCGTGTGCAGAATACGGGTGGAAATGACAACAACGCGTGATTTATCACAGCCAAGCAGTTCAAAGAGTTGGGACCACCAGAATTTAAGGGAAAGCCAGATCCGATCATGGCAGAAACGTGGGTCAAGCAAATTACCAAGATATTCGATGTCTTGGGATGCACGGAGGAACAGAAGGTTCCATTCGCTACCTTTATGTTCCGCGGTGAGGCAGACTACTGGTGGGAGTCTGTGAAGCGTACCCAACCAGCCGCACTCAGCATGTCTTGGGAGACATTTCAGAAATTATTCAATGACAAGTACTTTCCTGAAAGTATTCGTCATATGAAGGAATTAGAGTTTATTAGACTGGAGCATAATAACATGACGGTGTCCCAGTACGAGGCGAAGTTTGCAGAGTTGTCCAGGTTTGCACCTCATTTGGTGGAGAATGAGGAACGTATGACGCGGATGTTTCTGAGAGGTTTGAAACCTGGCATACGTCAATATCTCATTAAACATAAATTTTCTCTCTATTCAGATGTTGTCAACAGGGCTCAATTATTAGAGCGAGATAACGAGTACGTTCAACCGAGGGACCACAACTAGGATCATACCGGTGACAGCAGTTATCAGAACAACGATAACCAGCGGAGAAAGAAAAATACGAACAAGAGCGGGAACCACTCTGGTGGTAATCATGGCCATGAGAATAGAAGAAGCGAGTCGGGGGGAGATTTTAAAAAGAGGAGATTCAACAATGACACTGTGAAGACGTCAGCACCAGCAGCAACTAATTTTAAGGGAGGAGAACGACCACCGGTCGTATGCTATAAATGTGGAAAAGAGGGACATATCAGCCCAAACTGTCCACAACAGTTCAAGGTATGCTATAATTGTGGAAAGGAAGGACATATTGCTCGAGATTGTACTGTAGCAAAACCAAGTCCAGCGGGGATGGTGACTCAAAAGGCTGTCCTAGAAAAGTCAAAGTTTGTCGTGACTGGTCATAGTGCGAGGAACCCAAACGAGGTGATCACGGGTAAGCTAATTATAAATTCTTGCGAAGTTTATACCTTACTAGATATCGGTGCTACCCATTCATTTATTTCTCCTACTTGTGCTCAACGTTTAAACTTGACTCATGAGAAATTGGACTTTGACTTATCTGTGGAGACTCCGTTAGGAGAAACTTTCATCACATCCATTTTTTATAAATCTTGTTTGATCCAACTTGGCACCATCACCTTACCTGTTGACCTTATCTCTTTAAAGATACTTGCATTTGACGTGATTTTAGGGATTGATTAGTTAACTACTCATTATGCCAAAATTGATTGTTTTCGTAAGGTTGTTAGTTTTCATATTCCTAACCAACCTGTTATTCGAATTCAAGCAACCAAACCATTGAAGTCAAACTCTTTAATATCAAGCCATAAAGTCATTCGTTTATTAAAAAATAAATGTCAAGCTTTCTTAGCCCATGTCACAAACTTGAACAAAAACACCTCAGATTTGAATAATATTTCTGTTGTTAGAGAATTTCCTGACGTATTTCCTGAAGAATTTCTTGGCCTACCTCCAGAGGGTGATATTGAATTTTGTATCATCTTTGAATCCGGTACAAAACCTACTTCTAAAATCTCATATCGAATGGCTCCTATTGAACTTCAGGAGTTAAAAACCTAACTGTAGAAGTTTGTACCCAAGCCTTTATCTGGTGACTTCCTTTATGGAATGCACTGAAGCCAGACTCTCCGTAGGGGACGCCATATTCGTGCGGTAGTAAACTGACAGGTGTCATTGTGACGTACTATCCAAGATTGGGATATGAGTCACAGTTGAGAGCAACCTAAGTCAGTAATCGAAATACGTAGCTTTATATGCTTAGTTGGTTATTATCGATGATTTTGTGAAAAGATTTTCTCGAATCGCTACTGCATTAACTCAGTTGACTCATAGAGATACAAAATTCGAATGGAGTAAGGAATGTGGGAAGAGCTTCGAAGAACTCAAGGGAAGACTCATTTTGGTACATGTTCTGACCATACCATCCTAGAAAAGCGAACGTAGTAGCTGACGCATTGAGTAGAAGATCATATGCGGGTACGAGTGCAATGTTGTTAACACAAAGGCCCATTTTGTATGACTTGCAAAGGATGGAGATAGAGATGAAGGCTCCAAGTACCCACATGATGATATCAAATATACGAGTAAAATTGACTTTAATCGATAACGTTAAAGCCGCTCAAGCTACAGACTTGGAGCTGATGAATATAAAGAAGAAGGTGCAAGAATATATTATTCTAAAAGTAAGAGTCGATGAAGAGAAGAAAGCTCAAACCTTTGATTTATTTGAAATCCTCGATCGAGTAGGAATTGTGGCCTATAGATTCGCCTTAACGCTAAGTATGGCGCGTGTTCATAATATTTTTCACGTATCGATGTTACGTAAATATGTGGACGACCCGAATCATATTATTGTGTTAGAACCAGACGAGATAGCCGAAGATTTAACGTACGAGGAGGTACCTGTTAAGATATTAGATAGGAAAGAACATGTCCTATGCACTAAGGTTATACCACAAGTTAAGGTTTTGTGGAGAAACCATGCTATTGAAGAAATGACTTGGGAGTTAGAATCAAAAATGAAAGCGAGGTATCCTCACCTTTTCGAAATACCAGGTACGTACGTCAATTTCGAGGATGAAATTTCATAAGGAGGAGAGGTTGTAAGACCCCAACTTATTAATAAATGAAATTAAATTTCCTCTATTTATTATTTTGAAATAGAAAGGGTTGATTTGATTAATGTGGTTAGTTATGGGTAAAATATGCAAATATTTCAAATAAGCAAGTGGTTATAAAATAATCATTGTTGTCGGGGAATATTCGTTTGGTCGTGAAATATTCTTGTTGTCGGGGAATATTCGTACGACGGCGCAGTCATTTGTGGGCCCATAACGGAATAACTGTCGGATGAAGAAAACGACAAGCTTGAGTTTTTATAAATAACAGCGTAGTTATTACCGTTAACACTGTTGGGTTACCTGGTGGCTAAAATACAGTAATACACGTAGTTGCACAGTAGCACACGGTTTTGTACAATATTGTTAAATTATTGATTCTTACGTAAGAAGGCACTACTCAATAATTGTTATAGTAATTACTGTTCAATATTTTATTTTATTGATTCAATAATTGCTGCGTTGATATTTTATATTATTATTGTTTCAATAATTGTTGCTGCACAGTATTTTCTATTATCAGATCAATAATTCATATTATTTAAATAATATTATTAGATAGCATTATTGGCAATGTCTAGAAAGTTCTGTTTAAGGAGAGGTTTGGTCATCTAATTGTGTGCTAGTAAGGAGAAATCCTTATTAGAAAGCCCCCTCTTTCCTGGGAACGGCCTGGTTGTCATAATTGTGATTCTGTAATACTATTTGTGAATAATTAATTATTAATTTATATGATAAAGAAATATTTATTTGATGCGGATATAAATGATGGATTTATTTATGTGGTTATTAATGAAGGAATTTTAGTATGAATTAATTGTTGAAAGTTGGTATATTTTTGTGGAATTATAATTATTTCTCTGATAAAATATTTAGTTAATATATTATTATAATATTACATTATTATAGTATAATGTGATAATATAAATAACTTTGTGAATAACCCACCTTGTTGACAAACAAATTCGGTGCCTAATTTGCCTTAGCAGTATGCAGGGGTTGGTAGAAATAATATTGTAATTCATTAATTTCAGCATGTGAATTAATGGGTGGAGGTTGGATAATGGGTTTTGAATTCTCTGCAGGCATCTTTTCAAATTTGTTAAGTCATTTGATTGGTGGAAGAGGTTGGTGGAGCAAGTTGTCTGCAAAACATTTGATTTTTTTAAATTTGTGGACCCTCACCTATGTTGATAATTGTGAAATTAGGCAAGGAATTATGCTCCAGCAAAAACTTATCAAAACTTGCTTCCAAAGAGTGGGTCCTAAGCTATGGAAAAATAAGAAAAGTTAGGCAAAAGTTTGGCAGGAGAAAAAATAAAGCAGACTAGTTTATCTCTCCTTCCGTTGCTATAAATAGGGGGTAACCCCTCCTTCCTCATCACACCATTTCTAAATTCAGAAATTCTTATTTCATAGTATTGTGAGTATTTTTTTCTTGAGTATACGAATATTTTGAGGGAAGTTTTTCTTCAAGATTTTCTCAAAATAATATCTGATATTCCAGTCAAATCCAGTTTCTACCAAGGTAAAGGATATTATTTTATTACTTCTATAATTCCTGAAAGGATTAGAAATTTTGCTTCATCTAATATCATTTCATAGGAATATTGGTCTGAACTTTTTATCAAATTTAAAACTTTTCATGACCGGGTACTGTTCACAGTTACTGTTCATGGGTACTGTTCACGGGTACTGTTCACAAAAGAAAAAAAAATATTTTTTTTTCTTTCCTTCCCGGTTATCTGTTGTGACCCTTATTCTTGAAATTTAATCCGTGTTTTGATCTTCATTCTTGAATTTTACTCCACTATAGTTTATTATGGAGTATTATTGAACTTGGATAGACTAAAATATGAATCATTAATATTTGTCCTTCTGTCTCACTAGATTCGTTCTTTAAAATATTTTTTATCATCCTCAGTCCCAAATAATGATATTACTGAATATCTTTGGCCTGTAGTGCAAAGATGAATGATTAACTGATAAATATCTTTGGCCCGTAGTGCAAAGATGAACAGGTGTTGAGATGAATATGACCGACTGTTGATACAAATGAATATCTTTGGCCTGTAGTGCAAAGATGAATATTTGATTAAAGATGGTTATTGATTATTGTTACAGGGATAAAATATTGACGATGGACTTTTAAATCTTAGAAGATAGTAGAACTCATTCTCTACTTGACTCTTCTAATGGTTTGTTGTTTCCACTGCAGAATATTGATCTAAAACTTTTTGTCTATTATATTTTATCAGATTTTTCCCTGTTGAGGACTAACGATAATTTGTTGTATATTATCTTAGTCATAATATTCTTTACTGGGCTAGTTGAGCTCACCCTTTTCCTTTTTATTCCATTTTTCTTCTCAGGAGGTGTGAACATAGCAGGATCTAGTCGGGGTATGGAGTGATGGTTCTAGAAAGATGTTTTAGCAGTCCTCACTATTTCTATAAAATAGTGTTTGATTAATTGTATTGAGGACTTATTTGAGTGTGGATATTGTCTAGAAGACAATATTTGTATTTAAACTCACAGTATGTGTTGTCGTATTTTGCACGACAATTGTATTATTGAAGTTATAGTTTGTTTTTTGTACCATGTATTTGGCGAATCAGAATGGGTGTTGTATACCTATTTTGGGGGCGTCACATTTGCCCACTGGGCTAGTATTAGAATTAAAGGATTGTTATTATGTGTCTGCTATAAGCAAAAATATTATTTCTGTTTCTTGTTTGGACAAGAAAGGTTTTTCATTTATAATAAAGAACAACCGTTGTTCGTTTTACTTAAATGAAATATGATATGATGTTGCACAATTGTTTAATGGTCTTTATATTCTTGATTTAGAAATGTCTATCTATAACATAAATACAAAACGATTTAAATCAAATGATTCAAATCTGACATATCTCTGGCAGACTCCGAATTTTATGAAATGAAAGTTTTCAATTTTCTTATAATTATTATTCTATTTAGTAAATGGTGAAATTGATAAAAGGTTAAAGTTAAGGGTGATATGTGAAAATTTTACAAAGTAAGCAAGTTGTCATAAAATATTCATTTGGTCGGGGAATATTCTTTTTGTCAGAGAATATTCGTTCGACGGCACAATCATTGGTGGACCCCACAACAGAATAACTTTCGAATTTAGAAAGCGATATAAATAATCTTTTTATAAAAATAACGGCAAGACTTTTACCGTTAAACTGTTGAAATGCCGAGTGATAAAAATACAGTAATACGCGTTGTTGCACAGTTGTACACGATATTGCACAGTATCTCTAATTATTGATGCTTACGTAAGAAGTCACTCAGTTTTATTAAATTATTACAACAATAGTTGCTACATTGTATCTCATATTATTGATTCAATTATTGTCACAGTATCATCTGTACAATATTTTATATTATTAAATCAATAATTGAAATGATAAAGTTATTCATATTATTATTTATATTATTGACAATGTCTAGAAAGTTATGTCGAGGAAAGGGGTTTGGTTATCTAATTGCGCGCCAATAAGAAGAAGTCCTAATCGGAAAGCCACATCTTTCCTGAGAATGATCTCAGTTTTGTTTATATATATATATATATATATATATATATATATATATATATATATATATATATATTATTATTATTTTTTATATAAAATAAAATATATTATATTTTATTATACTGCATAGTGTTGCATAGTACTGCATAGTGTTTGCATAGTACTGCATAGTATTTGTATAGTGTTGCATAGTAAAATAAAAAAAAATTAACGAATTCAGTTGATCGCAGCGCCCGTGATTTTCCTTTACTGTGCAGTCCATGATTTTTTTTCTAAATAGTATCATGTCATTCTCCTATAAATAGGATGTTCACTTTAGAAATAAAAATCACATCAGAATCAGATAATTCTTCTTCTATAATATTGAGCGTATTTCTTTTGAGTTAAGAAAACTTTGAGTGTAGCAAATAGTGCAAGTTTTTCTTCAAGAATATCTCCGCTATACATGTCGTAATTCTTCTCCTTTTGAGGTAAGGGGTATTATTTATATCATATTCGATTACGATATTATTTTTCGTATTTGTAAGGAATTTTATTTCCGTTCAATATTCGTATGGAATATTATTTTCGTTCAATATTTGTAAGAAATATTATCTTCGCTCAATATTCGTAGGAATATTATTTTCGTTCAACAGTTGTAAAGGATATTATTTTTGTTCAATATTCGTAAGAAATAATATTTTCTTCCATACTCTGTAAAATGTAAGTAATATTATTTCGTTTCATATTCCTAATTCTACACTCATTTTGATAAGTATTGCTTATATACTCCTTGAAATTAGTAGAATATTCTTGAAATTTGCGCTTCATCTAGTTTCATTTCACA
The DNA here is from genome assembly GCA_016801055.1 of Panax notoginseng. Classification (NCBI taxonomy): domain Eukaryota; kingdom Viridiplantae; phylum Streptophyta; class Magnoliopsida; order Apiales; family Araliaceae; genus Panax; species Panax notoginseng. The sequence continues at coordinate 95,616,390 of CM029018.1, forward strand.
GAAATATTTTTCTGGACATTCTGGTTAAATTTTAATCTTTTTCTGCTGGAGTACTATTCATGGGTACTATTCATGCATACGGTACTATTCATACATACGGTACTATTCAAGGGATACTATTCACGAAGTACTATTCATAAAGAGTATTCACAGGATACTATTCACTCAGGTACTATTCACGACAAAAATCGATTTCTTTTCTGTCCAAATTATTTTTGATACATGAATATTATTCTTAAATTTTATTCCACAAATCAGTTATCATGTTGACAATTTGGACATTCTTAAACTCTGGATAAATTGAATTATAAATCTATAAAATTTATCCTTGATCACACTTAATTGAATTGTTATATCATTGTCATCATCCTCATGCTTATATTGTAATGAAAGTCATCTTTGGCCCGTAGTGCATAGATAGACTGTTGTTTGGTACGATTATGACCAGGAATTATGTATCGGTATAATCATGACCTGTAATGTTACAAATGATGTAGTAAAAATCCTCTTTGGCCAGTAGTGCAAAGAAGAAATATTAATTGATATCTATGGTCGTAGTGCAAAGATGAATTATTGATTGATAGCTTTGGCCCGTAGTGTAAAGATGGACAGGTGTATGACATAATCATGACCACTAGTGATATTAACGAATATCATTGGCCCGTAGTGCATGGATAATTCGATGATGTGTTTGGCAGGATCATGACCATTGGTTTTACAGTTGAATATCTTTGGCCGTAGTGCAATGACAGACAATTGATTGGTATGATCATGACCATTGGTTTTATAGTTAAATATCTTTGGCCCATAGTGCAAAGATAGACAACTTATTGGTATGATCATTGTTATTACATTTGAATATCTTTAGCCTTTGGGGTAAGGATATTAAGTAAACATTCTATTAAGCCTTTATGGCAAGGAGAAACTGTTGATTTACATGATTACAAATATGAATTGTGAATTTAACTATAATCTTTAGTGGTTCAGGTAAAGACAGGTAATGAGAGTTCTCTTTGTCTTGGGTACTCTACTTAACTCTTCTAATGGATTGTTGATGCTACTGCAATTATGGTTGAAAACTTTTATTATCTACCATATGTTCTAAATATCTGATTTAGTACTGATGAACTGTAACGAATGTGTTGTTTGAGTTGTGATTCTGAGAACAGAATCCTTATATGAGGGGAATGATGTAACATTCCATATTTTTTTAAATGTAAGTTATAAATATTTATTAATTTATATAAATATTTATTGGATATGTTTATTATTGAATAAGTAATTGTTCAATTTGATTGAGTTTATTAAGTTAATTATTTATTTGCTAAATAATTAATGTGATTAGTTAATTATTTATTTGTTAAATAATTAATGTGTTATGTGGATTGAATTATGTTATTAAGTAATTTATTTAATAAATTGTTATTAAATAAAGTGTAACAAATAACTTTGTGATAAAGAGTTATTAAAATAAATTAAAGTCATTTTAATTTAGTTTTGTCAAACAAGGTGTAAGTATATTAATCATTTAAATTTTAAAGGGATTTTCCAAACAAAGCTTATGGCCCTTGGATTTTTTTTTGAATTTAAATTATTAATTTAATAAATAAAATATAAATAATATATATATATAAATATATTTTTGGTAACTGATAAACTTATTGGTATATTTAATACAGTCGTCAGTTTTCAAACGTTTGAAAAATAGAGTGTGCGTTACTTTTATTTTTAGTATACGTATACTGTTATGTGGCTTAGCTATCAGTTTTACCTTAGAGTTGTCGGCTAAAAGAAGAAAAAGAAAAGTTTTAGAGAATTTGAGAGGAGAAAAGGGTCTGTGAAGTTGCAATTCTCAGAGGTTAGCAAGGATTTCAAAGCTAATTCAGTGGTGTTTGCAAGGAATTATTACGCTAATTGAAGGTATTTTCCCTAATTATATGAATATGCATATATGAGCCTACGGCAAAATTTGATATACTCTGTAATTTCAAAATTGTTGAATTGTTGTTATACAATGGGTTACTTGTGATTATATGATTTTATGATGATTAGAGGTAGTGCTTAAACGAGAATTGCATGATAAATTCGTTTGACAGTAGGAAGAAATAATGTCAGTATATGTATTTCTTATGTAGCTTATGTAAATAACAATTATGATGATCAATTTAGTGTGTGAAATTGAACTGTGACTATATTAGTTAGTTTGTTAAGAATTACAGAGAACTTAGTTCAAAAGAATCAAATTGGTGTATCATTATGATTACAGTATTCACTGTGTCAAGAAATATCAAAAATGGAGTTTTTGGGTTTTAAAATATGTTATTCTAGTATTTAATTTTTCTAAAATTATGGTTTAAGTTGTGTTAATTTAGTATTTGTATGCTTGGTGAAGTTTTTGTGTAATTTGCATTAGTTATTCATGTCAATTAGTGTTGGAATTGAAGTTATAGACAGAAAATTTAGTTGTTCTGTTCTTCGTGGTTGGTTTCTGTGAGTTTCGGCGCCCCAGCGTCAAAATTCACGCCCCAGCGCCAAATTTCGCGCCCTGGCGCCAAATTTCGCTCCCCAGCACCAAAATGGGCCAGTAGCTCGCGCCCCAGCGCTGAAGCTCGTGCCCCAGCGCCGTAGCTCGCGCCCCAGCGCCACTGTTCCGCGCCCCGGCGCCGGAAAAGTGGCCTAGTTGGGCAATTTTGGCCTCCTGTAGTAAAACGGCCATAACTTTTTCATACGAACTCCGATTGAGGTAATTCAAGATGATTCAGAAAGAGGACGAGTAGACCTACATCTTTCAGTTTTTAAGTTTTTTAATTTGAGGTATGTAACAGTAGTCAAAATGGCCATCTTTAGGACTGTATTGTATTTGGAGACAATCGGAGGGCGTCGGGATGCACGAATGCAAGTGCAACCCTTTGGGTATTAGTATAACTTAATGATAACATGTTGGACATGTATTAGGATGTTGTATCAAGTTGTTAATGTACACGTGGTGCAATGGCATGATCATTTAAGTAGTTGTAATAAAGCTAAAAAGTAATGTTCATGAAATATGTGTTGTTGTTTAAACTTAAACTTAGTTAGTAGCTATACTAAGAGTAATAAAGGAACTCATAAAGGTAATGTTAGTGTAACTAATATGTATTGTCAATGCATATGGTATGTGTAGGACTTAGGGTGAACGTGAATAGTAATTGTTTACCTACGCACGAGACAAGTTCCCTAACCTTTGCTATTTTATTATTCAGCAAGGTTACTTTTCACTGTTATGTTACACTTATGCAAGTTCTCTAACTCTACTTTTATAATTGTGCAAGTTTTCTTAACTCTAAACTTGTTATATTAGCATGCAAGTACCTTTAGTTTATCGTTCAAGTTATTATTTGTTGTGCATTCTTGATATTAAATTCTAAGATGTAACCTTAGCTTAACGTTGTTCAAAGCAAGGTATGATGAGTTATTCAATTATTATGCTGTTAGATTATTCCTAAAGCATGAACTTAGAACGAAATGTTTATTCAGTATGATCATTCAATAACATAGTATTATTATCTTGTATTCAACTAATCCTTAGTTGATGTCCTTTGAACTCTAAATTACCTTGAAAACTTATCCAAACCAAACTTACTTTGGTGCGGACTTGTATTCTAAATACTGAGATGAACAACTCTTTTAATAGAGGTTTACGCTTAGCGTTAAAATGGTTGTGCACAATACATTGTACGAAGCGTTGATCCCCCTAAGTACGTGGAGTCTTTATAGTCTTATGACTGTTAAAGTTAAAGTTGAAAGATTACTTATAACTGTGGACATGATTCGTGGTCATTAGACCCTCAGTGAATGTTATAGTTTTCGGAAAGTTAATAGAATATATTGTTCAATTCTATTGAGCCTAATATTGGCAATTGATGTGAAAGTTTAAAGATTTACTTATTGTTATTTTAAGTGGGCCTTGTTTGCTCACTCTTGCCTGTAAAATTTCTTACAGCTAAAGTTGAAACGGGTGACGTACCTAGCACCAGTAAGGGAAAAGAAAAGATGAATAAATACTGAAGACTTGTAATAGTTTTGATAGTTTACTTTCAGAATTTGATTTAAAGATTGTACTGAAGTTATTTAATTTTTCGCATTTGAATGATTGTGGTTAAAAGTTGGATAACCTGGGAGATTTCTTTTATTTAAGTTTAATCCTGTATGGGCAGATTTTCTTTTATTATTCAATTCTATTATGATTGGGTAGTTAGAAATGAATGTTTTGATTACGTGAACACCAAATCTTGAGGTAATGAAGTACCGGAATTTGGGGGTGTCACAGGTTGGTATCAGAGCTTTAGGTTATGAACCTTAGGTGGGGGAAAAGCCCTAGGAAGTAACCTTTGAAAAGATAGTGGAGATAACTCTTATCGAGTTTCATGGAAGAAGTAATAAAACACTTATGTGCTTATGTGTTTATAAATTATGTGCTCGCGAGTGTCGAGTAGAATGATTAATAACTAAAACTTTAAAATTTTGTTGTCAGGATGACTAATGTCGGAGAATCTAGTCAGACTAGGGAGGAGGGACCTCAAATGCCTATAGAGGAGGAGCCTCGCGACATTTAGGTAGTTTGGGAACAACTACTGCCACGGGAGTCAGCCCCGTTGGTCACAGTGGTTGAAGATGAGGATGATGATGTGGAGACGGATGAGGAGGATCCCGTGGAGTTGACACAGGAGGATGAAGATAACGAGGACGAGGAAGAGGAGACTCCACTAACCTCGATGGCTGCTCGTATGTATGATGAGGTCTACGACCGTAACGTGGAACTTCAGGACACAATTGAGGAGTTGCAAGAGATAGTAGCTGAACAACAGACTGCAATGACATAGAAGGACGACGACATCCGGGATCGAGATGAACGTCTAACTAATGCTGAAGAGAAGCTTATGCAGACTGAAGGAGAAAAGGAACAACTGATCGAGACGGTTGTGGAACTGAAGAAAAAACTGAATGAAGAAGCTACCAAGAGGGCGAGAGCTGAAGACGCATACGAGGAAGCTTATCAACGAACTGGAAGAGCAGTAAGGGACGCACAAGCAAAGAGGATGAAGATGGAAGAGATGGATAAAGTATTCAATACCGTGATCAATCGAGCTCAAGATCGGGTCATGGGTTATCCAATTCAGTTCGAGACTCTGCCATCATACGTGTTAGATCGCCGAACCATGTTCCGTGTTATGGAAGAAGAGCGTCAAAAGGCGACTGATTATCTTAATAGATCATCGTAGGCAATTTGTCTGTTTTGCAAGTAATAAGTGTTAAATAATGTGTAAATTCCGAGTGTTAAGTAACCATGGGATATGAGAATGATGATGTTGTCCTATAACTTTTGTAGTTCAGGAAAGGAATGTAAATGGCAGTGATGCTATTATTGTTATGTTTTTCGAAGTTATGATGAATAAATAAAAAGCTATTATTTTATTCAAAAGTATTATGTGGTTATTTTTTTTTATGGAGACAAGTTAATTAGAAAATACTTAAAGAAGTTGGGTAATAGTCTAATAGATATTTTTTTTCTTTTTCTAACAGAAAATGCCTCCCAGACGTGAACCACCCCGTCAGAGAACCAATGCAAGAACTAAGAATAACGATGTTGAGGATAATCCCGTTCAACAACTAGTGACATTACTAACAGGAGCGTTGCAAAATCAACCTCAAAACCAAGGCACAACGTTTAAGGAATTTAAGGCGGTCGGACCACCTGAATTTCATGGGTCAATGAATCCGGTCGAGGCACAAACCTGGATTATGGAGATTGAGAAGATATTTGAAGTCGCTAGGGTAGGGGATGAACAGAAGACTGCTTTTGCAACATTCATGTTGAAAGCAAAAGCTAGTTATTGGTGGCAGGCCAATAAAACCCGGGAAGGACCAGGAGTGATGACTTGGGATAGGTTTAAGGAGTTATTCTTCGAGACCTACTTCCCAGAGAGTTCTAAGAGTCACTTAGAGGTTCAGTTTCTGTAACTAAAGCAAGGAACGATGACGGTATCTGAGTATGCCACAAAATTTAACGAATTGGCAAGATTTGCGCCATATCAAGTCAGCATAGACGAACGTAAGGCGAAGAGATTTGAACAGGGACTGAAGCCCTGGCTGTACAATAGGGTTTCCCTATTCCAGTTGAAGACATTTGCAGCGGTGATGGAGAAAGCAGTACTCGCTGAAGGTGGAGGTGAGGCAGTGACAAAGTTCAATCAGGAACAGAAGAAGAAAAAGAATGAGAATGAGATTAAGAATGGAGGTGGTAGCAGTGGAAACAACAACAACAACAACAACAACAACAACAACAACAACAGCTTGAAGAGAAAGTGGAATTGGAACATGGGTGCTGGAAACCATCAGGGTAACCAACCAAATAAAAAGTTTGAAGCATGCGCGACATGCGGGAAATTTCACAAGGGTGCGTGCTTGATGGGGAAACGAGTTTGCTACAATTGTGGCCAGGAGGGTCACATCGCCCCAAATTGCACTCAACCGAAGAAGAAGGCGTGCTTCACGTGCGGATCCAAGGATCATTTTGCTCGTGAATGCCCTAAGAAGAAGGAGGGAGGGACAACCAGAAGCAATGGAGGTAACAATGGAAGTACATGGGACATTACAGGACCTGCAGCATCAAACAAACCCACAGCCAGAACCTTCAACATGACTGTGCAAGATGCTGTGCAATCAAAAGATGTGGTGTCAGGTATTATCCCAATCAACGATATTAATGCATATGTATTATTTGATTCGGGTGCTACTTGCTCGTTTATATCAGATGAATTTGCCAAGAGGTTAGAATTGCCTAGAGAAGAACTGAATTTTCCTTTGAACATAGAAATTGCGAATAAGGAAGTAATCCCTGTTAGATTCGTATACAAGAACTGTAGGGTGAACATTAAGGAGAGTATCTTGTTGGTAGATTTGATTCCGATTAGACTCGGGGAATTTGATGTAATTTTGGGAATGGATTGGTTGTTCAAATATGGGGCAGTAATTGACTGCCAAAAGAAGTGTGTAAACCTTATGACTCCGTCAAAGGTAGTATTTTATGGTAGCAAGTCGCCTAGACAAATGAAATGTCTGACGACTATACAGGCCAAGAAATTGTTGAGTCACGGTTGTGTGGGCTATTTAGCTTACATAGTCGATACTCAGAAGAAGGGGGTAAAACTAGAAGAAATACCGGTAGTGAGAGAATTCGAAGACGTGTTTCCAGAGGATTTGCCAGGACTTCCGCCTGACCGAGAAATTGAGTTCGTGATCAACTTAGCGCCGGGAACAACACCTATATCGAAGGCCCCGTACAGAATGGCTCCGGTAGAAATGAAGGAACTCATTGTGCAACTGCAAGAACTACTGGACAAGAAGTATATTCAACCAAGCGTGTCACCGTGGGGAGCGCCGGTATTATTTGTGAAGAAGAAAAACGGATCAATGCGTCTTTGCATTGATTATAGGGAGTTAAACAAGGTCACTATTAAGAATAGGTATCCGTTACCTAGAATAGATGACTTGTTTGATCAGTTGAAGGGTGCTAAATACTTCTCGAAAATAAATTTGAGAAGTGGGTATCACCAATTGAAGGTAAGAAATGAGGATATACCTAGAACGGCATTCAGAACTCGGTACGGACATTACAAGTTTCTGGTGATGTCTTTTGGTTTAACAAATGCCCCTGCCGCGTTCATGGATCTGATGAACAGGGTGTTTAAACCATTCTTAGACAAGTTCGTAGTGGTGTTTATCGACGACATTCTGGTGTATTCAAAAACTCAAGAAGACACGTGGAACATTTACGTCTGACATTGGAGACACTAAGAAAGGAAAAGTTGTACGCGAAATTCACTAAGTGTGAATTTTGGCTCGACCGTGTACAATTTTTGGGTCATGTTATTGACAAGAATGTGATTTCAGTGGATCCATCAAAAGTGGAAGCTGTAATCAATTGGGAACAACCAAGAACACCGTCAGAAGTGAGGAGTTTCTTAGGACTGGCTGGTTATTATAGAAGATTCATTCAAGATTTTTCTAAGATAGCCACTCCGCTAACAAATTTGACAAGGAAAGCTGTAAAATTCGTGTGGACGGAGAAATGTGAAGAGAGCTTCCAAGATTTGAAGAAGAAGCTAAGTATGGCACCTGTGTTAACCCTGCCAGATAATACAGGAAATTTTGTGGTGTATAGTGATGCCTCACACAAAGGGTTGGGTTGTGTTCTTATGCAGAACGACAAAGTTATTGCCTATGCATCAAGACAACTGAAGGATTACGAGAAAGGTTACCCGACTCATGATTTAGAATTGGCTGCAGTGGTATTTGCTCTCAAGATATGGAGACATTATCTGTATGGAGAGAAATGTGAGATCTACACAGACCACAAAAGTCTGAAGTATATTTTCAATCAGAAGGACCTGAACATGCGTCAGGGGAGATGGATGGAATTGATAAATGATTATGATTGTGAGATCTTTTATCATCCGGGCAAAGCGAATGTGGTTGCAGATGCTTTAAGTAGGAAAGGTTGGGAGAAATTAATGCTGATAACAACTCAGGAGGAGCTCATTTCAGTAATGACAAAGTTAGAACTGGAAATCAAATTTCCACAGGAATCCGACGAACAACTATTTCAGATAGAAGCTGGTCCAACTTTAGTGGACAAAGTGAAGGATGCTCAACTACAAGATGAAGAGTGTGGAAAGATAAAAGAGAATATGGTTGATGGAAACAATACGAAATACAAGGTCGATACCGAAGGATTACTACGGTACGAGGGAAGAATCTGGGTTCCAGCAACACCAGAACTGAAAAATGAAATCCTGACCGAAGCTCATAGCTCAAGATATTTGATTCATCCAGGAAGCACGAAAATGTATCAAGATTTACGCCGACATTTTTGGTGGCCGAATATGAAAAGGGATGTTACAGAATGTGTGGCTAAATGTTTGACATGCCAAAGAGTAAAAGCTGAACATCAAAGACCCAGCGGATTACTTCAACCGTTGGAAATACCAGAATGGAAGTGGGAACATATCACGATGGATTTTGTGGTGGGTCTTCCAACTACTCAGAAAGGATACGATGCGATTTGGGTAATAGTAGACAGACTGACAAAATCTGCACACTTTTTGCCAATAAAGATTAGATTCAATCTTGATCAGCTGGCAAAACTATATATTAAAGAGATCGTTGCAAGACATGGAGTTCCAGTGTCAATTGTGTCAGACAGAGATCCGAGGTTCACATCAAACTTCTGGAAGAGACTACAAGAATGTATGGGAACACAGTTGCGAATGAGTACAGCATATCATCCGCAAACAGATGGCCAAAGCGAACGAACGATCCAGACATTGGAAGATATGTTGAGAGCATGCGTCATGGATTTCAAAGGAAGCTGGGAAGAGCAATTACCGTTGGTGGAATTTTCCTACAATAATAGTTATCACGCGAGCATCGGCATACAGCCTTACGAGGCGTTATACGGCAGAAAGTGCAGAACTCCACTGTACTGGGATGAAGTTGGTGAACGTCAACTGTTAGGACCAGAATTGGTGCAACAAACTGCTGAGGTTATCAAACTCATCAGGATAAGATTGGTAGCAGCTCAAGACCGACAGAAGAAGTATGCTGATCAACACAGGCAAGATCGTGCATTTGACGTAGGAAGCTATGTATTCCTAAAAGTTTCTCCTTGGAAGGGGAAAATTCGTTTCGGTAAGAAGGGAAAACTAAGCCCGAGGTTTATTGGACCCTTTGAAGTGCTGCGAAGAGTGGGAGAAGTGGCTTACGAGGTAGCTCTACCTCCAGAGTTGGAAAATATTCATAATGTTTTTCACATTTCGGTGTTACGACCATATAAACCCGACTACAAACATGTGGTCGAGTACGAACCGTTACAGTTCGAGAAAGATTTGTCTTATGAAGAGGTTCCTATCCAGATAGTCGACAGGAAAGAACAAGTGCTCAGGAATAAAGTTATACCTTCTGTGAAGGTGATTTGGAGGAACCACAACGCTGAAGAAGCAACGTGGGAACTCGAAGAGAAAATGTTGAAAGAATACCTTGAGTTATTTGTTTAATCTGTGTCTTCGATTTTGAGGACAGAATCTTTGTAAGTAGGGAAGAATGTAACGAATGTGTTGTTTGAGTTGTGATTCTGAGGACAGAATCCTTATATGAGGAGAATGATGTAGCATTCCATATTTTTTTAAATGTAAGTTATAAATATTTATTAATTTATATAAATATTTATTGGATATGTTTATTATTGAATAAGTAATTGTTCAATTTGATTTAGTTTATTAAGTTAATTATTTATTTGCTAAATAATTAATGTGATTAGTTAATTATTTATTTGTTAAATAATTAATGTGTTATGTGGATTGAATTATGTTATTAAGTAATTTATTTAATAAATTGTTATTAAATAAAGTGTAACAAATAACTTTGTGATAAAGAGTTATTAAAATAAATTAAAGTCATTTTAATTTAGTTTTGCCAAACAAGGTGTAAGTATATTAATCATTTAAATTTTAAAGGGATTTGCCAAACAAAGCCTATGGCCCTTGGATTTTTTTTTTGAATTTAAATTATTAATTTAATAAATAAAATATAAATAATATATATATAAATATATTTTTGGTAACTGATAAACTTATTGGTATATTTAATACAGTCGTCAGTTTCCAAACGTTTGAAAAATAGAGCGTGCGTTACTTTTATTTTTAGTATACGTATACTGTTATGTGGCTTAGCTATCAGTTTTACCTTAGAGTTGTCTGCTAAAAGGAGAAAAAGAAAAGTTTTAGAGAATTTGAGAGGAGAAAAGGGTCTGTGAAGTTGCAATTCTCAGAGGTTAGCAAGGATTTCAAAGCTAATTCAGTGGTGTTTGCAAGGAATTATTACGCTAATTGAAGGTATTTTCCCTAATTATATGAATATGCATATATGAGCCTACGGCAAAATTTGATATACTCTGTAATTTCAAATTTGTTGAATTGTTGTTATACAATGGGTTACTTGTGATTATATGAGTTTATGATGATTAGAGGTAGTGCTTAAACGAGAATTGCATGATAAATTCGTTTGACAGTAGGAAGAAATAATGTCAGTACATGTATTTCTTATGTAGCTTATGTAAATAACAATTATGATGATCAATTTAGTGTGTGAAATTGAACTGTGACTATATTAGTTAGTTTGTTAAGAATTACAGAGAACTTAGTTCAAAAGAATCAAATTGGGGTATCATTATGATTACAGTATTCACTGTGTCAAGAAATATCAAAAATGGAGTTGTGTGTACCGTGTATTTGAATTCTGTACCGTGTATCTGGCGACTCAGAATGAGTTGTGTATACCGATTTTGGGGGCATCACACCTAGCATTGACAATGTTAGTCTACTAATTAGTACTGCATATAATTGTATGTCTATACATTTACTTATGCTATTATCTAGCAAATAATTCAATCACAATGTACACATAGTATTATGTACCATCATTAATCCTATAAGATATTTAATAACTCTTAGATTAATTATTTAATGAATTTATAAGGTTTTTCTTAAGTAATAAACACTTATTAGACCCTTAAACAATTTATTATAATTGTTTAATTAATGAGTCATTTAAATTATCTCCATTTATTAACTCCATCTTCCTTTAATTACCATTTAATATTAGTTAAATAGTAATAAATTAATTATATTTAGTTATTATTAAATAAATAATAGATAATTAATTACATCCACTTATTATTTATTGTTAATCAAATATTGAATAATTAACATTATTCGTCTTTAATTATTATTTAATATTAATTAAGTAATAATTAATTAATCATTTATCCTTGAATAATAAATAATTGATTTATTTGTCTTTAATTATTCATTATTATTAATAAATGAATAATTAATTAATATTGTCCTTATTTAGTATTAATTATTTATCCTTAAATAATTAATTCATTTCATAAGTCTTTAATTATTCTTTATTAATCTAAGAATAATTAATTATCATTTGTTCTTATTAATATTAATTATTTATCCTTTAGTAATAAATAATTAATTTACTTCATAAGTATTTAATTATTCTTTCTTATTAACTTAAGAATAATTAATTATCATTTATACTTATTTATTATTTAATATTAACTAAATAATAAATAGTTATTTTATAAATTTTATGTCAATGTAAGTAAGTAATTACATTATTACATAATCTTACTTAAGAATTCTTTAATCATTATTTAATATTAATCAATGGTTTAACTCTATTTATTATTTAACCTTAATTAAATAATCAATAGTTACTTTATTAATGCTATCTCTACTTAATTATCACCCAATACCACTTAGATAATAATTAAATAGTTAATTACATTCAAATTACATGTAATTAGTTTAATAATCAATTAATGACATTAAAAATTATAAATTAGTAAGTTTTAAAATGATTTAAATGAGTTTAAACCACTAATTACTTAATAATTAGATAACTGCTCAGAAAATTTTTGGATTAAATATCTTAATATTCTTCAGATTTTTATAAAAATTTGGGTCTAAGAACCACCACCAGAACCAGCTGGAAAGTGGCTGAACCGGTCACTGGAATAGTCTGGCTGGTTTGGTTACCGCTGAACCGGCAGTAGATTTTTCTAAATTCTTGATTTTTTTTTCAGATTTGGGGTCCTTCACTAAAACTTGAATAAAATGAAATTTACAACTCCGATTTGGGTTCAATCAGACTCGTTGGATTCGTATCTTCCCGAACTACAGTTTTCATTCATCAAACATCAAATTTGGACCTTTTTTGGTCCTAGAAATTAGCCCTGAAGTGACTATTCTTGCACATGAGTTCATAGTTAGAGTGTTTTGGTAATAAATCCATATCTTACTCATTTTTTAACATTTTTACATGCTTCCAAAGGGGTTTGCTCTTAACTCATAGTTTAAGCCAAGAAAAAAAATCACAAAAACCATTTGTAGATTTCAAAATGAAAAGCATAGATCACCCCTTTAAATTAGGTTTTTCCCAAAAACTACTTTAGCTTCCTTTTTCTAAAATTTTCCAACATAAACTATATAGATAAACATGTTAAACATATTATACCCAAGATTTATCATTCACATAAGACTCTAGCCTATTACAACTTCCACTTCCATGAATCTCTCACAAGATCACATAGAACATACAAAACATAAAAACTAGGGTTTGATTTCTTACCTTGTCTTGTGGATGTTCTCCTTTTCTTTCCAAAGAAAGTTAGGAACTTGGGATGCATGAACAATCTACTCCCCTTCCTCCCTAAGAATCGAACCTCTATCTCTCTTTTCCTCTCTTTATGTTTTGCTAGTTGAGAGAAAATAGAAGAAGAAAAAGAGGAAGAATGGTGGAGAATGAAAATGAAATGAAATGAATGTGGTGAAATGAAATGGGATACTAATATCCCTCATGTTTATTTTGTCCCTTGGACAAAAGGGTTAGCCTTATCCCTTCCTAATCAAGCCAAATCATATCATTAAGGTTGCTAATTAGATTTTTCACCAATGAGAGCATGACACCCTTGTCCTTGTGTGTAAGAACTTCTACTTTTGGAACTTGATTAGCTTAATCTTTTTGCCTTAAAAGACTAATGTGGCCAGCTATATATATGCCCAATAACTCCTCCATATTTCTTTTATTTTACTACACAAATTTGATTAATCAAATGTCTAAAATACCCTTAATCAAGTGGGCTAAGTATGGGCTTGCATTTTATTTCTTTTGGGCTTCTCCTTTTATTGTTTTGGGCAATGTAATAAACATAGTTTAATAATTTTAATATATATTGCCCTAATTATTTATTTAGGGCTTTTATTTCTAATCTTATGAAATTTAATTACTTACGCATACCTCTTTAACTCGTAACCTAATTAGGTTTACTATAATTAGGTTTAAAATTATTAATCACTTGCAATAATAAAATTATCCACTTAAGTTAGTATACATATTAAATACTAACTTTTTCTTATTACCATAACCCTTAGGTTATTTAATTATCTCACCTAATGTATAATTCAGTTATGAAGCCTTCATTTTTTAATGAAGTCTATAAATGTATATATCTATAACTATATATATATAGTTATTTAACCATGCACCACTTCACATATGTTATCACATATTAAATCACTATATAGCAACAAGTTTTAAATATCAATAATATATATAAATAAAGTAACTTTTTATTAACTCACAATTACAAGTTACACCAAACATACACACATCACATATAGAAAATAATTAATAATTTTATTTTCTCATATTATAAACTATTTATATCAATTTATTTACATATACCAAATATAATTTAATATATTTACCATATTACGTAAACATACATATTTTTCATAAATCATAAAATAATTTATATACTCATATACTAGACTAGACATTTAATTTAATGTCTAGTAACCCTCTTAATACAGTTTGTTACATTCAATAAGTCTTTTTCATATTGCTTGCCATATATATTATTCTGACTTGCCACGTTCTTATTTCTTTTTTTATAAGAATTCTAACGCTTAACTACTACCAGCTTCTTATAATGAAGCTTTTCATTTATTCTTGTATGATTAATTTAAATAGTCAATCCTCTTGCTTAGCTAAATCATATATAACACATCTTCAAGTATATATGTATCTATACATATACACATTTAATTTAATCTAATAATATCTTTTCATTTGAAATTTATTTCTTTAAATAGATTTTCCACATACAAAATCTCGTTTTAGGTTTTGAATTTTCATAACCCTTATTTTCTCAATTCTTTTTCAAATAGTAAACCGTATAGGTTCTTCTTAAAATTTTTAAATTATTCCTCTATTTCCACTCTAGGTTTTAAACTTTAACCTTTAACTTAATCATTCAAAATCCTTTAAATTTTTGGGTTGTCACATATTCCCTCCTTATCAATCACATGCCCCAAAAACTGCACCCTTTCTAACCAAAATTAACATTTTGTGAACTTAACATATAACTTCTCTTTACTTAGTGCCTCCAACACTATTCTTAGATGTTCAACATGATCCTCATGTGTCTTAGAATAGACAAGGAAATCATCTATGAACAATACTATAAATTTTTCCAAGTATTGTTTAAACACTCTATTCATCATATCCATAAATACAGCTGGAGAATTTGTCAACCCAAACGATATTACCAGAAACTTGTAATGACCATAACGAGTTCTGAATGTTGTCTTTAGCACACCTTTAGTTATGACTTTTAGCTGGTGATATCCAATCCTTAAGTCAATTTTTGAAAAATATTTCGCGACCTTCAACTGATCAAACAGATATTCGATCCGGGGCAACGGGTACTTATTCTTAATTTTCAGTTTGTTTAACTTCCTGTAGTCGATACAAAGCCTTAACGATCCATCCTTCTTCTTCACAAACAACATCGGTGCTCCCCACGACGACACACTTGGCTGAATGTATCTCTTATCAAATAATTCTTGAAGTTGAATCATCAACTCCTTCATCTCAACTGGAGCCGTTCTATATGGTGTCCTTGACATTGGTGTCGTACCAGGCACAACATCTATCACAAATTTGATCTCCCTATCTGGCGGAAGACCTAGCAGTTCATTTGGAAATACATCTATGAACTTATTTACTATGGGTATTTGAGGCATATTTGTCCCCACTCGTTGGGTATCTACTACGTAGGCTAAACAACCCAAACACCCTTTTTTAAGCAATTACCTTACTTGCATTATCGTCAGGTAACTCGAGTGCCTTGGCAATTCACTTCCATGAAACACTACCTTAGAACGATTAACAGTGTTAAGGTTTACTAGCTTTTCTTGCAATCAATTACTGCCCAATGATTGAATTACTAATCAATTCCTAAAATTACATCAAATTCTCCAATCTAAATCGGAATAATATCTACCGATAGTTCATAACCCCTTAACTTAACGTAATAATTTCTATAAATGTGCTTAACAATGATTACTTCTTTGTTCTCAACTTCTATGTTTAGGGGAGTCTCTAAATTCTCTAGAGGCATACATAACTTTCTAGAAAATTCGTGCGAGATAAAAGAACAAGTTGCACCCGAATCAAAAAATACATAAGCATTAATATTATTGATTGGGACGATACTTGATACTACATCAACATATACGACTTCATCTTGGACCGTCATATTAAAGTTCTGAACTGTCGGCCTATTTGGTGGAGTTGGTCCTACTATTGCTAGCTTCCCACTGTTGTTCCCTTTGTTGTCGCTTCTTCCGTCGACTCCTTTCTTCAGGCAATTCTTTGTCATATGGTCCGTCGAATCAAAGATAAAACACCCATTGTTCTTCTTCAGATTAGGGTAGTTAGGAGAGATGTGTCTCTCCTGCCCACACTTATAACACACCGATTTACCCTTCAGATAGACTCCTGAATGGTTCTTACTACAAGTCTTGCAGGCTTCAACACTCTTCTTAGGGTCCCCTTGTTTATTCTCGGTATTCTTCGAATTATTCCACTTCCTCTTTTGGCCAGTGCCACTGCCCCCCTCTGTCTTAACTGATCCTTCAGTCTTACTTTTATTCTTCCTCTCTTTATTATAGAGACTCACAACCTCACTTCCCCCCTTGGCTATAATAGTCTTTTGTAGGATCGTTCCAAACAATCCTATATGTAACACAGACAACCTGTTGTAGAGCCAGGGTTTCAGTCCCTACTCAAACCTTCTCATCTTCCTCTCCTCCCTATCAACTTGATGCAGAGCAAATCGTTCCAATTCATTAAACCTGGCGACATATTGGGACACTATCATGTCCCTTTGCTTCAATCTAGAAACCTCATTCCATACAGCTCTAATGACTCTATTCGAAGTAGTTCTCAAAAATATTTCTTTGAATATATCCCAAGAAATTACTCCTATCCCAGCCCGACTCTGGTTGGCCTCCCACCAGAAGTTGGCCTCACCTTTTATCAGGTAAGTAGCAAAAACTATTTTCTGATCATCACCTACTTTGGCGATAATAAATGCCTACTCTATTTCTTTTACCCATGACTGAGCCTTTATAGGCTCGGTGGTACCCCTAAATTAGGAGGTCCCACATCTTTAAACTCCTTAAAACTAGTCCCCCGTATAGCCAGCAGAACTACTCATGCGTTAGTGGGATTACTCTGTTAGAATTCCCCTAATAATAAATCCAACAATTGCTGAATGGGATCTCTATCCTTATCTTCATTCTGATTATGTGATCCTGCCTCTTCATTTCTTAGACGTCTTCTTGGCAACATTTTCTGTTAAAAATAAAATAAAATAATATTATCATTATTATTTTACTTTTCATTTTACTTAAATATTTGTATTCAATACAACACATTCACATTACAAGCATAATTAATAAAAACCTTATATAAATATGCTTCATTCTGTACATCAATACTATATAGTTATCTACTATATTTAGATAACATAGCACCTCTAACTATTTACATACACATATCCCTTTAATAATTACCAAAAGAAGGAATTTACCTATTCTAATCATTAACATATATACAAGTTAGGATTTACAAAAGTTATCCCGCTAAGTATACAAAAAGCAGGGATTTACCTTACACAAATATATATAAGTACACACATATATTTACATAACCATCTATAACATTTATGCTAGTCCCCTAGCAACCGCGCTATTGTGCTCTTGAGTAACTATGTCCACCACCTTCTGCCAAGTGATGGAGTGTTGGGTCTGTCCATCCTCTATCGGGTAGTAGACCACCCGATCTATGTCACAATCCATAGACCTCGAAAACACAAAGTATATCTTGTCGGCTTTGCGCTTATAAACCCTGACCTTGTGCTCAAAATATTTGGAGTGATCTTGATACCTCTTCCTCTCAAGGATATTTTCCTCCCAGTAGGCATTTATCGCTTGCTTCTCTATTTGAAGGTCATTCGCCTTCGTCTCCCATAGCTAAGCCAAATGGCAGATGGTGTACCATTGCCCCCAACTAAATAAAAGCTTCTTCGACCTCGGGGTGTGCTTCCTCCTCCTCTATCTCCTCAGGATCCTCCTTGGATTCCTTTGCTACTATTAGTATCCTCGTACCCTCCACAGTCTATACCTCAGGTGGTAAAGGATACTGAGTGATGCCACCAGTGATCCCAGATGGCAAACCAATGTCATCATCATTCTCTGATAGATCCTCCTCTATCTCCTCATCCTCACTATCAAATATAAACATCGGCGCCATCTCAGGTATGGGTACATGTGGACCAACTAGCTGCTCTATCACCACATAGATATCTTGATATTCATCATCTCTTGACATCTACATTTAAACAATTTATCTTGATTAGTACATTTCATCAAATCACATTTGATATTACAAATAACAGTTCAATTTGTGTTATTTTTACTTCTTTAGACTCTTACTGATGACTCAATTCATCTCTTAGAAAACTTTATCTGAGTTTATTTTACTTTCTGATTTCTCCTAACTTCTCTAGGTTAGCCTAAGGTTCCCCACCTAAGGTTTTTAACCTACGACTTTGATGCTAACTTGTGACGCTCCCAAATCCTAGTATCTTTGAACTCCGGATCCAGTGCTTCACAGTGCTAATACTAACATACATCTAACCATGCATTCATTCTAACAGCAAGTAATTACTAATTATTACAAGTTTATTATTACATACCCAGGTTCTATGACCTTTAATTCTTCTTAACATGATAATTAAACAATAATTATTTACAATAAACCTATCTATTATAGATAAGGTTTACATTATCTCATTTATAGCTCAGTTTGCACTGAAAATGTAACGCCCCAAAAAATTGAACCTTTTGTAAATACTTTAATAATGAATAAAATAATATTATTTGTTATTATTATGTATTAGTAAGATAAATGTCGCTCTATAACCTAGAAACGTCGGAACATCGTAGTATTTTAACTACGTGAGAGAATTAAAGTGTTTGAATTTCTAAGACGAAAATAAAAGTTTTCCGAGAAATTTTCTAAAAAAGACTATTCATTGTTTACCGCTCGGGAATTATTTTTGAACTTTCGAGAAATACGTAACGTTATAATATCGAGGCAAGATGGACTATGTAGTAATAATCTAAGTATGGAAAACATAATATTTTGCATGCGGACTTAAATTGAGAATGTATGTATTAAAAAAATCTAATGAAATGAATTAATGTAATATTGTATGAAGAATAAGTCCAATAAGATTAAAGGTGTAAACCTATGTGGGATTGATATTAAGCCCAATTGTTTATTAAGATAAGCCCAAAGATAAGTTAATTAATTTAACAACCAAGCCCAAAGGATGATCTATTGGATAAATTAGGATCCATAGGGCAACCCATGGGTGAATTGGTGGGCAAGAACTTTGTGTGGAGAGCAAGATCTTTATGTAGTGACCAAGTAAGAAATAAGAGTTGTGGGCAACAAGTAATGAATAGTAAGGAGGTTAACTAAGGAGGTGGGATGTCCTAATGACCTTAATGTCCTAAGCTTAGTCATCCTATAAATGCCCCACTTGAATTCATTATTTGGTTGTTAGTTTTCATCCAATACACAATCAACTTATTGGTTAGAGAGAACAAGCACTATTGAGCTTAGCCTTCCATTGTTAGATTTTCAAAGCAAGAGAAGTTAGTCTTCAAAGGTAAATGATCTTGTCTCTTCTATCTCTATCATAGTAGGGTGATAAGAGAAGTGTAACCTAACGAACATATATGCTAAGAACATATGAGGAGTGGATAAGCAATGGACTTAAGCTGAATAAGCAAGAAATAAACAAGTTAAACCTAAGTAAGTTAGGAACTTATGATAATCAGATAGGAACTTGTAACATATTTACATGAAGGAAGTTAATATGCTAATAAAATGTAATAATGTTACTTAAATGACTTATTTTAGAATAAGTCATAAGTAAATGAAAATCATGTATTGAAGAAATCGTTAAGTTATGAACTTATAATAAATAAGCCATAACCTAATGTGAAAATAAGTGATTGTAATATTTAGGTTGAGATGTCTATTCAATGAAATGAATCCATTTAGAATGATGAACAAATTGTTAGTAATGAAGTTTTGTCGGAATTCTCACAATTAGACAACAATCGTCGAATTCGTGAAATTCTCAGAATCGAAGTCGAATTTTGTGTTTAATCTCAGAAATATTGGTTTTCATTGGAGACAAGTCGTAGTTGGCAATATAGAGTTGTGGACTCGAAAATGGCCGGATTTCAACTTAGAACGAAGAAACGAGCGTTGAACGTTCACGAACGTTTATCGTTTTTGTTAAAAATGGACTAATAGGTGAATTTTTAGCAAACGAAATCGAATAAATAAAATTCTTGCATGAACATGTAGAATATGTGATTTGTGAACCGTAGGCTCTTGAACGAGCCAATTCGAACTTATAACGAAGAAGTTACGAGTCCGGGAATCTCACAAGTTGAAAAATCTGTCAAAAATTATATGTGGCACAGAGTCCGCGCCGCGGCGCGACTCCAAGCCAAAAGTCCGGCGCCGTAGTGCCAAACTCATCGTTAGCCACTGTTAGTTGGCGCCGCAGCGCGGCCTTGGCAAAAAAGACTCGCACCGCAGCGCCGAGTCCGGTCTTCTAGCCCTAATGCATGGCATCGCAGCGCAGCATAACAAAGAAACACTGGCGCCGCAGCGCCAACCTTAAAACATAAATAGTGAAGAATGGTTACAAGTAGAGCATGAATGGGAATTGTTTAACAATTGTACTGTAACATTGTTAAGACATAATTAAGCCTTAGGTATGATCACTTAGAGTTAAAGAAAGTCAGTTACATATGAATGTAACAATGATGTAACAGAAAGCCAGAACCAATAATAACAAATATAATACGTAATTAGATTGAGAAAAAGGGTAAGATTCTTTAGGAACCATGTATGTTATTCATGACTTAATGTGTTATGTGATGTTATCATCTACTATAGAGACCTTAAAGACCTAAAGTGTACGTATTATATCTGTAGCAGACACTAAAGGCAAGTACTCTAACCCTTGTTCCAGTTCGTTCTGGACAAGCTTTGTAATTCATGTATTCTTACACATGAGTTAATGTCTGATGAAGTCAAAGCCAATTCTTTCGGCTAGACTTATGCTATGTTGGATTTCTTATAATCTATCAAGTATTGACAAGGATTTACCAAACTAATATTGTTGTGATTTTCAAAAGAAGACTGAGTATGCTAAAAATATTTTGTCGTCAAACGACAGGCACGTGAGGTTGCCACAACTTAAATGTATACACGTTTAATGAATGTAGTATTGATCAACATTGAGTACTATATACTGATCACCTAGATGTACTCGTAAGCTATGTCGGACCTACGAACTTCGTGTCGGGATGTCCTTTTCAAAGTACTAATGAAATGCTCATGGTCTTGGACCGGAATTTGATGTTTTACTGAATATTGTTGTTGTAAAACGTTTAAATGAAACGGAGTGCTATTTTGAATTATCGATAGTACTTCATAACTGTTGTTCAGTTATTGAAGATATATGATTCCTATGTTTCAAGCATGCTAATTTTATGAGAATTGTTGTACTTGCTGAGCTAGTTAGGCTCACTCTTTCTTGAACCATATGAATGCAGCTAAGACCAAACGGACCGAGGGATCCGACAAGGATAAAGGGAAGGCTAAGGTGAACCCGTAGATTACTTATGTAATAGTATAGGTTTTGTAATCGTAATATTTTATATTATGAGAAGAACAAATGTAATGGCTATAAAGAACCTGGAGTATGATAATATTATTTTGAATATATATAGGACATATTCGTTCCTTTGAGGCATTTCAATTGAATAGTTGTGTGAACTGTAGCACCGTGGAGCACCATCTGTCGGGTTAGAAGTTACCCGAATTTGGGGGCGTCACAGGTTGGTATCAGAGCATTAGGTTATAAAACTTAAGGGGGGATTTAAACCTTAAGTTATAACCTTAAGAAAAGTCTAAGAAATAAAAGATGTAAATTAACCTTATAAAAATGCATTATACATGTTATGTGTTTTATTATTATACTGACATTTACTAATCAAACTTATTGTGTTGTTGTAGATGTCAGGAGAAAATAGAGACGTACAGGTAGTCAGCGAAGGGTCGATTAATCAAATAGAGATCATACCAAACCCTATAGTAGCAGAGCCAGAAGTAGTGGTGATTGAGTTTGGAGACTCAAAGAGTTAAGACTATATGTCCGTGTTTAACGGCATGTGAGGCAGTATCCTTCAACTCAGTAGCTATAGCAGCAGAAATGGCTCCGGGGGAGTCAATGATGTCACTTTTTATGTCAGTATTTGATAGAAACATCCACTACTGTCAGGAGGTTAAGGAGCTAAAAGTAGAGCTCCAAACTGTTATAAAGGACAAGACAGACGTAGAGTCCATGTGGGAATAGGAACATGATGAGAGGATTTTGGCAAAGGACAAGGTCCACGAGCTGAAACAGGAGGTCTTTGAGCTTAGGAGTGAGCTAAAGACCAAGAAACAAAAGATAGAGAGAATGTCCTATATTCATAGGAGTTCTCATGCGGACTTCCAGCTACAAGTAGCTGGTTATCCCGTAGAGACAGGGCGGACGCGGTATACTATCAGCTGTGATATTATTGTCGGTCTTGCCAGGGGGGATTTCGAGAATGCCTTAAGGCAGATGTGATCTAGTAGTGGCTAGAGTAGTTTAGATATGTAAATATTTTGCATCTAGTAGTGACATAAAACCCTCTTTTGTATAACAAAGGGTAGTCTTTTGTAAATCTCAATTTTTGGAAAGCAATTGCGGGAAAGTAATGTAATCAACTTAGGCTATGTAATGTAACCAATGTAGTATTAAACTACAATGAATAAATATAAGTTTTCTTTTTTCAGAACATATTGAGCAATGGATGTTGAAGTTATGATTTTAATTGAATAATAACTAACTAACGAGAAACGAATAATAATGAAATGTATTGTTTGTTGTAACAACAAAATGCCGCCAAGAAGAGTACCACGTAATCAAGGAGGTAACACAAATCAACCGGAGGGAGGTCCGGTTAACCCCATGCAAGAGTTTGTAAATTTGTTAACAGTCACGTTTAATAGAACTGGGGCTAATATCCCCGTAAATCCTAGAGTAGTACGAGCTACTACGTTTAAGGACTTTAAGAGTGTGGCTCCGCCAGAGTTCAAAGGAACTACGGACCCTATCGAAGCCCAAATGTGGATAAAGGAAATTGAAAAGGCATTTGTCATTGCAAATGTCGATGATGCCCAGAAGGTTGCTTTTGCAACCTAAATGATGAAGGAAGAGGCCAACTTTTGGTGGGAGGCCAATCAAGCTAGGACCGGGATCGAGGTTCTAACGTGGGCAAGGTTCAAAGAAATATTTTTCGAGAACTACTTTCCCACAAGCATGCAGGGAAGGATGGAGATGCGGTTTTTGGAGTTAAAGCAAGGGGACATGACGGTTCCCCAATACACCGCCAAGTTTAATGAACTGGTAAGGTTCGCTCCACACCAGGTGTGTACGGAGGTGAGGAAGGCTTAACAGTTCAAACAGGGCTTGAAACCCTGGCTTTATAACCGTATTTCTGTGTTCCAAAGTACTTCCTTTGGAACTATTTTAGAGAAGGCGATAATCGCCGAAGGTGGTAGAAAGGCGTTGAGCCAGTACCACAAAGATAAGAAGAATAAGGGGAAAACGGATGGGGGAGTGAAGATCGAATGAGCCAACAGAAGTGGCGAGGGACAGAAGTGGAAGGTATTTAACTCTGGGAATACCGGAGTGAAACAAGGAGATCCGAAGAGGAGGATGGAGGCCTGCAAGACCTGTGGGAAGACTCATTGAGGAGTCTGTCTCAAGGGTAAGGTCATGTGTTATAACTGTGGACAAGAAGAGCACATTGCGCCGAACTGTCCAAGTCCATAGAAGAACCACGGATGCTTTGTATGTGGGTCAGTTGACCACATGGCAAAGAACTGCCCGAAGAAGGGGACGGACGAGAATAAGGGCGCCAATAGTGGTAAGTTAACTATTGGGGGTCTAGCGAAGCCGGGTAGGCCGATGACCCGTACCTTTAATATGATCGTCCAAGATGCGATGGCCTCAGGGGACGTAGTCATAGGTATTATTCCGATCAACGACCTAAATGCATACGTGTTGTTTGACTCAGGTGCTACTTGTTCGTTTATCGCATGTGATTTTGCTAGACGATTAGGATTACTTCCCAAAAAGTTGCATATACCTTTAAATATTAAGGTAGCAAACGAAGAAATAATTCATGTTGAAGATATTCATAGGAGTTATTGCGTAGACATTCGTGGTTATAAATTATCGGTAGATTTGATGCCGATAAAGTTAGGAGAATTCGACGTAATTCTCGGAATAGATTGGTTGGTTAACCATGGGGCAATTATAGATTATCAAAAGAAATGCGTAAATATTAAAACATTAAGACAACCTCATATAATATTTTACGGTAATAAATCACCGGGACGTTCGTGTTGTCTTACCATAACACAAACTAGGAAATTATTAAGGAAGGGGTGTGTAGGTTATCTGTGCCACGTTGTTGATACCTAGAGAGTGGGAGTGACCATGGAACAAATACCTATAGTGAGAGAATTCATGGATGTATTTTCAAGTGAATTGTCAGGTCTTCTGTCAGATAGGGAGACCGAATTCGTAATAGACATTGTGCCAGGAGCGGTACCAATTTTCAGGGCACCGTAACGTATGGCGCCAGTGGAGATGAAGGAGTTGATGGTGCAGTTGCAAGAACTGTTGGACAGGAAGTACATATAATCAAATGTTTTGCCGTGGGGAGCACCGGTATTGTTTGTCAAGAAGAAGGACGGATCGTTAAGACTTTGTATCGACTACCGAGAGTTGAACAAGTTAACGATAAAGAATAAGTGCCCATTGCCCAGGATCGATGACCTGTTTGATCAGTTAAAAGGGGTAAAGTATCTTTCTAAAATAGATTTAAGGATGGGGTATCATCAGTTGAAGGTTAGAAATGAAGACGTACCAAAGACGGCATGCAGGACTTGTTATGGTCATTACGAGCTTCTGGTGATGTCATTTGGGTTGACTAATGTACCAGCTACATTTATGGATATGATGAACAGAGTGTTCAAACAATATTTGGATAAGTTCGTCGTGGTGTTTATAGATGATATTCTAGTCTATTCTAAGATGCCAGAAGATCATGCTGAACACCTAAGAATAGTGTTGGAGACATTAAGGAAAGAGAAGTTATATGCGAAGTTCACTAAGTGTGAATTTTGGCTAGAGAGGGTACAATTTTTAGGACATGTCATTTACCAGGAGGGGATTTTAGTGGATCCAGCGAAGGTGGAAGTTGTGATGAATTGGGAACAACCAAAAACGCCTACTGAGGTGCGGAGTTTCCTAGGGTTAGCGGGTTACTATCGAAGATTCATCCAGGATTTTTCAAAGATAGCTACTATGTTGACTAACTTGACAAGGAACACAGTGAAATACGCGTGGACTGAGAATTACGGGGACAGTTTTCAAGAACTGAAGAAGAGATTAAGTGAAGCGCATGTTATGTCATTACCCGATGACACAGGAAATTTCATAGTTTATAGCGGTGCTTCGCATAGAGGACTTGGTTGCGTGCTCATACAGCATGGCAAGGTCATTGCGTATGCATCTAGGTAGTTGAAGGATTATGAGAAAGTTTACCCTACTCATGATCTGGAACTGGCCGCAGTAGTGTTTGCCTTAAAGATATGTGTGAGATATACACGAACCACAAGAGTCTAAAATATATCTTTACACAGAAGGAGTTGAATATGAGGCAGAGAAGATGGCTGGAGTTGATAAAGGATTACGACTGTGAAATCATGTATCACCCTAGAAAAGCCAATGTAGTTGCAGATGCCTTAAGTAGGAAGGTTCGGAAGAAGTTGTCTATGTTAACGGCTCAAACTGAGTTAATAACAGAGATGGCTAGGATGGAGTTAGAGGTGAAGTTGCCGAGTGAAGCGGGTCAGAGACTGTTTGCGATGAAGATCCAATCTACCATTGTAGAGAGAGTTAAGGAGGTGCAACTCAAAACTGATGAGTGTGACCAGATGAAGAAGCGGTTGCCCAGTGAAAAAGATATTAAGTTTAGTCTTGATAATGAGGGATTATTAAGATTTGATGGAAGAATTTGGGTTCCAAATGAGACGGAATTAAAGGAGCAAGTTTTGCAAGAGGCTTACAGTTCAAGGTACTCGATTCATCCTGGTAGTACTAAGATGTATCAAGACCTTCGACATAATTTTTGGTGGCTGAATATGAAGAGAGGAATAGCTGAGTATGTGAGTAGGTGCTTGACTTGTCAGAAAGTTAAGGCTGGACATCAATGACCAAGTGGCTTGTTAAAGTCATTGGAAATTCCAGAGTGGAAGTGGGAGTATATCACGATGGACTTTGTGGTGGGACTTCCGACTACTTCGAAGGGGTATGATGCAATTTGGGTAATAGTGGACCGAATGACGAAGTCAGCTCACTTTTTGCTAATTAGGGTTAAGTATAACTTAGACCAATTATCTAAACTTTATGTTAAGGAAATTATTTCCAGACATGGAGTGCCAGTTTCGATCGTGTCAGATCGTGACCCACGATTCACGTCGAACTTTTGGAGGAGTCTGCAAGAGCAGTTGGGGACACAGCTAAATTCGAGTACGGCATATCACCCACAAACCGATGGACAGAGCGAGAGAACAATTCAGACATTAGGAGATATGTTGAGATCTTGCGTCATGGATTTGAAGGGTAGTTGGGATGATCATCTTCCATTAGTAGAGTTTGCGTATAACAACAGTTATCATGCAAGCATAGGTATGCCGCCTTACGAAGCTTTGTATGGGAGAAAATGCATAACACCATTGTATTGGGATGAAGTGGGAGACGCCGAATGCTAGGACCAGAATTGGTGCAGCAAACTGCGGATATTGTGAAGCTAATACGAATGCGATTGATAGCAGTTCAAGATAGACAAAGGAAGTTTACAGATTTGCATCGAGAGAATAGAGAGTTCGAGGTAGGCTCGTACGTATTTCTGAAGGTATCTCCCTGGAAAGGAAAGATACGCTTTGGAAAGAAGGGGAAACTAAGCCCAAGGTTTATAGGACCTTTTGAAGTGTTAAAACGGGTAGGTGAGGTAGCTTTATATGGTAGTGTTACCTCCAGACTTAGAGTGAATACATAACGTATTTCACGTATCTGTGTTACTCCTTTACAAACCGGATTATAAACACATAATAGAGTATGAGTCGATTCAAATCGAGAAGGACTTAACGTACGAAGAGATGCCAATACAAATCATCGATCGAAAAGAGCAAGTTTTACGGAACAAGGTTATACCGTCTGTAAAAGTGTTATGGAAGAACCACGATGTCGAAGAAGAAACGTGGGAATTGGAAGAAAAGATGAAAAAGAATTATCCTCATTTGTGTGTGTAAATTTTTTTTTAGCTAGATTCTAGGGACAGAATCCCTATAAGGGGGAGAGAATGTAACGCCCCAGAAAATCGAACCTTTTGTAAATACTTTAATAATGAATAAAATAATATTATTTGTTATTATTATGTGTTAGTAAGATAAATGTCGTTCTATAACCTAGAAACGTCGGAACATCGTAGTATTTTAACTACGTGAGAGAATTAAAGTGTTTGAATTTCCAAGATGAAAATAAAAGTTTTCCGAGAAATTTTTCGAAAAACTCTATTTATCATTTACCGCTCGACAATTATTTTTGAACTTTCGAGAAATACGTAATGTTATAATATCGAGGCAAGATGTATTATGTAATAATAATCTAAGTATGGAAAATGCAATATTTTGCATGCGGACTTAAATTGAGAATGAATGTATTAAAAAAATCTAATGAAATGAATTAATGTAATCTTGTATGAAGAATAAGTCCAATAAGATTAAAGGTGTGAACCTATGTGGGATTGATATAAAGCCCAATTGTTTATTAAGATAAGCCCAAAGATAAGTTAATTAATTTAACAACCAAGCCCAAAGGATGATC
This sequence comes from Panax notoginseng, assembly GCA_016801055.1. Lineage (NCBI taxonomy): Eukaryota > Viridiplantae > Streptophyta > Magnoliopsida > Apiales > Araliaceae > Panax > Panax notoginseng. Next base: position 95,644,501 of record CM029018.1, read on the forward strand.
CATTGGATAAATTAGGATCCATGAGGCAACCCATGGGTGAATTGGTGGGCAAGAACTTTGTGTGGAGAGCAAGATCTTTATGTAGTGACCAAGTAAGAGATAAGAGTTATGGCCAACAAGTAATGAATAGTAAAGAGGTTAACTAAAGAGGTGGGATGTCCTAATGACCTTAATGCCCTAAGCTTAGCTATCCTACAAATACCCCACATGAATTCATTATTTGGTTGTTAGTTTTCATCCAATACACAATCAACTTATTGGTTAGAGAGAATAAGCACTATTGAGCTTAACCTTCCATTGTTAGATTTCCAAAGCAAGAGAAGTTAGTCTTCAAAGGTAAATGATCTTGCCTCTTCTATCTCTATCATAGTAGGGTGATAAGAGAAGTGTAACCTAACGAACATATATGCTAATAACATATGAGGAGTGGATAAGCAATAGACTTGAGTCGAATAAGCAAGAAATAAGTAAGTTAAACCTAAGTAAGTTAGGAACTTATGATAATCAAATAGGAACTTGTAACATATTTACATGAAGGAAGTTAATATGCTAATAAAATGCAATAATGTTGCTTAAATGACTTATTTTAGAATAAGCCATAAGTAAATGAAAATCATGTATTAAAGAAATCGTTAAGTTATGAACTTATAAGAAATAAGCCATAACCTAATGTTAAAATAAGTTATTGTAATATTTAGGTTGAGATGTCTATTCAATGAAATGAATCCATTTAGAATGATGAACAAATTGTTAGTAATGAAGTTTTGCCAGAATTCACACGATTAGACGATAATCGTTGAATTCTTGAAATTCTCGGAATCGAAGTCAGATTTTGTGTTTGATCTCAAAAATGTTGGTTTTCGTTGGAGACAAGTCGTAGTTGGCATTATAGAGTTGTGGACTCAAAAATGGCCGGATTTCGACTTAGAATGAAGAAACGAGCGTTGAACGTTCACGACCGTTTATCATTTTTGTTAAAAATGGACTAATAGGTGAATTTTTAGCAAACAAAATTGAATAAATAAAATTCTTGTATGAACACGTAGAATATGTGATTTGTGAACCGTAGGCTCTTGAACGAGCCAATTCGGACTTATAACGAAGAAGTTACGTGTCCGGAAATCTCACAAGTTAAAAAATCTGTCAAAAATTATTTGTGGCACAGAGTCCGCGCCGCAGCGCGACTCCAAGCCAAAAGTTTGGCGCCGAAGTGCCAAACTCACCCTCAGCCACTGTTAGTTAGTGCCGCATCGTGGCCTTAGTAAAGAAGAATCGCGCCGCAGCGCCGAGTCCGGTCTTCTAGCCCTAATGCATGGTGCCGCAGCGCGGTATAACAAAGAAACACTGGCGCCACAGCGCCAGCCTTAAAACATAGATAGTGAAGAATGGTTACAAGTAAAGCATGAATGGGAATTGTTTAAAAATTATACTGTAACATTGTTAAGACATAATTAAGCCTTAGGTATGATCACTTAGGGTTAAAGAAAGTTAGTTGCATATGAACGTAAGAATGATGTAACGGAAAGTCGAAACCAATAATAACAAATATAATACGTAATTAGATTGAGAAGAAGTGTAAGATTCTTTAGGAACCATATATGTTATTCATGACCTAATGTGCTATGTGATATTATCATCTACTGTAGAGGCCTAAAAGACCTAAAGTATACGTGTTATATCTGTAGCAGACACTAAAGGTAAGTACTCTAACCCTTGTTCTAGTTCGTTCTGGACAAGCTTTGTAATTCATGTATTCTTACGCATTAGTTAATGTCTGATGAAGTCAAAGCCAATTCTTTCGACTAGACTTATGCTATGTTGGATTTCTTATAATCTATCAAGTATTGACAAGGATTTACCAAACTAATATTGTTGTGGTTTTCAAAAGGAGACTGAGTATGCTAAAAATGTTTTGTCATCAAACGACAGGCACATAAGGTAGCCACAACTTAAACGTATTCACGTTTAATGAATGTAGTGTTGATCAATATAGAGTACTATAGGCTGATCGCCTAGACGTGCTCGTAAGCTATGCCGGACCTACGGACTTCTTGCCAGGATGTCCTTTTCAAAATACTAATGAAATGCTCATGGTCTTGCACCAAAATTTTATGTTTTACTGAATATTGTTGTTGTAAAATGTTTGAACGAAACAGAGTGCTATTTTGAATTATCGATAGTACTTCATAACTTTTGTTCAGTTATTGAAGATATACGATTCCTATGTTTCAAGCATGCTAGTTTTATGAGACTTGCTGAGCTAGTTAGGCTCACTCTTGCTTGAACCATATGAATGCAGTTAAGACCGAACGGACCGAGGGATCTGACAAGGATAAAAGGAAGGCTAAGGCAAACCCGTAGATTACTTATGTAATAGTATAGGTTTTGTAATCGTAATATTTTATATTATGAGAAGAACAAATGTAATGGTTATAAAGAACCTGGGGTATGATAATATTATTTTGAATATATATAAGACATATTCATTCCTTTGAGGCATTTCAATTGAATGGTTGTGTGAACTGTAGCACCGTGGAGCACCATCTGTCGGGTTGGAAGTTACCCCGATTTGGGGGCGTCACAGAAAATATTTAATTTAAAGCAAGAATGAGCATTTACATTCCCAACAAGTATAATAGTTGTATATAAAATAACAAAATCAAGAATCAAGCTTTCATACTTCTAAACCATCAACAACTAAACAAAAGTTGTGAAGAGATCTCAAATGATAAGAAATTACTTCCATTGTTTTCAAAACATATTTTTAAAACCACGTACTGACACTAGTTAAGCGGTAATAAGACCTCGAACTTTAATTTTCATTTTTGAAAAGTATTAAACAGCTATTCCACTGTAAACCTTCTTAACTCACGAGTACGTTGGGTGATCAGCCCTTTGTACCCTTTATTAATCAATAATACATGGCGAACGACTTAATTTGCATTCTTCCTGTCACTCAACATTACATGTCGATACATAAAACATTTTCCCCCAATATTAGGGTTATTCATTCTCAGTCTGAATCCGTACTAAGTAGAGATTGATTTGGAAACTTTACTTAAACTCAAGAAAAATTTAAAAGAGCATATCTAGATTATTGAAAGGTTTTAACATGTGTTTAGCCAATACAAATGACATTAACATACTTCTTAAGCAAATCATGCATATTAGAACTTAAAAACTTGAGCAATTCATACATTATAGCAAAGCTTTAAACATTTGATGCATTATAGCATAGTTGAACACTTATACAACCAACAAAGAGTGTGTATAAGTTTGATGTTTACACAACCATTAAACATTGTGTAAACCGAATCATACACAATGATTATTCATAAGAATATACATCCACATACTTTAAACTAAAATTCAAATAAAGATTGAATGGAGTTAGAATACTTTCCTTAGCGGTCGCTTATACTCTAGCGTTAATCGCCATTTGTACTTCCTACACATTCAATGCACATAAACATACAAATTATGTAAGACCTCAAATTTTATGAATAAAGATTAATTTTTTTCTCGAAATATATTTTTGAATATTATGGTGTAGTTTTGTTATATAATTATAATTGTGGGTAATATTTATAAATTTTGCAAAGTAAGCAAGTTGTTATAAAATATTCGATTGGTTGGGGAATATTCGTTTTAATAGGAAATATTCGTACGATGGCACAATCATTGGTGGACCCCATAACGGAGGTATTGTCGTAGTTAGAAAACGACATAATTATCTTTTTATAAAAATAAAGGCGAAGGTTTTACTGTTAAACTGTTGAACTACCCAGTGGTAAAAGTACAGTAATACGCGTGGTTGCATTGTATTATACGATATTGATTATTGATGCTTACGTAAGAAGTCACTCAGTTATACTCAATTATTGCTATAGCAATTGCTGCATAATATCTCTCATATTATTGATCGTCACAGTATCAATATTTTATATTATTAAATCAATAATTGAGACGACAAAGTTATTTATATTATTATTTGCAATATTGACGATGTCTAGAAACTTATTTATACTCTAGCGTTAATCGCCATTTGTACTTCCTACACATTCAATGCACATAAACATACAAATTATGTAAGACCTCAACTTTTATGAATAAAGATTAATTTTTTTCTCAAAATATATTTTTGAATATTATGGTGTAGTTTTGTTATATTATTATAGTTGTGGGTAATATTTATAAATTTTGCAAAGTAAGCAAGTTGTTATAAAATACTCAATTGGTCGGGGAATATTCGTTTTAATAGGAAATATTCGTACGATGGCACAATCATTGGTGGACCCCATAACGGAGGTATTGTCGTAGTTAGAAAACGACATAATTATCTTTTTATAAAAAATAAAGGCGAAGGTTTTACTGTTAAACTGTTGAACTACCCAGTGGTAAAAGTACAGTAATACGCGTGATTGCATAGTAGTACACGATATTGATTATTGATGCTTACGTAAGAAGTCACTCAGTTATACTCAATTATTATTATAGCAATTGCTGCATAATATCTCTCATATTATTGATCGTCACAGTATCAATATTTTATATTATTAAATCAATAATTGAGACGACAAAGTTATTTATATTATTATTTGCAATATTGACGATGTCTAGAAAGTTCTGTCGAGGAGAGGTTTTGTCACCTAATTGCGAGCCAATAGGGAGAAATCCTTATCGGAAAGGCCCCTCTTTCTTGGGAATGATCTGGTTGTTAAATATTGTGAGTTATAATATTAATGATGAATAAGTCCGTGTTCATTAAAGATGAAATTAATATTTTCATTGTGTTGGGATTATTAGTGTTAGTGGAAATCGACATTTATTTCGATAATAATGGATGTCTGGAGGTTATATTGACCAATCAGGTAATTAATCAGATAAATGAGCAATTAATTGCTATTAATTCATATGCTTATAACTATTTGTTCACATGTGTGTACTATTGATTCACATGCATGTACTATTAGGGGAGATTGTGCAAGATTGATAATACTTACATGACTAAATTAAAAATAGAGGTATAGATGAAAGCACTATACTGTAACTATTTTTTTCACATGTATAGAACTATTGATTCACATGAATATACTATTGATTCACATGATGTACTATTAGGGGAGGTGGTGCAAGTTTGATAATACTTGTAGAACTAGATTAAAAATGAAGGAAAAGATGAAAGTATTATACTGTAATATTTCGAGCCCCAAAACGTGCAATTATCGAAACTATATTTTCTTATAAATAGAAGCTCATTCTTCTTTCATTCTCACCAATTCACTAAGACTCACAAGAGCAATTACAGAGAGAGAAGCTATAGAGAGAAAGAAGAAGAGAAGTCTGCTACTTAACTATTCTAGTATCCAGTCTTCTTCTGAGGTAAGGGGTATTATTTATTTCGTATTCCTAAGGAATGTTATTTATTTCTTATTCGTAAGGGGTATTATCTCATATTCCTGATTATACCCTCATTATGTTAAAGTATTGCTTCTATACTCCGTGAAATTAGTAGAATATCTTTGGTAAGTGCGCTTCATCTAGTATATTTTTATGAAAATATTATTCTGAGCTTTCTTGATAATTATTAATCTTTTCATACCGGAATACTATTCATAAGTTACTATTTATGGGTTACTATCCACCCAGTTACTATTCACTTAAATATTATTCACTCGAGTATTCGGGGTACTTTTCATGTCGGAGTTCTATTCACGAGTTACTATTCATGGGTTACTATTCAACTGATTACTATTCACTCGAATATTATTCACTCGGGTATTTGGGGCACTTTTCATGCCGAGGTACTATTCACGAGATACTATTCCTGAAGTACTATTTATAGGATACTATTCATGATATATTATTCATCCGAAAAATATATTTCTTTTCTATCCAAATTATTTTTGATACATGAATATTATTCTTGAATTTTACTCCACAAAGCAGTATCATATTGACAATTTGGATATTTTTTAAACTCTGGATAAATTTAAAGTCTTTAATATTTATCATTGATTTCGTTTGATTAATGCTTATATCATTGTCATCATCCTCATGCTTATATTGTAATAAAAACCATCTTTGGCTTACGTGTATAGATGGACTGTTGATTGGTATGATTATGACCAGAGATCATTCGGTATAATCATGACCCATAATGTTACAAATGATGTGGTAAAAGTCCTCATTGGCCCGTAGTGCATTGATGGGCAGTTGTTGGTATGATTATGACCAGAGATTATTCGGTATAATCATGATCATTGATGATTACATGAATATCCTTGGTCGTAGTGCAGGAGGATTCGAGGATTCGAGGATGTGGTTTATTTAGTAAGCTAAGTCTCAGCGATAAAGTGGATGAAAAACTTTTTAAAGCATAGAAGATAGTAGATATCATGCTCTACTTGACTCTTTTAATGGATTACTTATTCCGCTGCAGTTAAACTTGATGTTTATTGTATTTTATCAGTTTAACACTGTTGAAGGCTAAAGATAATTTATTCTGCATTATCATAGTCATAATATTTCTTACTAGGCTAGTTGAGCTCACCATTTTGCTTTCATTGTTTTCTTTAGGAAATGAGAACATAGCCGGGACTAGTCGGAGAACGGAGTGACGGTCCGAGATGGTGGTTATAGTAGTCCTCACTATTTTATGAAATAGTGTGATAATAAATGTAGTGAGGACTTCATTTGAGTTTGAATATTGTCTATGAGACAATATTAGTGTAAAAACTCTAAGCTACGCTGTTGTCGTATTGTATAAAAGAAGTTTGTAATTGATTTATATACCATGTATTTGGCGACTCTGTAATGCCCGAGAAAATCGAAATTTTTAGGAGAATTAAATTTTTATTTAATTATAAGGATTAAAAGAATTTAATTGATTAATTATGGAGTAATCTAATTGAAGGTTGTTCTATGACCTAGACATATCGAAATGTCGTAGTATTTTGGCTACGTAATAGAATTAAAGTGTTTGAATTTTTAAGACGAAAATAAAAGTTTTCCAAGAAATTTTCTGAAAAATACTATTCACGCATTTCTGCTCGGGAATTATTTTTGAAATTCCGAGAAATACGTAATGATAGAATATCAAGGTGAGATGGAATATCCAATAATATTTCAGTTATGGAAAACGCACTTTTTCGCCTGCGAACTTAAAACCTAATGGTTAGGAGAAAGTGATTTACGAGAAGGAAATGTAATGTGATTAATGAATTAATCAATGATCGTATAATACGTAGGTATTATACGAAGTAATGAATATGAGTACGATATTAGGTATTATACGAGTGTGTATGAATAATGGTAGGTTGTATATGTTGAATTAATATACGAGTTAGAATACGATAATAATATTTATAGAATACGTTATGAGGCTTTAAGCCAAATGTATTGAATTTGTAGGATTGTGTAGGAAATATTAAAGTCCAATGGGATTTGATAAGGCCCAGATGTAGAAATGGTTAAGGCCAATGTGAATTAATAAACAAGCCCAAATATTTGTTCAATTGCAAGCCTAATGTATAAGTTAAACTAATTAAATGTAAAACCCAAAGTAAGTATCCAATGGGTAAGCAAGAACCATGGGGCAACCCATGGGTAATCCAAAGTGATAAGCAAGTAAGCTTAATGGCTAAGTTAAGTAATGACCAAGATAAGTGGTGAGCAAGTGTCTTGGTGGCTAAGTAAGTGTGGTAACCAAGTAAACTTAATGACAAAGTAAACTTAATGCTTAAGTGTTGTGATGGCCAATTAAATGAGGTGGGGAGCAAGTTAACTTAAGAGCTAGGTAATGAATAGTAAGGAGGTGGATGGCCTTTTGACCATTGTGCCCTCATCTAGGATTTCTTATAAATAGAAGGAGAGATAGCTCATTTGTGGATTGTTGTTTTTCATCCAACACTTTATAACTTATAAGTTGAGAGCTTATTTATTTGAGAGAAAAAGCTAGAAAGTTAACCTTTGAAGTTCAAGAATCAAGAAGGAGATTAAAGATTTAACAAGTGTTATTCAAGAGCAAGTAATCTTAAACCATGATTTCTTTCTCTTTCATTATTAGAGAAATGGGTAGTGACAGAACATGTATGCTAAGAAGGAGTTGGAATGATGAATCAAAGGGCTTAAGTCTTAATAAGCCGTATAAGTCATGAATAAGTAATTCAAACATAAATAAGTTATGAACTTAAGAAGAATTTGTAAGAACTTGTAACATATTTGCATTAATGACATTGGTATGATAAGATGAAGCAAGAATAATGGTTAGAAGTCTTGAACCATAATAAGTCATATGAAAAGAAGACATAAGTCATGAGAAATGGAAACATAAGTATTTTATACTTTAATAAGTTATAAGATCACAAAGAACAAGTAATAACTTATTATGTAAATAAGTTAATAAAGTATGTATATTAAGAAGTTGGTATGATGGAATGAATCCATTTGAAACGAAGAACAAATCTTAAGTGACGAAGTTTTGCCGGAATTCACACGATTAGACTATAATCGTCGAATTCGTGAAATTCTCAGAATGGAAGTCAAATTTTGATATTGAGCTTCGAAACATTGGTTTTCAATAGAGACAAGTCTTATTTAGTATTATAGAATTGTGAACTCGAGAATAACCGAATTCCAACTTAGAACGAAGAAACGAGCGTTGAACGTTCACGAACGTTTATCATTTTCGTTAAAAATGGACTAATAGGTGAATTTTTAGTAAACGAAGTTAAATAGATAAAATTCTTGCATGACCACGTAGAGTACGTGATTTGTGAACCGTAGGCTCTTGAACAAACCAATTTGGACTTATAACGAAGAAGTTACGAGCCCGGGAATCTCACATAAAAAGTTAATTGTCAAAATTTTTCTGGTGATGAGCACTGGCGCCGCAGCGCCAGTCAAGGCCAAGAAAGTCACACCGCAGCACCGGAAAGGGCTGTGAGCTACTGAAGTTTGGTGCCGCAGCACAACAAATAGTGAAGGGACTCGCGCCGCATCGCCGAGTCTGGTCTTCTAGCCCAATGAGTGACGCCGCAGCGTGGCATAACAAAGGATCACTGGCGCCGTAGCGCCAGCCTTGAGATTTAGATAGTAAAGAATGTTTAAATGTTGAGCATGAATAGTAAATGATTAACACTTAACTAAGGATCTTAATGTAACATTATTAAGATATAATTAAGCCTTAAGTATGATCACTTAGAGTTAAAGAAAGTTAATTGGATGTGAACGGGAACGGTGTACAAAAAAAATATACTTAACTATTGACGATCGAGTTTCGATTAATAATGTAAGGACATGGGTAAGCCGTGAGGAAGGATGATTAACTCGAACTGAGTTGTATTACTGAAATAATTTCAAAAAAGTTATATAAGAGAACGAAGTTAGTCAGAATGATATAACGAACAACGGAAAGCCGGAACCAATAATAACAAATCTAAGACATAATTAGATTGAGAAGAAGAGTAAGATTTAGTAGGAATCATGTATGTTCATTCATGACCTAATGTGGTATGATATGTGATTATGTGTTGTAGAGACCGTAAAGACTCAAAAGGAAAAGTAAATACACTGTAGCGGACGCTGAAGGCAAGTTTTTCTTAAACACTTGTCTAACCCTCGTGTTAGCCAGGTTTTCAAATGATTCAAGTTATGAGATGCATGTATGGTTTTAAAGAAAGAGTCGACGCCAGTTTTAACTCGGCTAGACTAATCTTGAAAAGTTGATTGATTTATTTATAAATCTTTCAATATAGAATTGCTAACGCTATCCTATGCCAAGTATTTGGTACGGATTCAAGGTAAGCTTGGGTATGAATAAACAAATGTATTTTTCATCGATTATTCGATGGGCACGCGAGGTTGCCAAAACTTAAACGTACATACATTTAATGGATGTAGTGTTGATCAACATAGAGTACTATAGGCTGATCACCTAGAAGTGCTCGTAAGTTATGTCGGACTTACGGACTTCGTGCCGGGTTGTCCTTTTCAAAGAAATTATGAAACGCTCGTGGTCTTGGACCAGATTTGGTGTTTTAATGAATATTGTTATGGTGAAACGTTTTGAAGGAAATTGAATGCTATTTTAAGTTATTGATAGTACTTCGTAACTATCATCTAGTTACTGAAGATATACGATTCCTATGTTTCAAGCATGTTTTTAAAATGAAATTGTTGTACTTGCTGAGCTTGTTATGCTCACTCTTGCTTGAACCATATGAATGTAGCTTAGACCGAATGAACTGAAGGATTCGACAAGGATAAAGGGAAGGCTAAAGCAAACTTGTAGATTACCTATGTAATAATATAGGTTTATAATGATAATATTTGATATTTTGACAAGAACAAATATAACGGTTATAAAGAACCTGGGGAATGGTAGTATTGTTTTGGAATATATATATAAGACATATTCGTTCTTTTGAGGCATTTCAATTGAATGTTTATGTGAACTGTAGCACCGTGGAGCACCATACGTCGGGTTGGAAGAGACCCAGATTTGGGGGCGTCACAGGTTGGTATCAAAGCATTAGGTTACAAAACTTAAGGGGGGAAGAACCTTAGGCTAATAACCTCGCTAAGGAAGAGAAGTCCAAAGGAAGTACACTCGAGCTTTACTTGAGTTGAATGAGTTAATAAGGTATTGAGGAAACTCAGTACCGGAAGATTTAAAAGATGGAAAGTAACCCTAAATAAATTAAATGTGATTTGTGCTTACACTATTGTGTCTTATGTACTAATCAACATGTTATGTGTTATTGTAGGATGTCAATCGATAGCTTGAGGTATAGAGATATACACGTGCTGAGTGAAGAGTTGGTGAACGAAGTAGAGCCTGTACCCATGCCAGTGGCGGAGGTACCATTAGTAATTCCAGAGGAGTCAGAGCCAGAGGAGTATTTTTCTGAGGAGAACTACTCCGAGGGAGAGATGGATATAACATCATATCTTCATATGATGAACGATGTGGAGGAGGGAATGGAGGTAACGTCGGTTGGTACGGTGGTACCTACACTAGAGTCATCACCTCCAGATGCAATGAGATCATTGTATCTGGCAGAGCTTGACAAGAATGCACAACTGAGTACAGTTGTGTAAAATCAGAATGAAGAGATTAGTGTTCTTTATGTAGCGAAGGAGTCTGCAGAAGCAGATTTTGAGTCCGAGCATGATGAGAAGGTGCTCATGATAAATAAGGTTAGGGATTTTAAGAAGGAAGTTGATGAGCTTTGTAAAGAACTGGGGGAGAAGGATCAGATGATAGCACGGATGTCTTACATCCATAAGAGTGCTCATAAGGATTTCAAGCTGAACGTTGCTTGTTATTCCATAGAGTCGGGACAGACTCGACATACTATTAGTCGGGATACTGTAGCAAAGATTGCGAATGAGAAACACGAGGATGTTGTTCTGCATTTTTAGAAATCTAGAGTTATAAATATGTGGGTAGTGATGTAAAACCCTCTTTTGTATAAAAAGAGTAGTCTTTTTGTAAATCTCAACTTTTGTGAAATTCAATTGCGGGATAGAAAATGTAATAACTTTTGGCTATGAACACAAATTGTAAATAGTTTCAAACTATGAAGAAGCATATGAATATAATGACGCTTTCATTTAATATGCTTTGCTATGGTATGAGTTGGTATGTGGCGAATAATGACGAAGTAAGTAAATAGATAATGATGAAATTTAATTTATTTAAATTAGAAAATGCCGCCACGGAAAAGACAATGTAATCAGGAAGCGGAATCACATAATGATAATCAAGGGGGTCAGAACAACCCTATGCAAGAGTTCGTTAATTTATTAACGGCAGCATTTAACCAAACCGGGGGTAGAGTACCCGTGGAACCTAGAGTAGCCAGAATGACTACCTTTAAAGAGTTTAAAAGCGTAGGTCCGCCGAAGTTCAAAGGAACAACGGACCCAATAGAGGTCATACATGGATAAAAGGAAATAGAGAAGGCGTTTGTTATAACAAGCGTGGTGAGGCGCAAAAGATTTCTTTTGCAACTTACACCAGGAAAAGGGAAGCCAACTTTTGATGGGAGGCTCACCAGGGTGGGGCTAGAACAGATGCGGTAACGTGGGAACAATTCAAGAAGGTTTTCTTAGAGAATTATTTCCCTACAAGCATGCAAGGGAGGATGGAGATTAAGTTCTTAGAACTTAAACTAGGGGAAGTGACGGTTCCCCAGTACGCGGCCAAATTTAATGAATTGGCAAGATTTGCTCCACACCAAGTGGACACTGAGGAGAGGAAGGCTCGTAGGTTTAAGCAGGGCCTGAAACCCTGGCTCTATAGTAGGATGGCGGTGTTCCAGAGGGTTTCCTATGGGACCATTTCGGAGAAGGTGATTATTGCGGAGGGTGGTAGTAAGGCGTTCACCCAATACCACAAAAGAGAGGAAGAATAAGAGCAAGGGAGAGGGAAAAGAGTAGGGTTGTTAGTAGTGGTAAGTTAACCATTACTGAACCACTATCGTCGAGTAGACCTATGGCCCGTACTTTTAATATGACGGTCCAAGATGTGGTTGCATCAGCGGATGTAGTAGCAGGTATCATTCCAGGCAATACAATGAATGCTTATGTGTTGTTTGATTGGAGTGCTACTTGTTCTTTTATAACATGTGAATTTGCTAAGTGATTAAGTTTATTCCCGAAAGGATTATAAATACCTTTACACGTTAAGGTAGAGAATGTGGAAATAACTTTCGTTGATTATATTTGTGGAAATGGTTTCATGGATAATAAAGGTAAGCAAGTATCGGTAGATAAGTACCGATAAAGTAAGAGAATTTGAAGTAATTCTCGATAGGAATGGTTAATTAACCATAGAAATTTGATAAATTGTCTAAGGAAAAGTATGAATCTTTGGTTTCTAAGAAAACCCAAGGTAGTAATTTACAGTAATAAATCAATGGAATTTTCTTATAGTCTAATTATGACGCAATCTAGAAGGATGTTAAGACAAGTTTAGGTTGTGGTACAATCGTAGCCTTTGATGGTTGACATATAGGAGTTGGGCTAAACAATTCCTTCAGAGAGCAAAGGTATATACGAAACTGGCGACTGATCTAACTCACTGTGATGGCAGTGTAGATAAGACGGAAACTTGTTTGTTGGTTGTTTGTGGGAAACTACTTAGAGTACCATATGGACTACTAGTAGAGAACCGATGTGTGCTGATTCCTAGAGAAGTAATAAGAAGAATATAAGAATGTAAATCATCAAAGATGAGGAACGTATTAAGTAAGACATCTCCGTATGTCATGAAGCTGTACGCCAGTAATAAATGTAGGTCGCGTAAACTTAGGTTGAAAGGACGCGAACCGTAAGAAGTAAAGTTAAGTAAACCAATGCGTAAGTCAAATATATGACTATTCGGTTAGCAGTTGAGAATAAATACCTATGGCCCAAGATCGATGATCTAATTGATCAGTTGAAAGGGGCAAATAATTTTCTAAGATAGATATGCGTACGGGGTATTGTCGATGGAAAAATTAATAGGTACGTTGGAAATGAGAAGTGATGAACATAGTTTTCAGGAACTAAAAGGAAGGTTAAGGGAGGCACCTGTATTGTCTTTATCAGATAATTCGAGGAATTTTGTAGTGTATCTCGATGTTTCGCATGGATGACGAAATTACGTGCTCATGTAGCATGGCAATGTCATTGTGTATGCATCACGCCAATTAAAGGATTATGAGAAGGTCTATCCTACTTATGATCTAGAATTGGTAGCTAAAGTTTTTGAATTAAAAATCTGAAGATAGTAATTATACGGGAAGAAAGGTGGGATATACACGGACTCTAAGAGTCTGAAATATATCTCCACACAGAAGGAGTTGAATATAAAGTAGAGAAGGTGATTGGAATGGATAAGAGATTACGACTGTGATATGTTATATCATTCAAGGAAGGTAAACGTAGTGTATGACGCGTTGAGTAGGAAGGGTAAGGAAAAGCTATCAATGTTAACGATTCAGAATGAGTTAATAACGGAGGTGGCAAGAACAGAGTTAGAAGTTAAGTTACGGAATGAAGCAGTAGAAATGTTATTCACCATATAAGCTCAATCCACGATAATGGAACGAGTTAAGTAAGTACAACTAGGTAACTATGAATGCAAGCGAATGAAGAAGAGGATGCAAAATAACAAGAAGACTAAGTATAATCATGTTTTGAAGGAGGAATTTGAGTTCCTAATATTTGCAAGTTAAAAGAAGAACTAATAAAATGAAGATAGCGTAATATGTTAGTAAGTGTTTAACTTTCAACTCAAATCATTGATAGGAAGTGATAAGTTAAGTGAATTAAGATAATACCTTCAGTGAAGGTGAATGTAAGAAACCACAATGGCGAAGAAGCAACGTGGAGATTCGAGATAAAAATAAAGAAAAAAAAAATTTCCTCAATGATGTATGTATTATTAGCGAGATTCTGGGGACAGAATCCTTATAAGGGGGGAAGAATATAATGCCCGAGAAAATCGGATTTTTAGGAGAATTAAATTTTTATTTAATTATAAGGATTAAAAGAATTTAATTGATTAATTATGGAGTAAGCAAATTGAAGGTTGTTCTATGACCTAGACATATCAGAATGTCGTAGTATTTTTGCTACGTAATAGAATTAAAGTGTTTCAATTTCCAAGACGAAAATAAAAGCTTTCCGAGAAATTTTTCGAAAAATACTATTCACGCATTTCTGCTCGGGAATTATTTTTGAACTTCCGAGAAATACGTAACGATAGAATATCAAGGTGAGATGGAATATCCAATAATATTTCAGTTATGAAAAATGCAGTTTTTCACCTGCGGACTTAAAACCTAACGGTTAGGAGAAAGTGATTTACGAGAAGGAAATGTAATGTGATTAATGAATTAATCAATGATCGTATAATATGTAGGTATTATACAAAGTAATGAATATGAGTACGATATGAGGTACTATACGAGTGTGTATGAATAATGGTAGGTTGTATATGTTGAATTAATATACGAGTTAGAATACGATAATAATATTTATAGAATACGTTTTGAGGCTTTAAGCCAAATGTATTGAATTTGTAGGATTGTGTAGGAAATATTAAAGTCCAATGGGATTTGATAAGGCCCAAATGTAGAAATGGTTAAGTCCAATGTGAATTAATAAACAAGCCCAAGTATTTGTTTAATTGCAAGCCTAATGTATAAGTTAAACTAATTAAATGTAAAACCCAAAGTAAGTATCCAATGGGTAAGCAAGAACCATGGGGCAACCCATGGGAAATCCAAAGTGATAAGCAAGTAAGCTTAATGGCTAAGTTAAGTAATGACCAAGATAAGTGGTGAGCAAGTGTCTTGGTGGCTAAGTAAGTGTGGTAACCAAGTAAACTTAATGACAAAGTAAACTTAATGCTTAAGTGTTGTGATGGCCAAGTAAATGTGGTGGGGAGCAAGTTAACTTAAGAGTAAGGTAATGAATAGTAAGGAGGTGGATGACCTTTTGACCATTGTGCCCTCATCTAGGATTTCTCATAAATAGAAGGAGAGATAGCTCATTTGTGGGTTGTTATTTTTCATCCAACACTTTATAACTTATAAGTTGAGAGCTTATTTGTTTGAGAGAAAAAGCTAGAAAGTTAACCTTTGAAGTTCAAGAATCAAGAAGGAGATTAAAGATTTAACAAGTGTTATTCAAGAGCAAGTAATCTTAAACCATGATTTCTTTCTCTTTCATTATTAGAGAAGTGGGTAGTGACAGAACATGTATGCTAAGAAGGAGTTGGAATGATGAATCAAAGGGCTTAAGTCTTAATAAGCCGTATAAGTCATGAATAAGTAATTCAAACATAAATAAGTTATGAACTTAAGAAGAACTTGTAACAACTTGTAACATGTTTGCATTAATGAAATTGGTATGATAAGATGAAGCAAGAATAATGGTTAGAAGTCTTGAACCATAATAAGTTATATGAAAAGAAGACATAAGTCATGAGAAATGGAAACATAAGTATTTTATACTTTAATAAGTTATAAGATCACAAAGAACAAGTAATAACTTATTATGTAAATAAGTTAATAAAGTATGTATATTAAGATGTTGGTATAATGGAATGAATCCATTTGAAACGAAGAACAAATCTTAAGTAACGAAGTTTTGCCTGAATTCACACGATTAGACGATAATCGTCGAATTCGTGAAATTCTCAAAAATGGAAGTCAAATTTTGATATTGAGCTTGGAAACATTGGTTTTCAATGGAGACAAGTCTTATTTGGCATTATAGAGTTGTGGACTTAAGAATGACCGAATTCTAACTTAGAACGACGAAACGAGCATTGAACGTTCACGGACGTTTATCGTTTTCGTTAAAAATGGACTAATAGGTCAAATTTTAGTAAACGAAGTCAAATAGATAAAATTCTTGCATGACCACGTAGAGTACGTGATTTTTGAACTGTAGGCTCTTGAACGAACCAATTCGGACTTATAACGAAGAAGTTACGAGCCCGGGAATCTCACATAAAAAGCTAATTGTCAAAAAAAATTTGGTGCTGAGCACTTGCGCCGCGGCGCCAGTCAAGGCCAAGAAAGTCATGTCGTAGCACCAAAAAGGGTTGTGAGCTACTGAAGTTTGGCGCCGCTGCATGACAAATAGTGAAGTGACTCGTGCCGCAGCGCCGAGTCCGGTCTTCTAGCCCAATGAGTGACGCTGCAGCCCAGCATAACAAAGGATCACTGGCGCCGCAGCGCCAGCCTTGAGATTTAGATAGTAAAGAATGTTTAAATGTTGAGCATGAATAGTAAATGATTAACACTTAACTAAGGATCTTAATGTAACATTATTAAAACATAATTAAGCCTTAAGTATGATCACTTAGAGTTAAAGAAAGTTAATTGGATGTGAACGGGAACGGTGTACAAAAAAAATATACTTAACCATTGACGATCGAGTTTCGATTAATAATGTAAGGACATGGGTAAGCCGTGAGGAAGGATGATTAACTCGAACCGAGTTGTATTACTAAAATAATTTTAGTTAAGTTATATAAGAGAACGAAGTTGGTAAGAATGATATAACGAACAACGGAAAGTCGGAACCAATAATAACAAATCTAATACATAATTAGATTGAGAAGAAGTGTAAGATTCAGTAGGAACCATGTATGTTCATTTATGACCTAATGTGGTATGATATGTGATTATGTGTTGTAGAGACCGTAAAGACTCAAAAGGAAAAGTAAATACACTGTAGCGGACGCTGAAGGCAAGTTTTTCTTAAACACTTGTCTAACCCTCGTGTTAGCCAAGTTTTCAAATAATTCAAGTTATGAGATGCATGTATGGTTTTAAAGAAAGAGTCGACGCCAGTTTTAACTCGGCTAGACTAATCTTGAAAAGTTGATTGATTTATTTACAAATCTTTCAATATAGAATTGCTAACGCTATCCTATGCCAAGTATTTGGTATGGATTCAAGGTAAGCTTGGGTATGAATAAACAAATGTATTTTTCATCGATTATTCGATGGGCACGCGAGGTTGCCAAAACTTAAACGTACATACATTTAATGGATGTAGTGTTGATCAACATAGAGTACTATAGGCTGATCACCTAGAAGTGCTCGTAAGTTATGCCGGACTTACGGACTTCGTGCCGGGTTGTCCTTTTCAAAGAAATTATGAAACGCTCGTGGTCTTGGACCAGATTTGGTGTTTTAATGAATATTGTTATGGTGAAACGTTTTGAAGGAAATTGAATGCTATTTTAAGTTATTGATAGTACTTCGTAACTATCATCTAGTTACTGAAGATATACGATTCCTATGTTTCAAGCATGTTTTTAAAATAAAATTGTTGTACTTGTTGAGCTTGTTATGCTCACTCTTGCTTGAACCATATGAATGCAGCTTAGACTGAATGGACCGAAGGATTCGACAAGGATGAAGGGAAGGCTAAAAAGAACTTGTAGATTACCTATGTAATAGTATAGGTTTGTAATGATAATATTTGATATTTTGACAAGAACAAATGTAACGGTTATAAAGAACCTAGGGAATGGTAGTATTGTTTTGGAATATATATATATATATATATATATATATATAAGACATATTCGTTCTTTTGAGGCATTTCAAATGAATGTTTGTGTGAACTGTAGTACCGTGGAGCACCATATGTCGGGTTGGAAGAGACCCGGATTTGGGAGCGTCAGAGACTCAGAATGGGTGATGTATACCTATTTTGGGGGTATCATAGTTGGTATCAAAGCTTAGGGATATGATCCCTAGCTGAGATGTGAGACAAGAACTATGAGGGGAGAGACGAGGAATTCCTTTGCTAGTATGACGTACCTAAGTTTATTTGGTATTTAATTGGTCGGTCAGAGTATAAGGATAATATGTGACATGTCAATTAACCTTTGTTTTGTGACTGTATTTGAAAATGACATCTGAAAATCAAGAGATGAACTGAAATAGAGTTTTGAGTGACGGGTCGAGGAGATTCATTTAAAAGATAAATATTGGAGTATAATATTTCATTGGGGGTAGTAATTAAGTTATTAAACTTGATTATAGGATGTCAGGAGAAGAAGAAATAAGAGATATCCATGTGGTGAGTGAAGAATTAATAGTTGCACCCGAGCTAGTCGCAGAGGTAGCAGCTGAGAGTGAGGAAGAAGAGGAACCTGAGGAGAATTTATTAGAATAATTTTTTGATCGAAATGTAGAACTGCAAGATCGTATTATTGAGTTAAAAGAGCAGGCTGAAGAACAGCAGGCGGTCGTGGAGCAAAAGGATGCAACAATTTAAAATTGTGTTACCCGATATGTGATGCTTAAACAGAAGCACTCTTTGACAGAGTATAATATAATAAAGCTGGAATCTGAGAATTCAAATGTCAAGGATCAGCTGAAAGAAGAAATAACTGAACGAGTGAGAATGGAGGATGCATGGGTAAAAGCCACACAACGCGTTGATATTGTAGAAAGAGACGTCCGATCCAAAAAGGCTAAAATAGATGATATGTATTTCTCTTTTTGGACAGCAATTGGGAGAACCCAACATCGAATTTTAAATTACCCTGTACAGAGCGGTAAATCCCAATTCGATACGGATCGAAGATTAATGATTCAGATCATGGATCAGGAGTACGACGAAGCAGTTGAGGATTGAATATGCCCTATAAGGAAATTCAATTCCATCGGTAATGATGACACCAAAGGTTGTCCTAGACAAGTCAAAATCGGTGCCAAAAGGTCCATTGCAATCACTTGAAATTCTAGAATGGAAGTGGGAGCACGTTACCATAGATTTCGTTATTGGCCTTCCCAAGGTTTCTCAAGGCATAAATACGATTTGGGTCATTGTTAATAGATTGACCAAGTCTGCTCATTTCTTACCTATACGAGAAACTTATTCACTTGAACGCCTTGCTCGTTTATACATAAATGAGATTGTAAGACAGCATAGTATGCCAGTATCCATAGTTTCTGATTGAGACCCAAGATTCACTTCACGATTTTGGGTTACTTTGTAGAAAGCTATGGTTTTGAATTTACGATTTAGTTCGGCATATCATCCTCAAACAAACGGGCAGTCGGAGAGGACTATTCAAACTCTTGAAGATCTATTAAGACTCTGTGTCCTAGACTTCAAAGGAAGTTGGGACAAGTTCTTGCCATTAGTGGAATTCTCCTACAACAACAGTTATCAAGCAAGAACTGGCATGGCTCCATTCCAGATGTTGTATGGACGCAAGTGTCGTTCTCCAGTATGCTAGGATGAGGTGGGTGAAGCAACGTTGTTGGGACCGGAATTGGTACGCATGACTACCAAAAAGATTCAAATGATCTGGCAACATATAAAAACCTCACAAGATCGATAAAAGAGTTATGCTTATATTCATCAAAGGTACGTGGAATTTAATGTTGGAGATCATGTGTTGTTACGTGTTGCTCCATGAAAAGTGTAACGCCCCGAAATCTGGTCTATCTTCACACCCGAATTTCGTACGTCACGAGTACATCATTCATCTAACATACATCATTATATACTGAAATATAACAGCATACATTCTCAAATCCCAGGTTTTGGAAACCTTATATCCTCTTTCATTACAATAATAATAATACATTATTCATTTCATCCTCCACCAAGGATACATAACAGTTTATTAAGCTAGTCTATAATTCAATTTCATCTTTAATAAGTCTTCACTTGATCTTCTCGCTCATTTACATTCTGAATGGCACTTCATCTGGATACCGTCAGCTTGAACTTTACGGGATCTTTAAGTTCTTCTAACCTCGTTCGCTGAAAATATTTTTTATTTAAAGCAAGTGTGAGCATTCAATTGCCCAGCAAGTTATAACCGTTGAACAAACAACTTCAAGAGTTTAAATGTTCATTTAGAACTTCGATAACCGAACAAGGGTTATGAAGTAGCTTGAATAATAGGAATAGCCTCGATTCCTATCATTTTAAAACATCAGTCACTTTCATTTTTAAATACTTTCATTTCTCTACCTTTTTCATACACATCCTATCTGGCTAGAATCATTAGCTCAGACTTAACAATAACGGTTCATGTATAAACAGAACATACTTGTATTGAACAGCTCAATCACAAAATAGTTCATATCATAGAAACACCGAAGTGTTCAAATTGTGGCACAAGGCCTCATACATACTACCACCTTGTACATACATTGCACATATGCACATAGACAAGACTTCTCAAGTTCGACATCTGAGAAGTTTAAGAAACTAGCATTCATTTAGAATATGAATGAAGTTAGGAAACTTGCCTTACGCACAGCAACAGCTTACGTTGAACTGCTCACTCTAATTCTTATATAACACATAAGGAGAAAATATAAACACCAATTAGTCATATATTGAACTTACGCAGTGGTTTACTTAACTTTACTTCTTAGGGCTCGCGTTCTTGCAATATACATTTATGCGACTAACTTCTTTTACCAGTTTACGGCTTCATGACATACGGAGATGTCTTACTCAATACGTTCATCATCTTTGATAATTTACATTCTTATCTTCTTCTTATAACTTCTCTAGGACTCAGCACACATCGCTTCTCTGCTAGTAGTCCATATGGTACTCTAAGTGGTTTCCCACAAACAACCAACAAACAAGTTCCCATCTCATCTACACTACCATCACAGTGAGTTAGATCGGTTGCCAATTTCGTATATACATTCGCTCTCTGAAGGAATTATTTAGCTCAGCTCCCATATGTCAACCATCAAAGGTTACGATTGTACCACAACCTAAACTTATTGTAACTTATTCGAACCATTAAACTTAATGTTCATTAAATCAATTTCTTATTCTTTACGGCTTTCTGGCAACTAAATGCCTTACCTCAGGATTCATTCCTTATCCGACTCACATTCGGTTTTCATTAATCTTATAACCGTTCACTACGGCTTTCTTGATAACATTCGTATCTTGCTTAATACTTTCAGAATTTATTACCTTCGTCACTCAACGTTTAAGGAATCACAACCATAGCCATCCCTCACATTCATTTATCGCGACTACGGCCCCCGGATATCGGTTACGTAACCCGCACCTAAAATATTGGTCTTTTACTCTTGTTTAATCTTTCCGTTCAACCTGCCTTAAAGGTTTAAAAACAATTAATTAAGTGTTAGATTAGTTGGACATTATGTTCTTTATCTTCCCTTACGTTTCCCCCAAGAGCTGAGCAGTTAAAAGCTCTTATCTGGCTTTTCCCGTACACTGGCGTTGCGGCGCACTCTCTTCATTAACTCTCGCACCGCGGCATAAGTTAGCAGTACTTGGCTCCCCGGTGTGGCGTTGTAGCACCACATAACAAGGCATGGCTGGCGCCGCGGCGCCAAGCCTTAACCCTAGAAAATTTCTCTGAGTGTTAAATCCAATTTGAGACACTTACTTCCCGATCTCCTAACTTCTTCGTTATAGCTCAGAACAAGGTCGTTCCAAAGCTATTCTCTTCCTTATCTTACGTACTTCAATACCCCTCAGATAGAACTTCATTCTGAATTCATTAACGTACCATTCGATTGGCTTAATCTTCACCCTTTATTCATTTTACGTTTTTAACGCTCTTCGTTTGTTCGTCCGTAATTCGGTCATCCGAACTCGGAACCTGTTCGTTCTTGAGTCCACGACTCATGTTTTCTACATTCTCTTACTTTCTTATGAAACCCTACACATTCGAGTTCATTTACTAACTTTCTAATTCTCATTTGTCTTTTACAAAATTTTCGCTATAACTTCGTTATAGCTAAGTTTTAATTCGTTCTTCATGAACGTTTCTACCGTTCCTAACCAAGAAATAAACAACTAACTTATACGCGATGGCTTTAAACTTTTCCATCAACAACAATTATATTACGATGGTTTTAAATTTGTCCATCAACAATGTTCTTCGTGTTCTTCGCGTGTTCTTCGTTCGTTCTTCATTTTAATCGATATTTTGGATTACGATTTCACTTTTTATTGGAATTTGATGTTTTAGAACATCATTCCTTACTTATTCTGCCTACTTATTCATATAATCTACTCGGATCATTCTAATTCGTTACGAATCTTATACTTCCTTAAGAAATTTATTTACTAAACTTCTAATTCTTATTTCTTCATTTTCTTATGATTTCAACCATATGAAATCATCTCTAACCTTATCTACTTCTTATCTTCATTAAGTTATGTTTTTGAACATAAAAACTTAAAGAAAATTTAAAAGGGACTAGGTTCTGGATTACCGTTCTTCTTTAATATTCTCAAGTCGGACAAAGTTTGTACACGGGCTAGCCTTTCCTCTTCCTTCTCCTCCAATTTGATCTCTCTCTCTCTCTCAAGTTGGAGGATTTTCAAAATCCTAAAATAATGAAATCTAGCTTCCTATTTATAGAAAACCAAAGCTTAGGGCAAATTGGTCATTTCGCCCCCACCTCCTTACTATTCCCACCTCCTCCAGCACTTAGCCACCAAGTAAACTTGGCCTCCACCCTTACTTGGTGGCCAAGTGGCCGGCCCAAATGCCTATGGGTCACCCCATGGGTTTCCCCATTGGTTATTACCTATCTGTTTACCCATCGGTTCGATCCGCTGTTTATCTTCCTGGTTTGGGCCTTAACCCAAATTCTTATTGGGCCTATCTTGGGCTTGATTTCACAAAGCATTAGGCTTGACATAATCCAAGTCCAATTGGATTCTACAAAGTCCATGAACTCAAAGTCCATTAAGACTAATCGTATTCTGCGTATTCCATTCTCGTATTCTTAGAACTCACTTTCCCTAACCCTTAGGTTTTGAGTCCGCAGGCGAAAACTTCATTTTTTGTCATAACTGAAATATTATTGAATATTCCATCACGTCTCAAAATTATACGTAATCATTAAATTCTCGGAATTTCAAAATAAATCTCCGAGCAGAAACTGATAAATAGTGCATATTTCGTCTTTTTCCCTAAAAATATTTTTGTTACCGAAAAAATTCTATTTTCATCTTGAAAATTCTTATTCGATAAATCTAGCTCGTAGCTAGAATACTCCAAACTTATAATCATCCTAGGTTATAGAACGATTAATAAACACATAGCACATAATATTATTAATAAAAATTCCTTTTATTAATAACTAATTCTTTAAACTTAAATTCTGGACAATCCGGATTCTCCGGATTGTTACACTTCCCCCCTTAAAAAAAATTCCATCCTCGGAATTTCTTAAAACCACACCCTTACCCGGGTCTTCACATTCTCCCCTTCTTCACAGAATTTCATCCTCAAAATTTTAGCTTACCCTTCTTCTCAACTTCTCTTCAATGGAGTTCTTATCATTCCATCATTCCTAACCCCCATAACCTATCAAGAATCATGAAGTAGAAGGAATAACGAGAAACATAAATTTTCCTTTTAAAACGTTTCATACTTTTGCTGAGGGGGCAAATTGATCATGAACTCTCACTAGGTTAAATAGCATTTCACCATAAGCCCTTCTTTAACGGTCAGTTTATAATCACAAAGAAAGTAAACTACCTATTCCATGTTCTCCTCAGACTTGATCATTAGATTCTGCACCAAAACAATTTGGTTTGGCACAAGTTCTCAAAGAAAGCTCGATTTTCTTATAACATGACATACCATTTATCTAGCCGAAACAAGTAGCTTAGACCATACCAATAAATTGGATATTAACGTGAAACATTCGTCTAGTTAACTTAATTGATATTGACTACTTTTGTAAATTGTTTTTGCAATACATCAAAATGTTTTATGACGTCATGATACCGTACTTTTTATAAAACGTTTAGGACTTCGTCAGTTTGTGACTTCGTCATTATACATCATACCATAGCGGGTTGTTGATCCTAAGATCACATCCAACACCAAGTTCAATTGCATTAATAACTCCATCCTTTTACCATCCTTGCATCAAATGCACTGATGATATAAAATTCATTTTGATATTTCAAATCAATTTTTGTCTAGCCGAAACAATTAGCATAGACATACCAAGAATAGCTCTTTCAAAATCCATTGGTTCCAAAAGTTGAACCAATTCTTTCCTTTTCAAAATGTACATATCCATACGAGTTCAATAAACTTCGAAATCTAGCATAGCTAGATGACTTGGAATATCCTATTCTCCATCTTCCTTCATTGTCTTACTTGTGACAACACTTAAATCTTCTCTAACACCTTCAATGCTAATACAACTGAAAACAACTCATTTTCAGTCTAAACATTCCTATACCTTAGTACAGTCCATCAACTTACCACACATTATGAGTTCAAGAACTTTTCACAATAATATGAGTTTAAGAACTATCAGTCAGACCAAAGGTGTCCATTCGCTGAGACGTTCGAAAATATACCATATTATTATGAGTCACGAACTTATCATAAGTATGAGTTTCAAGAACTCGCACCTACCTTATCGTTCTCTACGTATCAAGTATATAAATGAGAAAAGATTCACCTTCTCGCCATATACATATTGATAGCGTGACATACTATTCCAATGATTATCACTACCAGAAGCTAAGTGATTGTCAAACCGAACACAATTCCTGCCCATACAGAGAATTGGTCAACTCAGCTACTAATCGATATAAGAAGCTAAACGGTTGTTACACCTAGGACAATTCTTTGCCCATACAAAGAATTGTTCAACTTAACAACTATATCGCATAAGGAGCTAAGTGGTTCTAAAACCACGTACAAAATCCCCGCCCATACAAGGAATCATACAACTCAGCTGTCGATATGAGTTCTCAATTAAAATTCTAAAACTTCTTACTTTCTCTTTACTTAATACGAATTTTCTTTAATTCGTATGATATCCTTCATAACTCAATCTGAGTTCTTCTTTCCCGTACTACTTCATAGTACCCTTTATTCATAGCATTAGCTATAAATCGCTCATCGTTTAACAACTCATCTATTACTACAAATCACTATGATCACGTGGTGATTTCTTATCCTTCTCTCTACGATTATAGTCTTAGGTACTCCTACCTAAGGTTTATAACCTATCAGCTCTGATACCAACTTATAACGCCCCGAAATTCGGTATGTCTTCACGCCCAGATTTCGTACGTCACGAGTACATCATTCATCGAACATACATCATTATATACTGAAATATAACAACATACACTCTAAAATCCCAGGTTCTGGAAACCTTATAACCTCTTTCATTACAATAATAATAATAATACATTATTCATTTCATCATACAAGGGTGACTTTTATCCGCCACCAAGGATACATAACAGTTCATTAAGCTAGTCTATAATTCAATTTCATCTTTAATAAGTCTTCACTTGATCTTCTCGCTCATTTACATTCTGAATGGCACTTCATCTGGATATCGTCAGCTTGAACTTTACGGGATCCTTAAGTTCTTCTAACCTCATTCGCTGAAAATATTTTTCATTTAAAGCAAGTGTGAGCATTCAATTGCCTAGCAAGTCATAACAGTTGAACAAACAACTTCAAGAGTTTAAATGTTCCTTTAGAATTTCGATAACCGAACAAAGGTTATGAAGTAGCTTGAATAATAGGAATAGTCTCGATTCCTATCATTTTAAAACATCAGTCACTTTTATTTTTAAATACTTTTGTTTCTCTACCTTTTTCATACACATCCTAACTGGCTAGAATCATTAGCTCAGACTTAACAATAACGATTCATGTATAAACAGAACATACTTGTATTGAACAGCTCAATCACAAAACAGTTCATATCATAGAAACACCGAAGTGTTCAAATTGTGGCACAATGCCTCATACATACTACCACCTTGTACATACATCGTACATATGCACATAGACAAGACTTCTCAAGTTCGACATCTGGGAAGTTTAAGAATCTAGCATTCATTTAGAATATGAATGAAGTTAGGAAACTTGCCTTACGCACAACTACAGCTTACGCTGAACTGCTCACTCCAATTCCTATATAACACATAAGAAGAAAACATAAACACCAATTAGTCATATATTGGACTTACGCATTGGTTTACTTAACTTTACTTCTTAGGGTTCGCGTTCTTACAATATACGTTTATGCGACTAACTTCTTTTACCAATTTATGGCTTCATGACATACGGAGATGTCTTACTCAATACGTTTATCATCTTTGATGATTTACATTCTTATCTTCTTCTTATAACTTCTCTAGGACTCAGCACACATCGCTTCTCTGCTAGTAGTCCATATGGTACTCTGAGTGGTTTCCCACAAACAACCAACAAACAAGTTCCCGTCTCATCTACACTGCCATCACAGTGAGTTAGATCGGTTGCCAGTTTCGTATATACCTTCACTCTCTGAAGGAATTGTTTAGCTCAGCTCCCATATGTCAACCATCAAAGGTTACGATTGTGCCACAACCTAAACTTATTGTAACTTATCCGAACCATTAAACTTAATGTTCGTTAAATTAATTTCTTATTCTTTACGGCTTTCTGGAAACTAAATGCCATACCTCAGGATTAATTCCTTATCCGACTCACATTCGGCTTTTATTAATCTTATTACCGTTCACTACGGCTTTCTTGATAACATTCATATCTTGCTTAATACTTTCATTATTTATTACCTTCGTCACTCAACATTTAAGGAATCATAACCATAGCCATCCCTCAAGTTTATTTATCGCGACTACGGTCCCTGGATATCGGTTATGTAACCCACACCTAAAATCTTGGTCTTTTACTATCGTTTAATCTTTTCGTTCAACCTACCTTAAAGGTTTAAAAATAATTAATTAAGTTTTACATTAGTTGGACATTATGTTCTTTATCTTCCCTTACGTTTCCCCCAAGAGCTGAGCAGTTAAAGGCTCTTCTCTGGCTTTTCCCCTACACTGGCGCTGCGGTGCCACTCTCTTCATTAACTCTCTCGCCGCGACGCGAGGTAGCAGTACCTAGCTCCCCGGTCTGGTGCTGCAGCGCCACATAACAAGGCATGGTTGGCGCCGCGGCGCCAAGGCTTAACCCTAGAAAATTTCTCTAAGTGTTAAATTCATTTTGAGACGCTTAGTTCCTGATCTCCTAACTTCTTCGTTATAACTCAGAACGTGGTCGTTCTAAAGCCATTCTCTTTCTTATCTTACGTACTTTAATACCCCTTGGATAGAACTTCGTTCTAAATCTGTTAACGTGCCATTCGATTGGCTTGATCTTCACCCTTTATTCATTTTACGTTTTTAACGCTCTTCGTTTGTTCGTCCGTAATTCGGTCATCCGAACTCGAAACCCGTTCATTCTTGAGTCCACGACACACATTTTCTACGTTCTCTTACTTTTCTATGAAACCATACACGTTCGGGTTCATTTACTAACTTTCTAATTCTCATATGTCTTTTACAAAATTTTCGCTATAACTTCGTTATAGCTAAGTTTTAATATGTTCTTCATGAACTTTTCTACCATTCCTAACCAAGTAATAAGCAACTAACTTATACACGATGGTTTTAAACTTGTCCATCTACAACAATTATACTACGATGATTTTAAATTTGTCCATCAACAATGTTCTTCGTGCTCTTCGCGTGTTCTTCGTTTGTTCTTCATTTTAATCAATATTTTGGATTACGATTTCACTTTTTATTGGAATTTGATGTTATAGAACATCATTCCTTACTTATTCCGCCTACTTATTCATATAATCCACTCGGATCGTTCTAATTCGTTACGAATCTTATACTTCCTTAAGAAATTTATTTATTAAACTTCTAATTCTTATTTCTTCATTTTCTTATGATTTCAACCATATGAAATCATCTCTAACCTTATCTACTTCTTATCTTCATTAAGTTATGTTTTTGAACATAAAAACTTAAAGAAAGTTTAAAAGGGACTAGGTTCTGGATTATCATTCTTCTTTAATCTTCTCAACTCGGACAAAGTTTGTACACGGGCTAGCCTTTCCTCTTCCTTCTCCTCCAATACGATCTCTCTCTCTCTCTCTCTCAAGTTGGAGGATTTTCAAAATCATAAAATAATGAAATCTAGCTTCGTATTTATAGAAAACCAAAGCTTAGGGCAAATTGGTCATTTCGCCCCCACCTCCTTACTATTCCCACCTCCTCCAACACTTAGCCACCAAGTAAACTTGGCCTCCACCCTTACTTGGTGGCCAAGTGGCCGGCCCACATGCCCATGAGGCACCCCATGGGTTGCCCCATTGGTTATTACCCATCCGTTTACCCATCGGTTCGATCCGCGGTTTATCTTCTTGGGTTGGGCCTTAACCCTAATTCTTATTGGGCCTATCTTGGGCTTGATTTCACAAAGCATTAGGCTTGACATAATCCAAGTCCAATTGGATTCTACAAAGTCCATGAACTCAAAGTCCATTAAGACTAATCGTATTCTACGCATTCCATTCTCGTATTCTCAGAACTCACTTTCCCTAACCCTTAGGTTTTAAGTCCACAGGCGAAAACTTCATTTTTTGCCATAACAGAAATATTATTGAATATTCCATCACGTCTCAAAATTATACGTAATCGTTAAATTCTCAGAATTTCAAAATAAATCTCCGACCAGAAACTGATGAATAGTGTTTATTTCGTCTTTTTCCCCGAAAATATTTTTGTTCCTGGAAAAATTTTATTTTCGTCTTGAAAATTCTTATTCGATCAATCTAGCTCGCAGCTAGAATACTCCCAACTTATAATCATCCTAGGTTATAGAACGATTAATAAACACATAGCACATAATATTATTACTTAAAATTCCTTTTATTAATAACTAATTCTTTAAACTTAAATTCTGGACAATCCGTATTCTCCGGGTTGTTATAGAAAGGAGTTACAAATTTTGGAAAGAGAGGAAAGCTCAATCCTCAATTCATTGGCCCATTTGAAATTCTCGATCGAGTAGGAACTATGGCTTATAGACTCGCCTTACCGCCAAGTATGTCTCGTGTTCATAATATTTTTCACATATCAATGTTAGGTAAATATGTGGAAGACCCAAACTATATTATTAAATTAGAACCAGACGAGATAATGGAAGATTTAACGTATGAAGAGGTACCTGTTAAAATCTAGGATAAGAAGGAACATATTCTACACTCAAAGGTTATACCTCAAGTTAAAGTTTTGTGGAGAAACCATGATGTTGAGGAAATGACCTGAGAGTTAGAATCTAAAATAAAATCATGGTATCCTCACCTCTTTGACTTACCAGGTACGTACACCAATTTCGAGGATGCAATTTTATAAGAAGGGGAGGTTGTAAGACCCCAACTTTTATGAATAAAGATTAATTTTTTTTCTCGAAATATATTTTTGAATATTATGGTGTGATTTTGTTATATTATTATAGTTGTGGGTAATATTTATAAATTTTACAAAGTAAGCAAGTTCTTATAAAATATTCGATTGGTCGAGGAATATTCGTTTTAACAGGGAATATTCGTACGGCGGCACAATCATTGGTGGACCCCACAACAGAGATATTGTCGTAGTTAAAAAATGACAGAATTATCTTTTTATAAAAATAACGACGAAAGTTTACCGTTAAACTGTTGAACTACCTGGTGGTAAAAGTACAGTAATATGTGTGGTTGCATAGTAGCATACGGTATTGATTATTGATGCTTACGTAAGAAGTCACTCAATTATATTCAATTACTACTACAGTAATTGCTGCATAATATCTCTCATATTATTGATTGTCACAGTATCAATATTTTATATTATTAAATCAATAATTGAGACGACAAAGTTATTAATATTATTATTTACAATATTGACGATGTCTAGAAAGTTCTGTCGAGGAGAGGTTTGGTCACCTAATTGCGCGCCAATAGGGAGAAATCCTTATCGGAAAGGCTCCTCTTTCCTGGGAATGATCTGGTTGTTAAATATTGTGAGTTATAATATTAATGATGAATAACTTCGTGTTAATTAAAGATGAAATTAATATTTCCATTGTGTTGGGATTATTAGTGTTAGTGGAAATCGACATCTATTTCGATAATAATGGATGTCTGGAGGTTATATTGACCAATCAGGTAATTAATCGAATAAATGAGCAATTAATTGCTATTAATTCATATGCTTATAACTATTTGTTCACATGTGTGTACTATTAATTCACATGCATGTACTATTAGGGGAGGTAGTGCAAGATTGATAATAAGTACATGACTAAATTAAAATTAGAGGTATAGATGAAGGTACAATACTGTAACAATTTTTTTACATGTATAGAACTATTGATTCACATGAATATACTATTGATTCACATAGATGAAGGTATTATACTGTAATATTTTGAGCCCCAAAATGTGCAATTATCGAATCTATATTTTTCTATAAATAGAAGCTCATTCTTCTTTCATTCTCACCAATTCACTAAGACTCACAAGAGCAATTATAGAGAAAGAAGCTATAGAGAGAAAGAAGAAGAGAAGTCTGCTACTTCACTATTCCAGTATCCAGTTTTCTTTTGAGGTAAGGGGTATTATTTCTTTCGTATTCGTAAGGGATGCTATTTATTTATTATTCATAAGGGGTATTATTTCTTTCGTATTCGTAAGGGATATTATTGTTGTTCAGTATTCATAAGGAATAATATTTTCTTCCATACTCTGTAGTATGTGAGTAATATTATTTCATCTCATATTCCTGATTATACCTTCATTCTGTTAAAGTATTGCTTCTATACTCCGTG
The DNA here is from genome assembly GCA_016801055.1 of Panax notoginseng. Taxonomy (NCBI): domain Eukaryota; kingdom Viridiplantae; phylum Streptophyta; class Magnoliopsida; order Apiales; family Araliaceae; genus Panax; species Panax notoginseng. The sequence goes on from CM029018.1 coordinate 95,675,708, forward strand.
AAATTATTCGAATATCCTTGATATTTGCGCTTCATCCAGTATCTTTTCATGAAAATATTATTATGAGCTTTCTTGATAATTATTGATCTTTTCATACCAAAATACTATTCATGAGTTACTATTTACGGGTTACTATTCACCTGGTTACTATTTACTTAAATATTATTTACTCGGGTATTCGGAGCACTTTTCATGCCGGACGACTATTCACGAGTTGCTATTCACGGGTTACTATTCACCTGGTTACTATTCACTCGAATATTATTCACTCGGATATTTGGGGCACTTTTCTTGCCGGGGTACTATTCACGAGATACTGTTCCTGAAATACTATTCATAGGATACTATTCACGGGGCATTATTCACCCAAAAAATATATTTCTTTTCTGTCCAAATTATTTTTGATACATGAATATTATTCTTCAATTTTACTCCACAAAGCAGTATCATGTTGACAATTTGGATATTTTTTAAACTCTGGAAAAATTTAAAGTCTTTAATATTTATCCTTGATTTCGTTTGATTAATGCTTATATCATTGTCATCATCCTCATGCTTATATTGTTATGAAAGTCATCTTTGGCTTACGTGCATAGATGGACTGTTAATTGGTATGATTATGATCAGGGATCATTCGGTATAATCATGACCCGTAATGTTACAAATGATGTGATAAAAGTCCTCATTGGCCCGTAGTGCATTGATGGACAGTTGGTATGATTATGACCAGGGATTATTCGGTATAATCATGACCATTGATGATTACATGAATATCCTTGGCCCGTAGTGCAGGAAGGATTCGAGGATGTGGTTTATTTAGTAAGCTGAGTCTCAGCGATAAAGTTGATGAAAAACTTTTTAAATCATAGAAGATAGTTGATATCATGCGCTACTTGAATCTTCTAATGGACTGCTTGTTCCGCTACAGTTAAACTTGATTTTTATTATATTTTATCAGTTTAACATTGTTGAAGGCTAATGATAATTTATTCTGCATTATCTTAGTCATAATATTTCTTACTGAGCTAGCTGAGCTCACCCTTTTGCTTTCATTGTTCTCTTCAGGAAATGAGAACGTAGCCGGGACTAGTCGAGGAATGGAGTGACGGTCCGAGATTGTGGCTATAGTAGTCCTCACTATTTTATGAAATAGCTTGATAATAAATGTAATGAAGACTTCATTTGAGTTTGAATACTGTCTATGAGACAATATTCATGTAAAAACTCTAAGCTACGCTGTTGTCGTATTGTATTAAAGAAGTTTGTATTTGATTTATGTATCATGTATTTGGCGACTCAGAATGGGTGATGTATACCTATTTTGGGGGCGTCACAAATTAACCACGTATAAATGTCACTCATGGTTTACTTTAACTATATTCCGTGTTCTATAATGTCTATCTCATAAAACTCAGAAAACTATTTAACTTTATTAACATTTGACTCGGCGTTTCGACATTCGTACGTCATCCGCCCGACTTCTCTATTTTGAATGCCCAGTCGATACGCCATTGCGTATGACTAACACATCCCATATACTTACCAAACTTTGGTGTACATTTCTCTAGACTATATCTCCAAGTTTCAATGCTTAGAACTCGAAAATACTAGTCAAACATGGTTCGACACAACAATGGTCACAAGTAACCATCACGGTTTGCCTCATATTATATAACAATCCTAAAGATTCCCATTTTAGGTCTTGATCCCGACCTCAACTCTAAAAACTTAAAGCATGAAAATTTTAGGCCTACTCCTTAGCTTTACGAAGCCTCTTGAATCGCCTCAATCGGAGTTCGAACGAAAGAAAAATGTCCAATTTACTAAAGGATGTCAAAGCTGTCAAACCTTACTGGCAGACCCGTGCGCCCCACGCTACCCCGGCAGGGTTTATGTGACGAACGAGAATTTTGTAAATTAATTTTAATATTTATTGAATTAAATAAATATTTTCGATGATTTAATTATTAGATTTAATAATTAATTGATGCAATTGTGGTAGATTAATTTAATTATATGCGTTGCAATTATTAAATTAATGTGGAGAATAATTATTATTCAAGTATATAATTATGTGAACTTGTTGAATTAAATGAAATATTTAATCAAGCATGATGTTATCTAATTAATGTAATTATTAATTAGAGATTTTATAAATTGTTATTATTTATTAAAGAGAAATTTAATTATGTGACTATGTGCATTATTGAGAAATTATTATATTTAATTTAAAGTAAATTAAATAAAATATTGATTTATTTTATATGGTTGTGACATTATTTAGACTATATGATAAAGCTTTATTAAATTAATTGGTTTTGTAGTATTTATCTAGCCAAACATGGCACTAAAGGGAGTTGGGGCCAGTTAACCCATGACTGGGTAACTGCCCACCAACGCGCGTCTATTTCTTCCTATCTGAATACGACGTCTTCTATTTTCCTTCATTTTCTAAGTCTGCAAATCAGAGAGAGTTGCTTAGTGTTTGAGAAAAGTTGGAGAAAGAGTTTCAATTCATCTCCTATACTATACCTTATACTCTACAGGGTAATCTCCTCCTTCCCAATTACAAATTTTTACGTCATTTAAATTCCATGAACATGGCTTTCATAGTTTTGGTTTTAAACCTCTGTAATTGGGTTAGGAGTAATGATTGTAAGTTATATGTGTGTTATGTTGTATCAAATCATGTTTAATTATGTATATGTTGCAAACCATAACATCAGTGTCATGAAAACATGTCGTTAATCTGATGACTTGTTATTTCAAAATAAACAGAGTACGTGATATGGCCATATGGCCTTATACGTGATATTTTGTGTAATGATCGTATATTATCCCTAAAATTTACACTCTTATATTATTGAGCACGTTAACACGAAGAGATTAAGCCTTAAACAAACGGATTCAGTGTTATAACGAATCCGTAGTGTTAAATTATATATTTTATATTCAAAAACCACCAAGAACATCAAAGTCAGTGAATTCACATGTTTTAATTATGTAATTATGTGTTTTAATTGGTTAAAATCACTTTATATATGTTGGGTTATGATTATACATGAATTATAACATGTGGGTATTTGTGAATTGGTGAAATTAGTGATAAAATGTGTTGTTTTCGCTAAACTCTGTGTTCTTCGCGAACTGAGAATCAATTTCTGGAGTCTCGCGCCGCGGCGCCAACTCCAGAACTGAAGTCCCGCGCCGCAGCGCCACTGCGCCGCAACGCCAAGACCCAAGCCACGGCGCCATAGCGCAGCAGCGCCAAGGGCCCGGCCACAGCGCCACCGCGCCGCAGCGCGATTTCTTAGTACAATAGTGGCGCCGCAGCGCCACTCTCCAGAAAATTCAGAAATGTATTTTTAAAAATGTTTAAGTCTAACAATGTGTTAGTGGATTATTGTAATGAATATGTAAACATGTTAGAAGAATAATGTGATGATAAAATAGTTGTTTAACATGTAATAAAATATTATATGTGAATTGAATTATTAAATACATAATTGGTTTGATAATTCATGAAGTATAAATTATGTGACAACGTGATAATTTGACTAAGTTTAGTCAATAATTAAAGTAGACAACGAGAATGAATTTATGTTGATTAATTATTAATTAACAAGTATTGTGTATATGAATGGTATGTAGGATTTAATTCAAAGAACGTGCTTAGTTAAAGTGTAATCTACGCACGAGGCAAGTTTCTTAACTTTACTTTTACATTGAGCAAGTATCCTATCCTTAACTCCATTCTATTGAGCAAGTTTATTTAAACTTAAACGTTACTTTTATGTCGAGCAAGTTTTCCTAACCCTACTTGTCATTATTGATCAAGTTTATTATTTACCTTGAATAAATTATCCTTGTTATTATTCAAGTTCAAGCATGATATTAAAGATTAATTATCTTTCTAAAGCATGATTCAGTTATACAATAATTGTCCTGTTGTATACTTTTGAGATTATTATTCTAATCAAATATCAATTATTGTTGAACCTTATTTGACTAGTAAACCTTATTGATTCAACTAGTCCATAGTTGATGAGCGTTCTAAATTTCAGAACCCTTGATGAAGTTATCCAAACCAAACTTCCTTTGGTGCGGACTCGAATGTCAAACTGAGATGAACAACCCTGTATAGGGGATTAATTACGCTTTAGCGTTAAGATATTGTGCACAGTATGGTACTAAGGGCTGATCCCCCTAAGTATGAGAAGAAGGTCCATAGTCTTATGACTGTTAAAGGTTTCAAGTATAACCCTTGTTAACCTAGGACATAGTTCAAGGTTTTATGACCCTCAGAATTCTTTTGATTCTTGTTATTCATTCTTGATTCAAAAGTTGAGCTCTTATTCAGACGTCTTTGATTTATTCGCATGTTATTATACTGTTATTTCATTATTATACTTGTGGGCATTTGTGCTCACTCTTGCTTAATAATAGCATTGCAGTTAAGAACGATAGAAGCGATGAACCCTCCACTCATAAAGGCAAGGGCAAAGTTAGCAAGTGATGAAGACTTGTTATTTTAATTGATGATGTATTTATGTTTAAGACTTATGTTGTTATTTAAGACTTATTTGTTTAGAATTCCGCACAGATGTTTTAAGGTTAGAGTAACCTGGGATTTATTTATGATTCAGTTGATGTAACCCTTAAGGGAAGAGATTTTATTATGATTTCTATCTATTGTATGGTTTGATATTATTTATGGGTAGATAGATAGATGATGTTTATACAGTGAACACCAAATCCCGTGGAATCGAAGTACCCGGATTTGGGGGTGTCACAGGTTGGTATCAAAGCTGTAGGTTATGAACCTTAGGTGGGGGAAACAACCTTAGGTAGTAGCCTTATAGAAGAAGATAGTAATTGAAAACTCTTATCGAGTTCTAAGAAATAAATTTTTGTAATTCATTGAAGATAATAAAATACATTATGTGTTTATGTGTTAAGTATGCGTTAGATAGTATGACTTAGTAACTAAATCTTAAAATTTTGTTGTCAGGATGACGAATGATGGAGAAGCTAGTCAAGCTGAGGGGGGGCCCCGATTACCTATAGTACCTACTGAGGAGGGATCTCGTGTACTTGTAGGACCGACTGAGGAGGAGCCCCGAGACATTCATGTCGTTAGGGAGCAGCTGGTGCAGAGGGTTTCATCTCCATTGATCACCGTTGTTGGTCAGGAGCATGAACCTGAGATTGATCCTGAGGAGGATCCTGAGGAGGAGTTACCACGGTACACTGTTGATGCTGAGATGTATGATACACTATATGATCGTAATGTGGAGTTACAAGATGAGATTCAGGAACTGACTGAGCAAGCGACTGTTCAGCAGTCTACTTTAGAGGAGAAGGATAGAGAGATTGTGACCCTTCATACACGTTTAGGAAACGTGGAGTGGGATCTGGTTCATGAGAAGGGTCAAACCGAAGATAAGACCGAGGAGATAGAGAAACTGAAGAAGGAACTGAAAGAAACCTCCGAAAGACTGAAAATAGCAGAGGAAGGATGGGTAAGAGAATCACATCGAGCTGATCGTGCAGAAGATGATAGTCGTGCAAAGAAGGCAAAGCTTAAAGACACGTATGCCACACTTAATCATGCAATGGATGAGGTTCAAGAGCGAGTGTTAAGGTACCCCATCCAGTTTGAAGGTCTACCATCGTACATGCTGGATCGCAGGACGATGTATCGTATCATGAATGAGGAGCGTGGCAAGGCTATTGAGCACCTTGGAAGACAGGAATAGAATCTGTTTATTTATGTGAAAGACATATATAGTTTTATGTAAATTCTGATGTGTTTATGAACTAAGGAATATGTTAATATTTGAATGTTTTAAATCATGTGGATTCTTTATTCCAGGATAGATGATGTAAATACCAGTATGCTATAGTTTAATGTTAAAACTTTTTATTTGAATGAAAAGATATCAAGTTGTTTGAGATGATGTGTTAAATGAGTATGTTAAATTGTTAAGTAATTGCTTAACTATGTAGAGAAATAAATAAAGTTCTAATAAACATTTATTTAACAGAAAAATGCCGCCAAGGAGAAGACAACAACGTCAACCGGCTCAGGAAGAGTCAACCAACAATAACATTAACGCCAACGCTAATCCTGTTCAGCAGTTGGTGAATCTACTGGCTGGAGCAATGAATAACCAACCGCATGCTCCACCTAGCACAACGTTTAAGGACTTCAAGGCGGTGGGACCGCCAGAGTTCAAAGGTTCCAGAAACCTGATCGAGGCTCAAACGTGGGTGATGGAAATGGAGAAGGTTTTCGACGTTGCTAGGGTTCGAGAAGATCAGAAGACCGTTTTTGCGACATTTATGCTGAAGTCTGAGGCTAGCTACTGGTGGCAGGCAAACAAGATGCGAGGAGGTGAAGGTGTAATTACGTGGGAGAGATTCAAAGAAATGTTTTTCGAAATGTACTTCCCAACTAGTTCGCAGAATCAGATAGAGATTCAATTTCTGGAACTGAAGCAAGGAAACAGGAGCGTACCTGATTACGCGGCTAAATTCGATGAGTTGGCAAGGTTTGCCCCATATCAAGTACACACTGACGAGAGGAAAGCCAGACGATTCGAACAAGGACTGAAGCCTTGGGTATACAGCAAGGTATCAATGTTTCAACTTAACACGTTTGCGGGAGTTTTGGAAAAGGCCATTCTCGTGGAAGGAGGAAGTGATGCAGTGACTAAGTACAACCAAGAACAAAAAAAGAAAAAGAGTGAGAATGAAGGTAATAACAAGACTGGTGGAAGTAATATTGGGAATAATAGTAATCACAAGAGGAAGTGGACGGATAACTCGACAGCTGGAAGTCAACACGGAGGGCAGAAAAAGAAGATAGAAGCATGTCCGACTTGCGGCAAGGCACATCTAGGAGTTTGTTTGAAGAGAAAGAGAGTGTGCTACAATTGTGGTCAGGAAGGCCACATAGCACCAAATTGTCCAAACCCAAAGAAGGGTGCTTGTTTCAACTGTGGTTCGAAAGATCATTTAGCAAGAGACTATCCCAAGAAGGGATCGGGAGGATCAGGACAAGGAGGAAACCGGGGAAATAGCAGTGGAAATACCTTCACCATCACCGGACCACCTGCAACAAACCGACCAACCGCCAAAACTTTCAATATGACGGTGCAGGATGCAATCCAGTCTCGTGATGTGGTGTCAGGTATCATTCCGATCAATGAAATTAAAGATTACATTTTATTTGATTCGGGTGCTACTTGTTCCTTTATATCCGATGACTTTGCTAATAGTTTAGATTTGCTTAAGGATGAATTGGATTACCCCATGAACATAGAAATTACGAATAGAGAATTAATCCCTGTTAAGTACGTACATAAGAACTGTAAAGTGGATATTAAGGGTAATATCATGAACGTAGATCTTATCCCTATTCGATTGGGGGAATTTGACGTTATTTTGGGTATGGATTGGTTATCCAATTATGGGGCTGTAATTGACTGCCAAAAGAAGCGTATTAACCTTATGACTCCGTTAAAGGTTGTGTTTTATGGTAGCAAGTCGCCTAGACAAGCGAGTTGTCTGACGATGATGCAGGCCAGGAAGTTATTAAGAAAAGGCTGTGTAGGATATTTAGCTTACATAGTCGACAGTCGAAAAGAGAACCCGAAGGTAGAGGAGATACCGATTATGAGGGACTTCGTCGATGTATTTCCAGACGATTTGCCAGGACTTCCACCAGATAGAGAAGTAGACTTTGTGATTGATTTGGCGCCCGAAACTGCTCCAATATCGAAGGCACCATACCGAATGGCGCCAGTAGAGATGAAGGAATTAATGGTACAATTACAAGAATTGTTGGACAAAAAGTACATTCAACCGAGCGTATCGCCGTGGGGAGCGCCGGTGTTGTTCGTGAAAAAGAAGGACGGATCGATGAGGCTCTGCATTGACTACAGAGAATTAAACAAGGTCACGATCAAGAACAGATATCCATTACCGAGGATCAATGATCTGTTTGATCAATTGAAGGGAGCAAAATACTTTTCCAAGATTGACTTGAGGAGTGGTTATCACCAACTGGAAGTGAGGCCAGAGGATGTACCGAAGACAGCGTTCCGAACGCGATATGGACATTATGAGTTTTTAGTAATGTCGTTTGGTCTTACGAATGCTCCTGCAGCATTTATGGGACTAATGAATGGTGTATTCAAGCCGTTTTTGGACAAATTCGTGGTGGTATTTATAGACGACATTTTGGTATATTCCAAAACCAAAGAGGAACATGAAGAACACTTGAGGTTAACATTGGAAGTATTGAGAAGGGAGAAGTTGTATGCCAAATTTTTGAAATGCGAATTCTAGATTGAGAGAGTACAATTTCTTGGTCACGTAATCGATAAAGATGGAATTTCGGTAGATCCATCCAAAGTAGAAGCTGTGATTAACTGGGATCAGCCGAGAACGCCGTCAGAAGTAAGAAGTTTTCTTGGATTAGCAGGATATTATAGAAGATTCATACAAGATTTTTCTAAGATCGCAACTCCATTAACGAATTTAACTCGAAAAGCTGTGAAATTTGTTTGGACGGAGAAGTGTGAGGAGAGTTTTCAAGAATTAAAGAAGAGGTTGAGTACAGCGCCTGTGTTATCTCTTCCCGATGATACAGGAAATTTTGTTGTTTTTAGCGATGTGTCGCATAAAGGACTTGGTTGTGTGCTGATGCAAAACGGCAAAGTCATTGCGTATGCATCACGGTAGTTGAAGGATTACGAAAAGGGTTACCCAACCCATGATTTGGAGTTAGCTGCAGTTGTTTTTGCTTTGAAAATTTGGAGGCACTATCTTTACGGGGAGAAGTGTGAAATATATACGAACCACAAGAATCTGAAATATATTTTTACACAGAATGATTTGAATATGCATCAAAGAAGATGGTTGGAATTAATCAAGGATTATGACTGTGAGATTTTATACCATCCGGGTAAGGCTAATGTGGTTGCCGACGCCTTAAATAGAAAGGGTCGTGAGAAATTGATGATGTTGACTGCTCAGCAGGAACTAATTACAGATATGGAGAAACTGGAGTTAGAAGTGAAGAATCCTATGGAGATTGATGAGAAGCTATTTCAGATGCAATCTGGTACAACTCTACTAGATAGAGTGAAGGAGGCTCAGCTTCAGGATGATGAATGCAAAAAGGTAACAACGAAGATATCTGAAGGAATCGAACCAAGATTTAAGATGGATAAGGAAGGAATATTGAGATTTGAAAGCAGAATTTGGGTTCCGCCAGTACAAAAATGTACCAAAATCTTCGACAACATTTCTGGTGGCCGAATTTGAAACGTGATGTTGCAGAATGTGTTGCCAAATGCCTGACATGTCAGAAAGTTAAAGCAGAACATCAGAGACCGAGTGGATTGCTACAACCGTTGGAGATCCCAGAATGGAAATGGGAACATATTACGATGGACTTCGTGGTTGGCCTTCCGACGACTCAGAAAGGCTACGACGCAGTATGGGTTATCGTTGACCGACTGACAAAATCCGCGCACTTCCTTCCTATCAAAATCAAATTTAACTTAGATCAGTTGGCAAGATTATATGTGAAAGAGATTGTTTCGAGGCACGGAGTACCGGTGTCTATTGTTTCCGATAGGGATCCGCGCTTCACATCAAATTTCTGGAAACGTCTTCAGGAATGCATGGGTACACAACTACGAATGAGTAAACAGACGGACAGAGCGAACGAACGATTCAAACACTGGAAGATATGTTACGAGCCTGTGTAATGGACTTCAAAGGAAATTGGGATGATCACCTACCGTTGGTAGAGTTCGGCTACAACAACAGTTACCACGCTAGTATTGGTATGCCGCCTTACGAAGCGTTATACGGCAGAAAGTGCAAAACTCCACTTTACGGGGATGAAGTTGGCGAAAGACAATTGCTAGGGCCAGAATTGGTACAGCAGATGGCAGAAATAGTCAAAGTGATCCGAGCACGACTGGTAGCAGCTCAAGATCGATAAAAGAAATACGCTGATCCACATCGTAAAAATATCGAGTTTGAATCAGGTAGTTATGTTTTCTTGAAGGTCTCTCCCTGGAAGGGAAAGATCAGGTTCGGAAAGAAAGGAAAATTGAGCCCAAGATTTATTGGACCCTTTGAGGTACTGCGAAGAATTGGAGAAGTTGCGTATGAGGTAGCCTTACCTCCAGCACTCGAGAATATCCACAACGTCTTCCATGTTTCTGTGTTACGACCTTACAAACCTGATTACAAGCATGTAATTGAATACGAACCCCTGCATTTTGAGAAAGACTTATCATATGAAGAAATTCCTGTCAAAATTGTCGACCGAAAAGAACAAGTTCTCAGAAATAAAGTTATACCTTCTGTTAAGGTAATTTGGAGGAACCACAACGCTGAAGAAGCTACGTGGGAACTCGAAGAGAATATGATGAAGAATTATCCTAATTTATTTACTTAATTATGTGTATGCGATTCTGGGGACATAATCTTTGTAAGGGGGGGAGAATGTAACGGGTCGAAATTATTGAGTCGTGATTCTGGGGACAGAATCCTTTTAAGGGGGGAAAGATGTGACGAACGAGAATTTTGTAAATTAATTTTAATATTTATTGAATAAAATAAATATTTTTGATGATTTAATTATTAGATTTAATAATTAATTGATACAATTGTGGTAGATTAATTTAATTATATGCGTTGCAATTATTAAATTAATGTGGAGAATAATTATTATTCAAGTATATAATTATGTGAACTTGTTGAATTAAATGAAATATTTAATCAAGCATGATGTTATCTAATTAATGTAATTATTAATTAGAGATTTTATAAATTGTTATTATTTATTAAAGAGAAATTTAATTATGTGACTATGTGCATTATTGAGAAATTATTATATTTAATTTAAAGTAAATTAAATAAAATATTGATTTATTTTATATGGTTGTGACATTATTTAGACTATATGATAAAGCTTTATTAAATTAATTGGTTTTGTAGTATTTATCTAGCCAAACATGGCACTAAAGGGAGTTGGGGCCAGTTAACCCATGACTGGGTAACTGCCCACCAACGCGCGTCTATTTCTTCCTATCTGAATACGACGTCTTCTATTTTCCTTCATTTTCTAAGTCTGCAAATCAGAGAGAGTTGCTTAGTGTTTGAGAAAAGTTGGAGAAAGAGTTTCAATTCATCTCCTATACTATACCTTATACTCTACAGGGTAATCTCCTCCTTCCCAATTACAAATTTTTACGTCATTTAAATTCCATGAACATGGCTTTCATAGTTTTGGTTTTAAACCTCTGTAATTGGGTTAGGAGTAATGATTGTAAGTTATATGTGTGTTATGTTGTATCAAATCATGTTTAATTATGTATATGTTGCAAACCATAACATCAGTGTCATGAAAACATGTCGTTAATCTGATGACTTGTTATTTCAAAATAAACAGAGTACGTGATATGGCCATATGGCCTTATACGTGATATTTTGTGTAATGATCGTATATTATCCCTAAAATTTACACTCTTATATTATTGAGCACGTTAACACGAAGAGATTAAGCCTTAAACAAACGGATTCAGTGTTATAACGAATCCGTAGTGTTAAATTATATATTTTATATTCAAAAACCACCAAGAACATCAAAGTCAGTGAATTCACATGTTTTAATTATGTAATTATGTGTTTTAATTGGTTAAAATCACTTTATATATGTTGGGTTATGATTATACATGAATTATAACATGTGGGTATTTGTGAATTGGTGAAATTAGTGATAAAATGTGTTGTTTTCGCTGAACTCTGTGTTCTTCGCGAACTGAGAATCAGTTTCTGGAGTCTCGCGCCACGGCGCCAACTCCAAAACTGAAGTCCCGCGCCGCAGAGCCACTGCGCCGCAGCGCCAAGACCCAAGCCACGGCGCCATAGCGCAGCAGCGCCAAGGGCCCGGCCACAGCGCCACCGCGCCGCAGCACGATTTCTTAGTACATTAGTGGCGCCGCAGCGCCACTCTCCAGAAAATTCAGAAATGTATTTTTAAAAATGTTTAAGTCTAACAATGTGTTATTGGATTATTGTAATGAATATGTAAACATGTTAGAAGAATAATGTGATGATAAAATAGTTGTTTAACATGTAATAAAATATTATATGTGAATTGAATTATTAAATACATAATTGGTTTGATAATTCATGAAGTATAAATTATGTGACAACGTGATAATTTGACTAAGTTTAGTCAATAATTAAAGTAGACAACGAGAATGAATTTATGTTGATTAATTATTAATTAACAAGTATTGTGTATATGAATGGTATGTAGGATTTAATTCAAAGAACGTGCTTAGTTAAAGTGTAATCTACGCACGAGGCAAGTTTCTTAACTTTACTTTTACATTGAGCAAGTATCCTATCCCTAACTCCATTCTATTGAGCAAGTTTATTTAAACTTAAACGTTACTTTTATGTCGAGCAAGTTTCCCTAACCCTACTTGTAATTATTGATCAAGTTTATTATTTACCTTGAATAAATTATCCTTGTTATTATTCAAGTTCAAGCATGATATTAAAGATTAATTATCTTTCTAAAGCATGATTCAGTTATACAATAATTGTCCTATTGTATACTTTTGAGATTAGTATTCTAATCAAATATCAATTATTGTTGAACCTTATTACACTAGTGAACCTTATTGATTCAACTAGTCCATAGTTGATGAGCGTTCTAAATTTCAGAACCCTTGATGAAGTTATCCAAACCAAACTTCCTTTGGTGCGGACTCGAATGTCAAACTGAGATGAACAACCCTGTATAGGGGATTAATTACGCTTTAGCGTTAAGATATTGTGCACAGTATGGTTCTAAGGGCTGATCCCCCTAAGTATGAGAAGAAGGTCCATAGTCTTATGATTGTTAAAGGTTTCAAGTATAACCCTTGTTAACCTAGGACATAGTTCAAGGTCTTATGACCCTCAGAATTCTTTTGATTCTTGTTATTCATTCTTGATTCAAAAGTTGAGCTCTTATTCAGACGTCTTTGATTTATTCGCATGTTATTATACTGTTATTTCATTATTATACTTGTGGGCATTTGTGCTCACTCTTGCTTAATAATAACATTGCAGTTAAGAACGAAAGAAGCGATGAACCCTCCACTAGTAAAGGCAAGGGCAAAGTTAGCAAGTGATAAAGACTTGTTATTTTAATTGATGATGTATTTATGTTTAAGACTTATGTTGTTGTTTAAGACTTATTTGTTTAGAATTCTGCACAGATGTTTTAAGGTTAGAGTAACCTGGGATTTATTTATGATTCAATTGATGTAACCCTTAAGGGAAGAGATTTTATTATGATTTCTATCTATTGTATGGTTTGATATTATTTATGGGTAGATAGATAGATGATGTTTATACAGTGAACACCAAATCCCGTGGAATCGAAGTACCCGGATTTGGGGGTGTCACAGTTTAAGGTGCCCATTTTATCAAATTTTCAGATTTTTTCGATTTCAACGCATTTATTTCAATCCTTCATAACTTGCTTGTCCGATATCGAAATAAGCTCTTTCTTGCGTCTATTTCTTCGTTGTAACAAATTCTTCGAATTCCCTTGTACAGAAATTTTTTGACAATTCTATAACTTTTCAGGAATTAGGCTCAAAACCATTTCAGGAGCCATTTTCACCGAAAGACGTTTAAACGTCGAATTTTCTAAACCTCGTAACTTGTTCATCTGAAGTAGGATTGAACTCGTTCTTGAGCCCACGACTCACATATTTTCCCAACTAAATATCTCCCGAAAAGAAATAATCTTCCAAAGACATTAACTACCCGTAGACTTGGCTCAAAAAAGTACTAATCTAGGGTTTCTCTTATTTGACACCCTTTTACAAAAAATTTCGCCAAAACTTCGTTATAACATATTTTTCCTCCATTCCACTTGGAACATTTCCAAAACATACATATCTATTATTTCACCTTTTGAATTCACACAACAACACATAAATATATATATATATATATATATATATATATGAAAGTCCTTTACACTTCTTTATTATCTTGTTCAACCATCCCCATGCTTGGGCTTAAGTTTTATTCTTTGATTCACTTATCATGCATCTTTAAGGTGTTTTATAAGGGTTTACTCCTTCATATCCACCTTATTACTTCAAGATCACCCCCATGATCTTCACTTAACCAACTACCAATAACTACTTCAATAAGAAAAACAACAAGATGAAGAGATGATGGTTTGATGATCCTACCTTCTTAGCTTTTCGTCTTCTTCTTTTTCTTGAGCTTGATTATCCAAGATCATTGCTCTTTTTCTTCCTCTAAGGTTCGTCCCCTCTCTCTATTTCTCTCTTTGTTCTTTAGCTTTCTCTTGCTCTCTCTCTTGATAATCTAAGAATTCGGACAAGTTTTGCAACTAATGAATGTCTAAAGTTGATTTTGCTTATATAAAACATAGTTTCCTCTTCTTAGAAGTTGGTCACCCAACTTAAGTCACACAAGGTCCTCCCTCTCATGTTTAATATCTTATTAATCACCTCCTTAACTTGAGTTAGCCTAATTAAACAACAATTAAAACTAACTGAAGGCACTTAATAGCCACTTATTGTAAGACCACTTAATGGGGGACCAAGCACTAAATTCTTGGTTGGGATAAGGTGAGTCATGCACCATGACTCACTATTTGGTCCCCCAACTCCTCAAAAATCCAGCCATCAGGCCCTAAAATGCCCCTTATCTTGCTTAGAAAAATAGTGAGTCACCACATGAATTATATATCCCATGTGGGATAATTATCTAACACGTGCCTTGGCTCCAAGTCTTAGGGTTTAACCCTAAGGCTTGAGCCATGGCTAAATCCTAAGCTAAGATATCCATAACCCTTAGCTTTACCCTGGGCTCAACCCTAGCTAAGCCTCTCAAACCCTAGGCTCAAACTTTGGCTCAACCCTAGGCACTTTCCAAAATATTTAGCCAAGTCCTAGAAACCCTTGGCTTAGTTAGTTAAACTAATTCTAGTTAGACTTTTTCTTATCCAGTTAGGTTTCCTAATTTTTTAGTTACGTTTCATAATCCGCTCAGTTAGCCGAAAAACTGACTTTGATTTTCAAAAATTCAATTTCGCCACTGATCCCCTTTTTTAGAATAAACGTTATGACGTAATTCAAAATTTCGTAAAAACGAGTTTGCGTTTTAGTGTGAATAGTGTTCTTACGTCTTTTTTTGGAGAAATTTAATTTTCCACATTTAACCTCTAAACACTCAAATACGCACACATAAATCGTAGTGCCATCAAATAATGACCATAAGTCACATAAAACACAAATTATTAATAAAAACTCATTTTATTAAATAATTTTCACATAATCTCATTTACAAATATTGCTTGATCGTTGCGATTATTACAATGCCTTAGAGTAGGAACTACTCTCTTTCTCATGTCTCTTGCACTTTCCTCCCCCTTTTTGTCAGCATTAAGCACGTAGAATTCTATCGAAAAGTTTTGAACACTGCACACCAACTCTTACATTTGGTTGCGATACATGGCGATGTCTTCTCAATTCTTTTATAAACTTTAGCACATGAGGAATGCTCAAGGTTTGCATTAAGCTCATCAGCAACTAGATTCATCAGCTCTTTTAACTGAAGCTTAGAAGGAATCTTTGAGACTCAATCCATTACTCTTTCAAGCATTTCGCCAGTAACAACCTTATCACTCTGGCTTATATTGGTAAGAGCGAGAGTAAGATTGAAGCATTCATTATTGGAGGATAAGGGTATATCTCTGTGAGTTAGAGGAAAAGTTTGAGGTTCTACAATCTGTATAAGGGTTATATAATGTACATTTTGTATAAGTTTAACGAGTGATAAAGTATTTACAGGTGAAGTTATTGGTGTTGAAAGAATGTTTGAAATGTTTATTGATGATGGAGATGTAGGATGTGTTTGTGTAGGTATATGTGTAGGAGAACTATTATTATGTACATCGATCGTGGTGTTTTGAGACTCTACATGTAAAGCCTTTGAATTCCGGGTCTTCCTTCAAACCTGGGTCTGGGTGGTCCACGATACTTCCCATTCAACATAATCTTAAGACATGAATGTAATTACTATATTATTATAATATATCACTTCTAATCCCAAGCTCTAAGACCTTTACATCTTCAAATCGTAATACTAATGAATATTACAATTACAACATATTAATTACATTAGACCATGTAATTTTGTACATCTAAGTCTTCCTCTTTAACAAATCCCTTTCGCTTAACACCAACTGAATATTCAAGTTTGTCTGCTTTAGCTACAAAAGTTTGAAATTTTTGCAAGAGTGAGCATTTAATTGCCCAATAAGTCATAGCAGTTGAATAAATAACAAAATCAAGAATTAATTCAAAATTTTTTGTAACCTTCATCAACCGAACAATAGTTGAGAAGTAGTTAGAATAATCAGGATTAAATTAAATACCTTTCATTCTTAAATATCACCTATTTCTATTAAATGATTTTAAAGACCTACACCTTTTTCTTCATTACATAATATATTTTGACACAATCGTGTCTACACCATTCTTATGCCGCAACCTATGTCTTTTTCCCTTTAACACCATAGCATGTGTCCAGCTGAAATAATTAGCATGAACTTATTCATAACGTAGTTCATGAATACATGAAACTTAACAACTTGAACAGTTCAATAACTACACAGTTCATTTCAAAAGCATATAAGTGCAGATAATTGGCACATAACACAATTCATAGACAAACATCTTGTACAAACACAACACATTTGCACAAAGATAGGAAAATTGCACAGAATAATTATCTGAGTAAGTTTAGAAAACTTTCCTTAAGCACTACTTTATTGCCTACACTATATTGCTCTTCAAATGACCTACATATATCATTAAGGTCAAACATACCAATTAGTCACATATTGATGCTCAAATCGGTCTATTTTAGCTTATTTTAACTTATTTAATAATTTACGATATTCTAATTTTACAACTCGAAACAATCGGAACATAACTCTATACACCCCGATATACTTCTCTCTTAACTTCGTTCATAGTTTAGACTTCAATTTCAAAGTCCCGCTATGTTCTCATATTATTACCTGACATCTCTTAATTTTATACTCTTATTAATCTCTGCGATGTTCGCATTCATCATAAGTGAAAGCACGCCTCAAAACTCCAAAAATGTAGCACAGCGACTCGGCGCTCATATGTTAACACGCCTTTGTTTACTTCTCGTTTAGCCTAATTCATCATTTAAACTAACATTTCAAAGTCCTATCAAGAATTTATCATCTTTATTTCATATTCCATAATGTTTTTTTATGAGAAACAAAATATTAACAATGTCAAAAATACTTGACATGGCATCACGACGATCATACGTTTGTACGCCTGATTTGCAGAACTCAAATGCCTAAGCAGCATGCCCTTACATACAGTTGACACACCCAACCTATCTACCATACGGTGGTTTATAATACCTTAAATTATATTTCCAAATTTCAACATTTAGAACTCGAAAATACTTGACAAACATGGTTTGGCGTCACGACGTTCCAAAAGAATCACGACGCTTCGTACCCGATTACACAACAGTCCTAAAGAGGCTTAATTTCAAAACTGATCCCGACCAACCTCATCCACCTCCCCAACATCCCTCGAAACCACCTCCAACCCCAAGCAACCTTCAGTCGATCCCCCTGTAATGACCATAATGATAGAATATCTTTGTAAATAGGATTTATACGAAATTATCTAATAAAATAAGATTTTTATGGATAATTTGAATTTTAAGTGACTTGTGGTAGTAATATGACCACAAAACATGTTATGTGAGCGTTTTTGAGTGTTTAAAGGGTAAATATGGAAAATAAAAAATTTTCAAGAAAAAACGTGAAAACATTATTCACGCTTAAAGCGCAACTTTGTTTATTCGACTTTACTAATTACAACATAGTGTTTCTTCAGAAAAGAGGGATAGATGGCGAAATCGAATTTTCAAAAATTGAAAGTTAATTTTTCAGCTAACCAAACGGATTACGAAAACATAACCAAAAAAGTTAGAAAACCTAATTGGATAAGAAAATGTCTAACTTGAATTAGTTGGACTAACTAAGCCCAAGAATTTTAAGTCTTGACTAAGAATTTAATAATTAGCTAAGGTTGAGCCTAGGGTTTGGAAAGCTTGGCTAAGGGTTGAGTCAATGGTAAAGCCTAGGTTTTGATTTAGCTTGTCTAGGGATTGGCCCTACTCACTTACCGAAAAGAGCAGAAGGAATTACACACGTTGGAATGGCACACTCACTGGTTTGATCATTGGATGCAACGACATGGCTTGGCTAGTGTTGAGCCACAACCCAAGTTGTAGGGTTAAACATTCTAGACTTAGAGCCAAAGTTAAGATATTGGTTATTATCCCATATGGGATAATGATGTGGTGACAAGGTTTATCAACAAAGATAGATAAGGGGCAAAAGGGTCCAAAGTGGTCAGTCATAAGGAGGTTTGGGGGACAATACGGTGAGTCATTTATCATGACTCGCCTTATCCCAACCAAGCATCCTCCCATTAAGTTATCTTAACTAATAAGTGGTGATTAAGTGCCTTGTGTTAGTTTAATTGTGGTTTGATTAGGCTAACTCAAGGGGAAGATTAGTAAGCTTTGAAAGGAAAGGGGGAATACCTTGTATGACCTTAGTTGGGTGACCAAATTATAATAAGAGGAAACTAGGTTTTGTATATACAAAATAAAATTATCAACTCTTCACTTTTCACAAAATTTGTTAAGTGTTAGAGAGAAAGCAAAAGCTTGAGAGCACAAGAGAGAGGGGGGAGGATTAGAGGGAAGGAAGAAGGCATTCAAGGATCAACTATATCCATTGAAGCTTAAGAAGAAGAGCAAGAACACAAGAGGTAAGCCTAACCTTAACTTTTTCATTTCTTTGATTTTTCTTCTTTGAGTTGTTTAGTTATTGGTTGTTGTTGAGTAATGGAAGATCATAAAGGATCTTAAAGATATAAGGTGGTGGTTTAAGGAGTAAACTCTTTTTAAACTACCCTAAATATGCATGTTAAGTAACCCGAAGAATAAAACGTAAGTCTATGTGTGAGGATGAAAAGATTAAATTAATGGATTGTAAACGAACTTCTAAATTTATATATCTTGATGTTTTTGTTGGATTCCAAAAAGATAGAATTATATATAAGTAATTTGTTATGATGTCCCAAGTGGAATAGAGGAAAAATACGCCATAACAAAGTTATGGCGAAATTTTCCATAAAAGGTGTTAAGTATGAAAAACTCTAGTTTAGTACCATTTTTGGACAAAGCTTGTGTGTAGTTAACGCTTATGGAAAGTTCTTTATTTCTAGGGGTTTTGTATTTGGTGGAAAACGTGAGTTGTAGGCTCAAGAACGAGCTTAATCCGACTTCAGATGAGCGAGTTGTAAAGTTCAAAAAATTTGACGTTGAAACATCTTTCAGCGAAAATTGGCTTCCGGGGAACTTTCGGGACAATTTTTTGACCAATTAAAAAATTTTAAAATTATTTCGTCTGGGGGGGATGGGTAGATATTGTTACGAGCAAGAAAAAGACTCAAGAACTGACACATTCCGATATCGGATGATGACGTTATGAAGTGGCAAAGTAGGAGCGTTGAAATGGTGCATAGCTAAAAACGTTGGAAAATTAAACTTGGGGCTCTGCCAGTTGGGTGCTGCCGCGCCTATGGAAAGGCTATTTTGGGCGCAGTCATGCCACACTGGTGGTCGGTAAGACTATTTTGGTGTCCTTTAGTAAATTTGGCATAACTTTCTTGTGCAAACTCCGATTGAAGTGATTCAAGATGATACAAAAATCTAAGAAGTAGACCTTAAACTTTCATTCAATAAGAACTGAGAGATAAGGTCAGGATTAATTTTGAAAATAAGCCTCTTTAGGGCTATTGTGTAATCGGGGGCAAGGCGTGGTGGTTTCTTTGGAACGCCGTGACGTCAAGCCATGTATGTCAGGGATTTCCGAGTTCTAATCATTGGACTTTGGAAATATGGTCTAGGAGAATGTAAACCAAGGAATGGTAGATGAATTGGATGTGTCAATCGTACATAATGGCATGTCGGTTGGGCATTCAGGTTAGACAAGTCGGGCGTGCGACGTATGAACATTGAAACGCCGAGTCGAATATTAATGAACTTAAATAGTATTCCGATTCTAATGAACGGACATTATAAAACATAGAATAGAGTTAAAGTAAACCATGAGTGACGTTTATATGTGGCTAATTGATATGTCTATGTGCACTAAATGTGTAAGACTTATAAAGGGCGAATAACGCAAAAGTTTTAAAGACCGCTAAGGCAAGTATCTTAACTCCATTCAATTTTGTATATTGAATGTCAGTTATTGAATCTTGTACAAATATTTTTATGTGCAAATTTTCATTCGTATGAACTATATTCTTATGAATATTCGTATGTATCTTTTTGTTTACACAATAATTGTTTATTGTGTGAACTCTGAACTTATGCAAATCTTTCAGTATTTGCATAAGTTGTCTCAGCTTTGCCATAATGCATATCGATAAGGTTTTTATGTGAGTTATGTTCTTATGAACCACTCGTATGTTGATTTAAGTTACATAATACTTATTATATATTGTGTGTGAATTCCATACTTATGTAAACATTTTGTATTTGTATAAGTGTTCAAGCTTTGTTATAACTCATATTGATAATGTTGTTAAGTTCTATATATATATATATATATATATATATATATATATATGAACTTGTATAAGAGTTATGACAATGCCAATTATATCGGCTAGATGCATGTTAAAACGTTTTATTGATTTAAATATATTTCTCTGAAACGTTATTGGGATTAAGTAGAGTTGTCCACCCAAATTATTTTGGGGATTGGACTTCAGTCTGAAAACAACAAGTTTTTATAGGATTAACTCTGATCTACCCTGTCAGGTACTTCTATCATATTTTGTTGGGTGACGGTAGAATGCAAAATAAGACGTTCGCCATGTAGTGTTGATCAACACAGGGTACAAAGGGTTGATTACCTAACGTGCCCGTAAGCTAGAACAGTTTACAACAGAATAGTTGTTTAAACCTTTTCAAATGTTTGAAAAAGTTCAAGGTCTTATGACCACTCAGGTTGAAGCCTATAGGTCGTTTCAAAAATCTGTTAAACTAGGAGGCTTGTGATGTTGAATGTTTGGATATGTCTTCACAACTATTATTTAGCTGTTGAAGTTTGGTATAAAAAGGAATATTTGATTCTTGATTTTGTTGTTGTTAATCAACTGTAAGTACTTGTTGGACAATTGAATGCTCACCCTTGCTTGGAATTATTTTTTTCAACAGAGTCAAATCAACCTGAAGATTCGGGTAAAGACAAAGAAAGGGAGAAGCGAACGAATAGAAGAATGATTATTAAATGTAATAGTTAGAAGTATTATATTGTATTAAATATTTTGTACAATATCACGTAAAAGAATTAAAGGTCTTAGAACTTGGGAAATTGTAAGAGTATGTTTGTGATAGCTAGTAATTGCATTCATATTGGTAAGGTTACACATGTGGATACATGTGGATGTATGGTGATGTTTAGTACTGTGTAGCACCATATCCAGCGTTTAAAGGTACTCAAATTTCGGGGCGTCACATGTACCTTAAGGCGTAGAGAAGGACAACAGTCCAATCGTCTAGGTAACGGTACATCCTCTCACTAGGTTTTGGAACGCAGTGGTCGGGGATAAGGTATTATTTGCGGATATCTTTGAGAGTTTGTTTGGTAATGGATGAGAGGGTGTTGATGTGGGGGTACGCTTTTTTTTATGAATACTCTTTCAACATCTGCACCTCGGTGATCTCAGCTACAGTTTGAATGGGTGATGGAATAGTTGAGGATAATGGAGAGACTGGGGGTGTGGGGCAGTGGCGGTTTGTGGCTATTGAGGTTCTGGGTTATGGGTTGTAGTGATAGTCGGAGTAGCTTCAGTTGTGGAAATTGTGGGATTTACAGTAGGCACAATGGGAAGAGTAGTGGGGGTGGTGGTTTGAGAAGTGTTGTCCGTCATTTTTGATCGGAGTTTAGTGGATGCTGGTGAAGTTTGGGCGGAAAATGTTGTTGCAGAGAGAAGAATAGAGAAGTCGGTGCTTTTGAAAATATTAGATATGAAATGTAGCGGTTCTTTTTTGGGGAAGGTTGGTTATTTGACATGACCTTTTGTGGCACGTTTCCCAAATTGCTGCTGGAAATGATGGTGGGGTCCAGTTAGGCATGTGGGATACAAAAACGATTGTCCGACATTGGTGGATGTGTTCTCTCATTTATTATTTAATTATTAGGCATATTTAAATTTTATACTCTCATGTTATATGACCCATTATAACAAAAGAGTGGGGAGCAATGTTGGGGCATGATTTTGCAAGTCCAATGGATTTGGTGGGACCAATCTCACGTGACGGTGTATTTCAATTAGGAATTTGACTCCTAAGGAATTTGCAGTTTTGATTCTGGTTGACTTCCTACTTTTATGAGAACAGTCTGGATTGATTCCAACTCGAGGACGGAGCGATTAGGAGGTATGATCAGTTATAAGTACACGACTATATCCTAATTCATATGTAACATCTCATTGAGCACTAAAGTATTAAGCCTCCATTGTTAACATATTCTTCAATATATACTTATTCTTACACCGGAGTTATCACCTGGCGACCCAAGTCGTCAACTTCCTTAGTGTAATTTTATTTCTGTAAAGAATTCAGCACGTTATTTATTGATTGAACGCGTTAACAGATTTTAACGTTAACATTAATAATTTAGGCTCCATGCTATATTGCTTTGTAATTCTATCGTGAACATTATCCCAATCCATTTGGATTCGTTACTTTATGTACTAGTTCATTGGGTTTTTTAATGGGATTTTATTTTGTCAAAAAAAATAATGAGAAATTTAATAGTTATTTTATAAATATTATATTTGTTGGGAGAAAAGAAATGTAAAGGATATCACATAAAATTACGTGAGTTTCCTTCTATTCATTTTTATTAAAAAAATTAAATAATATTTTACTAATTTTAAATTTTAAGATTTCACAAATCAAATTTAAATAGTTAAAATGTTTTATTAATTTTGGAACAGATAGATTACATGACTATAGTATATTAATTATTTCCAAACAATTTAGTCAATAATTTGTTGCTGAACTAAACAACAGGGAACAACAATCAGTTGCTCAAGCCCAAAGAAAAGCAAGTTCAGGTTGTTTCACCCCAACTGAAACAACTAACATTAGAAAGTGTTAACGCCAAGTTTCGTCGGCGCGTCCAATCACAGAATCCACGCGCTTGAACCTGCATAATAACAGATCACACACGAAGCTTGATGGCTTGTGCCGCCAGGGGATAGCTCTGTTGTGAGAATAAGTACAGACCGTTCACAAGGTTTAACAATGGAGGCTTTAATGTTTAGTGCTCAAAGATGTCTTACCTCTTAATTGTAACCCGGGCCTTATATTTATATTACTCTTATCACCCTAGAATCCTTCTCCGAGTCGATTTAGGACTCCTAATTATGGTAACTACCATAATTCGGGTTCAACACAATCTCCTTAAAAGGTGGAAGTGGAATCCAATCCAAACACTACCTTTGGAGTTACCTTATTCAAATATGGTTAGGGTTCCAGACTCTGCATGCAGGATGGCCCACTGCATAGGCCCAACCCAACCAATCTCATCATCGGGTCTGAGCTTCGGCCCAAGGGACTCGAAGACCCGACCCCGAACACCATACACTAAGGTAAGGCTCCGGCCCAAAGGACTCGGATGCCGAACCTGAATATCTTCAGCTTCTTTATGGGCTTCGGCCCAATAGGTTCATAAGCCCCCTCCAGTGTCAGGCCTTCGGCCCACATGAGGGTCGGTAAAACGCTCCCGAACATTGCCCCCCAGTCTCTTGTTATAATCTATTTATAATAGGAGACTCTAAAAAGACAAGGCTCGTGAAACCCTGCCAGCAAATGATGAGTTGCATGGGGAAGCCAAACGGTCCCTCTTCATTTCTTGAAACATCACACGCTTCCTCAGGACTGGCCCCCACCAGTCATAAATAGCCATCCTGGGGTCTCGTGCAGCTCAGCTTATAAAGACTCCCCTTCCTCCATCTCAGTCACTTTTTCCTGATTTTCTAAATTCAAATTCCTCTCTTGAAATCTTTCGGCGAAGGCAATTTCCGGCGAACACCTTACTTCATCAAGCTTTGCTAATTTCAGGTTTCTCCACTCTCAAAACACCTTCATCACTTCCCATTTCTGCTTACTTTTGCTTCAATGGCTGATTCTACCCCTGCACCAACCTCAAACATCGATAATATTATCATCCCCTCTTCCATTGGCACCACTGACCTAGTTCCAGTGGACCTGCCGGCCCCACCTTCTGATACCACCACGTCTTTGATTCTTCCTACCCAGATTAGTGCTGAGGCCAGAATCTAAAATGCCTATCACTCTGAAATGGAGTTTTCCCGCATCAACACCACATCCACTGTCGTTCCTTCCCAGCTATCCCACATCCGAACTCTCTTCAACATCCCTAACAAATATAAGTTTCGAGTACCCAAGCCCGGAGAGAAAATATTTTGGAGACCAGAGGATGAATAGGTTGTCGTACCTCTGTACCTCCTAAATTATGGGGTTCGGTTTTTCCTCCACGAATACATATCATCTTTCCTCTACTTTGTCGGGATCGGGTTCGCATAGCTTGTGCTGAACTCGTATATCCACCTGATTTCTTTCATCGCCCTATGCCAGGAGATCGGGATTACTCCTGGCCTTGATTTCTTTTTTGCTCTGTTCACCGTTGGTCGGTCGAAGGAACCCGACCTTCGACAATTAAACAAACTAGGCAACCGAAACGTCCCCATCAAACCCCCCACAAGCAACAAAGGATGGCACCCTCAATGGATCTTTGTGAGAGGGACCGACCTTCAACTTCTTCCTCATTGGGCCCATCCCGAGGACCCTATCGTCAAGGTATCGACATTCCCGAAGGGTCGGGCTGATGCTTTCAAGGAATTATATGAGAAATAGAGTAAGACCGAATGGCGTCTATTGGTTCTATCCGACGAGACCTGGTTGTACAAATATGGGTGTAAGTATCTTACTCCGAACCTCTGCATACTTTTAATGTTTGTCGTTTATGTTCCGTAATCAGCTTTCTAACTCATTCTTTTTTGTGCAGTGATAATTTTCAAACCCAAAGGAGCCGATGAGTCCTTGGCCCCTCTTCCCATCATAATCGAGCTGATCCGTCTACCTATTACTGACGAGACGGCCGAGGAGGAAACCATTCCGATTGCAGAACTCTCCACTGGTTTTGCATCTGATCCCGCCCCTCTGAACACAACGGCCGAACCACCCAAGGCTGCCCTGAAGATGAACTGATCAGAGAAGATGGCCTTGCTCAAATAGAGTAAGAAGAAGTCTTATATTAAGGCCTCCTCCAAGCCATCTTCATCGCTAGTTTCGAAGCCACCCTCCTCGGTGGTTCCGAAACCATCTTCTACCACTCCGGTTGTCATCCGCGAGGATTCAAAGGAAACTAAAGAAGTTCCTATTGATCATCACGTAAAAAGGCCTCGTCTGATAGAGAATTCGGGTCTTCAGAAGATGGAAGTCGATCCTCTTCCTAGTTCGACCACCACTTCCCTATTTGTTTATGAAGTTGGTTCCTCTCATGGGACGCCAACCACATTTTGGCCAAGGAGTCCATCTGAGATTTTTCCTTTCAACACGCTCGACTATTTCAAGTTACGAGGGGACGACGAGCCGTTCAAGGGATTTTCTTCTGAGGAACTCTTTGTGGCCTATATCAAGGCCCAATGTCAGGTAAACCCGAAGTCTGAACACACTTACTTTTTTCGGTCTTCTATGTCTCGTAACTTATGTATGTCTCTGAATGTTTGTAGGCCAACGCTATCCTTGCCCAAACTGTTGTGCCCGTAGCTCGTGCTATGAAAAATGAGTCTCGAGTTTTGACCGATATGGAGCTACTCGGAGCTAAGGTTTGGCCTCTTCGGTCGGACTTGGAAAAAGAAAGGGAGCTTCAGGTAGAGGCTCAGAATAAAACGGTAGAGGCTGATTGTCAGGCTGCCGAACTCGAGGAACAATATTCTTTACTGCAGCAAGAGTTCATCGGCCTCGATGGTCATGCCAAGAAGCTTGTTCAGGATAAGGAGCTTCTAACAGAGGAAAACAAGGATCTGAAGGCGGCCCTTCATACAATCGAGGACAAGTTCTCTGGATTACATGGCCAGTTGAGGACGCTAATTCGGGAGAACAACACCTTAAGGGAAGAACATACCGTCGTCAAGCAGCTAGCCATCAAGGAGTATGAAGAATTACCTGCCTTGACCGATAAGATTATGATCCAGTTTGCTGAGGGTTGTGAGGCTTATCGGGAGAAGGCTCGGGCGAAGCTGATTGCTGCTGGGCAAGATGCTGCAATCCTTGATTCTTCTGATGAAGAATTCGAATCTGACGATCATGCTTCACAGGGATAGATAGTTTTATGACTTGTAATTTTTGTAATTGTTTTTCTTTCCTTTGTTTGTAATCTGCCGATCAGTTATGCTTGTGATGTTTTATCGATCAGTTAAGTTGTTTCTGACTTTCTGATCGGTTTAACCCAAAGCTTGTCTGATTGGAGTTGTAAAACTTTTGAATATTAATGAAGTAAAACATTTGATAGTATTTTTCTCGATCAGTTATGCCTGTGATGTTTGACCAATCAGTTATGCCATTTCTGACTTTCTGATCGGTTTAATCCTGAAGATTATCTGATTAAAAATTGCATTTTCCTGATCAATTATACACATGACTTTTGTCGATCAGTTATGTCATCTCCGACTTTCTGACCGGTTTAAATTCGAAGTTTGTCTGATCAGGTACAGAAAATCGTATGAACATAAATGGAGTAGAACATTTCCGAAGAAAAATCTCATTTATTTCATTGATGAATAAAACGGTTACAAGAATAAAGAATGACATAACTTTCACTGGTAAAATTTTCTAAGTCTTCTAGCATGCCATGTATTCTTTACTTCTGATCCATCCATTGCTCGAAGCCGGTATGTACCTGGCTTCGGCACCTCTACGACCTCATAAGGTCCCTCCCAGTTAGGCATCAGCTTGTCGGTGTTCTGGGGGGTTGATGCCTCCGACTCTCGAAGGACCAATTCCCCAACCTCAAATCTCCTCTATTTTACCTTCTGATTATAGTGTCGGGTTGTTCTCTTTTGGTAAATGGCTAACCTTATCCGAGCTGAGTCCCGAACTTCTTCCAATAGATCCAGATTTAACCGTAGTCCCTGATCGTTGTATAACTCCTTGTATTGGCTGACCCGAAGAGTAGGAGATCCGATCTCAACGGGTATGAGTGCATCGGTCCCATATGCCAGTCAAAACGGTGAATCTCCAGTAGTTGTTCCCAGGGTAGTCCGATAAGCCCACAAAACACTGAGTAGTTCTTCTGGCCACCGACCCTTCAGCTCGTCTAGACGCCTTTTAATTCTGTTGAGCAGGGTTAGATTAGTCACTTCTACTTGGCCATTAGATTGAGGGTGAGCAACTGAAGTCTTTCGATGCCGGATCCCCAATTCTTTCAGAAACGTTTCAAATTTCTACCCTACAAACTGCCTGCCATTATCCCAGACCACTGCCATCGGGATGCCAAAGCGATAAACAACTCCCTCCTTGAAAAACTTCAGACATTCTTGTTCAGTGATCTTCTGTAGAGGCTTAGCTTCCACCCATTTCGTCATGTAGTCAATAGCCACAATCACGAAACTGACTTGTCCCTTGGCCTTCGGTAGAGGCCCCAGGATGTCAATTCCCCATAGAGTGAATGGAATCAGAGATAGGGCTGAGTACAGCTTTTCGGGAGGCTGGTGTGTGATGGTGTTGTTCAGCTGGCACTTGGGACACTTTCTGACGAACTCTTTGGCTTCCGTTTAGATAGTAGGCCAGTAGTACCCCTGCCTCAAAATCTTGTGTGCCAGTGACTTGGCCCCCATGTGATCCCCATAAATCCCTTCCTGTACTACCCGAAGTGTATATCCTCTTCAGATGGAGTTAAGCATTTGAGTAGTGGGGAGCTAAAGGCCCTTCGGTACAGGTCTCCGTCAATAAGGACGAAGTTCGAGCTCCTGTGCTTGATTTTTCTTGCTAGGATTTATTTCAAAGGTAGAACCCCATCTGCCAGATATGCGATGTAAGGTGTGAGCCAGCAGTCGAGTTGGTCCAAAGCTATCACGTCCGTCTTTGGAACACTTGGTTGTTCTAAGACCTCCAGATACACCGACCCGTTAAAGGAGCTTGCTTCGATAGTTGCCAATCTAGCTAGAGCATCTGCTACCGTGTTGTCTGACCAATCAACTCCTTGACAACTATGTGAGCTGAAATACATGAGCTTATCCTTCACCTCGGCCAGGTATTTTGACATTCTCACCCCCGTGCCTCATACTCTCCTGATAATTGCTTAACTACCAACTGTGAATCACTATAGATGACTATCCTCTGTACTTCCAAGCTTCGGGCCAACCGTAGTCCGGCTAGAATGACTTCATACTCTGCCTAGGTTTTTATGGCCTTAAACTGAAATCGAATCACCTATTGGACTTTGAACCCTTCAGGACTCATCAGAATGACCCCTGCTCCACTGATGTCCGAAGTTGACGACCCATCTACATACAAAGTCTACGAGGTTTGTCCCTGTTGAGCTTCGATAACCGTACTCGCATCCGATTCCGTGAAAGAGCATTCCACCACGAAGTTTGCCAATATCTGACCCTTGATTGTCGTTCGGGGATGATATTCTATAGCAAATTGTGTTAACTCCATCGCCTATGCGGCTAGCTGACCCGACACTTCTGGCTTGTACAATACTTTCTTTAACGGCTGATCCGTATATAC
The DNA here is from genome assembly GCA_016801055.1 of Panax notoginseng. Taxonomy (NCBI): domain Eukaryota; kingdom Viridiplantae; phylum Streptophyta; class Magnoliopsida; order Apiales; family Araliaceae; genus Panax; species Panax notoginseng. The sequence continues at coordinate 95,704,766 of CM029018.1, forward strand.
CACCATCACCCGACCCTGGAAATAATGCTGAAGCTTCCTGCTTGCAATGATCAAGGCATACGCGAATTTTTCCAGATTCGGATATCTTATTTCTGCGTCTCGCAGAACGTGGCTGACGTAGTATATCGGAAACTATTTTCCCCCCTGGTACCTCACCAGTGCCGCCCCGACTGCCATTAGGCTTACAGCCAAGTATAAGTATAAAGGTTCTGAAAGGATTGGCTTCATCAATAAAGGTGCTGACGATAAATAGTTCTTAATCCCTTGGAATGCGTCTTCGCACTTTGAAGTCCACTGGAAACTCTTCTCGTTCTTTGGGCCTTTGAGAGTATCGAAGAAGGGTAAACATCTTTCTACTGATCTTGACACAAATCTCCGAAGGGCAGCTATCCAACCTATCAACCTCTGCACATCTTTATATGTCTTCGAAGATTTCATTTCTAGATCGCCTTAATTTTCTCAGGGTTTGCTTTGATACCTCTCTTACTGACTAGATATCCCAGAAACTTTCCTGACCCCAATCCGAAGGTACATTTAGTAGGGTTCAGTCTTAGCTTGTGTTTCCTTACTATTTCAAAGCAGTTTTCAAGGTCCTCCAGATGATCCCGGACGGACATACTTTTCACAATCATGTCGTCCACATATACTTCCATGCTTCGGCCTAGCTGTTTTCTGAATACGAAGTTCATCATCCGCTGGTATGTTTCCCCGGCGTTTAGTAACCCGAAGGTCATCTTTCGATAAGCGTAGATGGCCTGATGAGTAATGAAACTGGTCTTCGGGATGTCCTCCTGATTCATCAAAATCTAGTGGTATCCCGCGAAGGCATCCATGAAGCTTAACATACCGTTCCCTGAAGTGGCGTCAATCAATTGGTCTATGTTAGGCAATGGGTAGAAATCTTTTGGGCATGCCTTATTCAGATCGGTGTAATCGATGCATATCCTCCACTTTCCATTCTGTTTCTGAACCAGAACCACATTTGCCAGCCATTCGGGGTAGTCAATCTCGAAAATGAATCCTGCCTCCAGTAGTTTAGTGATTTCCTCATCTATGATCTTCAGCCTTTCCGGGGTGAAAATTCTTCTTTTCTGTATCACTAGTTTTCTCTTCGGGTCTGTATACAGACTATGCAGAGCTATCGACTCACTTACCCCAGGCATGTCGCTAGGCTCCTAAGCGAAGATATCAGCATATACCCAAAGTAGATCTATCAGTCCCGTCTAAAACGGCTCTGTCAATCCCGATCTAATTTTGATCAACTTCTCCGTGTTCCTTGGAACCAGTTCCACATCCTTAGTCTCTTCGGCAGGTAGAGCTAGTGGTTCCGTGCTACTTTCAGTGAACGACTCGATTTTAATTGCTATTGTCTGTTTCAGTTTGCTAATCCCGACCCCCGAGGAAATCAACGTGTTCCGATAACACCTTCGGGCAATATCAAGATCGCCTTTTACCTCCCCGATCCCATTAGGTGTCGAAAACTTGATTTTGAAGTGTGTTATGGATGTCACCGCTTGTAATGCTGCTAACGTCGGCCTTCCCAAAACGGCGTTGTACGTGTCGACGTCAAGATTTTTAATTGTCCCTTTCCGTTACTTGTTCTTTGGTGTTCTCATTTTAGGTGAGATTTGTTTGAAAAAACAAGTGAAAAAGGTCCGACATGTATAATGTCAACGATGTACTGTTAAGAGTCGCCAGTTGGTTTTTTAAATTGTTGTACCAACACAGCCAAGAAAAGGTTTGCACATTGACCCAGTGATGTGACACTGCTAAGCAGGTCGGTGAAACCGAGATTCATTAGGGTCCGAGGACTTGGTTATGCGGAGGAAAGGTGTTAGGAACCCCCCGACATCCGTGTTACCACGGTGACCACCTCTTTTCAAGAAACTGTTATCTGAATGTGTGTGTGTGTGGGTCAATGTGCTGTTATTTGGAAGTAGTGTGAGGCCTCGTTCGAACCTATATACACAGGGTTTGAATTTTATGTTAAAATTCAATTTTAAGCAAGATATGGCAGTGATGTTTTATAAAAGAGGTTTTTTCAAACCCTGATGCTCAATAGTAATTGAGACTTTTTACACTCCTATTTTATTAAGTGCTCAGCTTGATTGATTTTATTTGACAGATGCGAGGCATCCGTACAAAAATAAATGTACAAAAAGGTGTTGAATTCCTCGTAGGTATGAAAACCATATGAGAAAATCTAAACATCACAGATAAATTTACAAGTTGCTTACAGCTGAAATGGTCCATCACGGGAACCGAATCTAGATTCAGGGGACTGAATCTGTGATCACATGATTCCTAGGCTCACATGATGCCGCAATTAATATAAACATAGTAAGCAGGTATATATATAAAATTTGTAAATATATATATACATACATGATCACCAACCACGAAGCACATCCATGGGGGCTCAGAAATATAAATAAAGTTGTAAAAGCTATCAACCGCCACGGAGGAAACTCCGGGTGGGACGAAATGTACAGAAAGCTGTAAAAACGGTCAACTACCACGAAGTAAACTCCAGGTGGGACGAAATGTAAATATATATATATATATATATATATATATATATATATATATATATATATATATATATATACTTATATATATTAACCGTTGTTGGACTCCATCCGATGAGCCTGAATTTTATATCCGGTGAGTTTATATGCTTTTATATATATATATATATATATATATATATATATATATATTAAAGCAATAAACGCACCGGATGTGAAATCCAGGCTCATCGGACGGAGTCCAACAACAGTTAATATATATAAGTATATATATATATATATATAAAACAGTAAACGCACCGGATGTGAAATCCAGGCTCACCGAATAGAGTTCAATAGCAGTTCATATATATAATTATATATATAAGAAAGCCATTAAACGCACCAGACATAAGTCTAGGCTCATCGAACAGAGTTCGACACGTAGTTCATATATATAAATGTATGTATATATATACAAAAGTAATTAAACGCTCCAGACCGAAGTCTAGGCTCAATCGAGGTATAACTCGATAATGTTAGTCAATATATATATATATATATATATATATATATATATATATATACAAACTGGAATGAAACCACGGACCGAAGCCTGGCAAAAGCAAGTAACACGACTCTCAATGTGTAGAATGGTGTGTGTGAATATGAAGAGAAAGACTCTAAAGTGTGTGAGAAGGCTTACAGCTGACTGCTAAAAAAGGCTTCTATATCTTTAGAGTGGGTAAACACTGGCTTTTATGGGTACAAAAGAGGCTATATATGAGCTCACAGGTGTTTAAAAGGGGAAAGTGCACTGCATGGGATGAGTGACGAGAAAATTGGGTAGGGCTTCCTCGCCGTTTTCTCTTGAAAAATTAGCACCCCAAGCCCTCTATTTATAGGCATATTAGCCGCAGGTGTACCTGCGGCTGAGCCGCAGGTGTACCAGAGGCAACCCAGGTTGACCCGGGTTTTTTAGGTCGGGTTGTCTCGAAGTACGTGCACTCGGGCACTATAATGTCCACTCAAATTTTTAGAAGTGAAATTCGGGCATCCGTTTGAGGTATACATGACCTATTTCGGACTGCCATTGTCGAGAGTTGTACGATGGCATGGGATTGGAGTTTGTACGAAGTCATTGAAGATGGGACGGTGCCCTCCGGTCTTCAAGCTTCAACTTTCATCCGTTACCCCGTACAATAGTCACTCGGGATTGATTAGTCTTATAGGACATTGTTGTGTATATATGTTGAGGCGACATGGCGTGGCATCGTGTTGGTCAGATGACGATGTTGCCCCTCACCGATGTTATTGCCGGATTGGGCTGATAAAGCAGACGTTGCTCAACTTCGCTGGGATTGGACTGCTGCAATTGGTTGAAGGTCCTCATTGTCATCCTTGAGGTGTGTCTGTCTTCCCGATGTTATCGTCGGGCTGGTACAGTGGATCTCGTTGTGAGCTTCGAGATTGAAGCTGGTCGCACTTGTAACAAGCATTTCCGGGGTTATTGCCAAAATTGCATTCCTTGGGGTTATCACCAAGGTTGGTGGCTATTCCCATGGGTGGGACTGAGACTGGATACCTCGGGGTTATCTCCAAGATTAATCGGTCTTCTCTGGTGTGTGTGTCGATATTAATCTGTATACCTCGGGGTTATCTCCGAGATTAGAATTGTTACTCCCAGATTACGATCTGGGGTTGATGTTGAACTTCCGGTAGTATTCGGTACGGATATGGATCGTCTTTCAGGGTTCCCTCTTAAAAGACGAATCTATTCTCCTGCAATGTTAGTGACAGTAGTATAGAAAATTTTGAGTGTCTACAGATGCCCCTCTTTATCTTACTCATGCATGGCGATGCATGGGTAGGATAAAGAATCCTAGACACTTGAAACGTAACAAGATGAACATGGTACTATGGATAGCAACATAATGCAAATGTATGATGCATATGTACGGGGTTATAGCCCAACACGCTAGGGATGATTGTTGGCTCCCTGTTGCTTCAACTAGGGGTTGGCAACGATGACCAGATTTGATATGTAATTCGAATTTGTTAGGATGTTGATGTTGGAGTTATCACCAAAGTCATGTGTGTTCGATTATGACTTGATCCCGAAGATTTACTTCTTATGTGTGAGAGATCTATAGGGATGAAGCTTGATCTGTTTGAGGATGTGTATAACATATTCCATCATCTATCCTCATTATTGACATTCCCTTTGTCGATGTGTGAATCAACGGCTAAAACTTTGTGGGTAGATTGCCAAGGTTGCTTGACATCCGCTGTCATGTAGATCACCAGAACAGTGCGTTGTGACCCACGCCGGGGATCCGCTGGGGAATACGAGCGATCGGGTGTGAAAACCTCGAATAGCTCCAGAGCTCTGATAGGTTTAAATTGCTATCAGCTGTAATAATGTCAAGGCTGCTTGACCTTCGTTGATATGTGTGTCAACGGCTTGCATGTACATGGTAATCCCCTGCCGTGACTTCATATTGTAACCCCCGTCGGGGAACCACTGGGGAGTGATGAATATAAACGTACGCAATGATTGAACAACTTTCCATGCTTCGATTGGTTTACTTGCCATCGACTGAAACAACGTCAAGTCTACTTGACCTTCGTTGATTTGTGTGTCAACGGATGAGCATGTATTGTAACCCCCGCCGGGGACCTCACGTTGTAACCCCCATCGAGGATTTAACGTAGGGTAATGACCCGGAGTTGGTGGCATCAGGCCTGTATAAGGTATTGTCATCTATGATTTATGACAACTAGGATCATTGGCAGGGTATACCTTGTACTCAGGTGACTACCAATGAGTGATGTACAGATTCAAAGTCTAATCTGAGAGGACCAGGATTGTATGCAGTTTTGCTCAATCGCATGGCATTTTTATTTCTGATTTGACTCTGCCAATCTACAAGAACTTCTTTGCAACTCGAACTGGACCGAGCTGGAGGGGTGGGTCCCATATAGGAGTGCCGTAGGTGCATCTGCTGCAGCCATGGATGGGCCTGCGACCAACCGTGGATCATAAATCCTACAGGTTGGTCTTCACAAGTCACTTTCAACTTGCTTCGCATAGAGAAAATCGTGAGCCATCTTCAGATCTGCTGAGTTCGGGCTGCTTTCTGCAAATTCTGTCACCGTACAAGTGTTCTACACTATCCTGGTAATATATGCCTGTATTTTCTCTCATTTCTGTCTGTTGGATTTTGAGTTATCGTATGAAATGCATCTAAACACATAGTAGTGATTATGTATGCACAAATGACTTGATAAAAAATATTCAACATAGTAAATGTTAGTATTAAACCATGTTGAACATAATGATGTGAAAAAATTTAACTTTTGACACAGTCAAATTGGCACCTTTTTCTGCTATTTTTTTTGTCCTATTTGAGGTCCAATGAGCATAAGGTAGCAAGGCAAAGTACTCTTAGTATTGAGGTTGGCCTTATGCATGATGATTTTAATTTTTAATGCATATATTATGTATATGACTTTGGGGCAGGTGTGCTACTGAATGGCCACCTAGACATGTCTGTATGCATGTGGATAGTCTTATTTTCAAAGGGGACTATGGCAAAAAAATTTCAAATGTAGGCATTAGGTAGTCATGCATTTTTAACTCTATTATATGTTAAAGTAAATGCATGCATGCATATAGTCATAGAATGCATTTTAGAAAGTTACAGGTAAGGAAATACCACACCCTTTCTGAGGTGATTTGGAGACTTGTTGTCCAGATATTATGGATTCGGATCAGCCGAGCAGTTCCTATAGGACTACTTCTGGTATACGGCGGAGGGCTTCTGAAGTGCCTCGTCCTCGTTTTGTCAGACAGCCTCGTCGATTGGTGGAGGCTGTGATACGTCCTGTTCAGGTAGATGTTCCAGAAGTTGAGGACGAGGAGGTAGATATTCCGATAGAGAACCCCGCTCCTGCTGTACATGTCCCTCGTAGGGAGCTTCCGAGCATTCAGGTGGTGAACCCAGAGTTGCTGGGTGATTTGGGCAGACATCCATCGATGTATTTGCATGCTAACGAGGTATGGCGTTAGACTTTGATCTTCTTTCTTTCCTATTAATGAGGATTAAAGGGTTTTGATGTTGATCTGCATTTCATGCAGGTCCCTGGTTTTACACAGCCTCTAGGGAACTGGTTCAGCATTCACTCCATGTACTAGGCGCTTCATCCTAACTATAGAGCGGTAGTGCATGAGTGGGGGTTTGGGACATTTTTCTCTATCCTTCCCCGTCGTTGTCCCTGGGGTAATCTCAGGGCATTGTCTGAGCAATGGTTTCATCAGACTCAGTCACTCCATCTGCTGGATTGCGAGGTGATGATGACGCCTATGGATTGGCGATTTATCACAGGTATGGAGTTTGGAGGGGAGCCAGTGCCTTGCATGGCAAATATTACCCCTACTGCCGTTAGATCCTTATTAGGAGTTCCGGCGGTTGCGCTCAAAGGCAGGAATGTCCGTTCAGGTCCTTTGAGCGTAGATGCTATGAGCGGGCTATTGAGTGAGCCCATGTCTGATGATGTCAGGATCAGGGATCGCGTTCTCCAGCAATTGTTCCTGATGATCATTTGAGGCTACTTCATAGCAGATAACTCTTCCACGGTATCTTTCGCTTTGATCAGCGCTACACGTGATGTGGACCGTATTGGAGAGTATGATTGGGGCTCCTATACCTTTGCCTATTTCCTCCGGGGCATGCGTATGCGCTCACAGGGTTTGACCGAGGCTTGACTAGGATTTTACCCGTTTCTGCTGGTGAGTATTTCTCTTATCATTTCCTCTTTATAGGTTAAGAGTGTTAACTGATAGCAGATATACTTTTTTATTGTATTGGCAGTTCTGGGCCTATGATAGGCTTCCATGCTTGCGTCCCGTGAGTGTGTTAGGTTTAGACACCTATCCATGAGGACGACGATGGCACCATTCGATTCTGCCAGAGGTCCCTGTAGCTGAGGGATTCACTCATTGCCATATGCAGCTGGAGTTGTTGACGGCTGACACCATCACATGGCTTCCCTATTCCGGAGAGCACCTGACCGTGGGTTTTGAGGATGGATACCCGACAGGAGCCGAGTATGCGATTTCCACCAGGAGAGTTCCTCTCTTCACGGATGAAGCCTGGGAGCTCTATTTAGGAGAGCATTCTATCAGGAGCACCACAGGGGAGATCCGTATACCGATCTTACCTCCTGTTAGGCGTTCTTGGCCCGTATCACAGTCACCCGCCATTGATATCCCGTTGTTGGGGGTTGACAGATTTGCATTGTCTGAGGGTCCATGTACTCAGGAGATATTCCAGCGTTGGTGGTTCCCTCGCACTATTGGAGCCCAGTCCCGCGCCACACAATTTATGGGGGACATGGTTCTAGGATCCTTGATGATGACGAATTGGGTAGCTTGTGTCCGAGCTCCGACTCATATGACCCAGATTGATGGCTTGACCTGACAGTTAGATCGGGCACATATATTTATCCGGCATTTGGGCAGAGATCTAGCAGAGGCAGAGTTATTTGTTCCTTCCAGCTCAAGTGCTAGCCCCTCGGATGACCCATTCAGTTTTGCCAGCACAGATCCTCCTCTTTATAGGCCAGACATCCCTGTTGATAAAGATCCAGTGACTCAGGAGGAGTTACATTAGGTGGACAGGATTGATGATGTGGATATCGAGACCCTGGTCTTCTTCTGATGTATATTCTCGTTATATCTTTTGATAGGCCTCTGTTAGATATTGGGTGGCTGTTCCCCATTCTCGCTATATCTTTTGATAGGCCTCTGTTAGTAGTAGGGCATCTGTGCCCCATTTCCCTGTATTTGTAGCTGTACAGATGATGTATTAGATGATGATATACTTAGGAATGTATGCACAGTATTTCCATTTCCTATATCATATTGCCATCTATTATCTGTTATGCATGTATCATTTTATGCATATGTATGTATGTCCAGAGATATTCGGCATTGACCCCTGGATGGTCTTATGACACGACCCACACAGATGTCTTCTTCGACAGTTAGCCGTATAGATCATACCCCATCGTTAGTGGTGGCGTCGGGTATGCAATCGTGGTATGATAGCATGTCACCACCAGACAGGGTGACTGTAGATCATTTATTACAGCATACCATGACCTTTTTGACTTTTTAGGTTCTCGCAGGATTTGTGGACGGGATGATAGAGCATTGGCTACCGGATAGGCAGGTATTCCGATTCGGCACCCATGAGTTGACTCCTACTCTGGAGGAGTATGCACGTTTGACGATGCTGCCTTTAGACAGACCTTGCGTGCATCTGGCTTTAGGAGACATGAGCAGACGATTCATGACTCTCACAGGATTGAGGTGCAGAGTAGTACATGATGAGTTGACATCTGGCCACGTGATATCCCAGCATTTTTTGTATGACAGATTTGGCTCGGAGGATAGCTATTCACGACATTTCGGGGATTTCACCGCACCGGATGATCATTGGCGTTTGGCCATAGTTGACGTACTGATGCTATGTGTATTGTCATATGTGTATATGCCGCGATATATGGATGAGATAGATATAGGCGTTATCATGGCCGTGAGAGCTCTCAGGGAGGGCCGTACCATTGTACCTATGATTGTAGCAGAGACGTTGCGGTCGACATCGTATTGTTGCACGTATCCTACAGGAGTGTTCACAGGTAGCTCGGTCATGCTATATGTGTGGTTCATGTCACACTTGAGATCGATTAGCACTCTTAGACGGCATGGGTACTGCTTCACCCAAGATATAGCTATGTCATACTCTTTTCAGCCATCAGAGTGTATAGATGCTCTGTCCTGGTCCACATTCTTGGCAGATATCAGAGATCCATTCAGCATATTGCCGTGTTCGGGGCTTAGCTCACCATACAGCTTCATTACTCATGCTCCGGGCATGGACTATCTCTCTCTGGTTAGTTTGAGGGGAGTGACCACTTATCACCCATTGGTTGTGATGTCGCAGTTCGACTAGTTCCAGGATTTTCATCCTTTTGAGGGGGCGACAGGTCAGCGTTCAGCTTCTCGGTACCTCTCAGCAGAGGATCGATCTCGGGTATACGCCTGCTGGGATCAGCGTGAGATAGCGGCTTTTTCTGCCAGTCATCCTGGTTATTCCACAGAGTATTCCGCGTGGATGGAGACAGAGATTTTATCGGCTGTAGCAGTATTTGCAATACCGGAGCGTGAGTTAGATGATGTAGAACCCATGGAGGACATTGATACCTACATCGAGGAGAAGCCCACTGCTGGGTTGCCAGCATTTCTTTCGAATTCTCCTAGTACCAGTACTGTTGTGATTCAGCACTCGGCACAGTACTTAGAGCAGAGTCTTCATCTAATGACTTTTGAGAGAGATCAGATTCGATCTATGATGTTGACTGCTCTTGATGGGAGGGAGGCTGCTCTCTTGGAGAGAGACGAGGCATTGGCTCGTAGAGATGCCGCCGTCGTTGAGCGGGATGAGGCTATATCAGCCAGAGATGCAGTGCTAGTTGAGCGGGATATCACCATATCTGCCCGGGATGTAGCCGTCACAGATAGCACTGCAGTGAGGTCCCTTACCACTGGCATGATCGCAGAGATGAGCACATATATTGATGATCATATGGTCACCATGCAAATGGCTGCAGATCTGTTGGGTCGTGTGGATATTCTCATACAGGAGACCACAGCTTCACCACCATCTTCTGAGAGGGACGCCATGTTGGGCTTATTAGCTCGCATATACCCTGACTTGTAGATGATCTTGTATTTTTCTGCACAGACTAGCTTAGCCATTTTGTCATGTACAGTTTACATTGTGTATATCAAACAGCATTATATATATGACAGGAAAATATATTTTTGATCACTTCCCTTTTAGATATTCTTTGCTACTTACTTGATATTTTGCCTGCTGCTTCAGGGTTTGTAATCTTGATGTATTCTGAATTTCTCCTGGGTGGATAAACATTGAGTTGTCTATGGATAGTTCAGAATGGATCATCTATCTGGATATATCCCCACCATCTTTGGTGTCTTGGGACTGGTTTCTGTATGAAAATGAGGAGAGGAGTATGGCTTTCCTCTCTGAGATTATCCGCACCACAGATGGTCGCCAGTACTTCTATTTAGGAGAAGCCTAGTTAATTCCATCTCTTATGGATTGGTGTTGCTCTTCAAGGTATGACCGCAGCTTAGATGGTCGCCGAATCTCCTAGTTGGGAGGAGTTCAGGTAATTCCATCCCTTTGGTCTGAAGCCGAATGAAATGTAGTGGTTTGAAGGATGATCCCAGTACCGACTTACAAGGGTTTATGTTTTGGTAGGGGGTGAGACCGCACCATGAATGGTTGCCTACGTACTCCTATTGAAGAGGAGATCAGGTCTGCGTAGTTCGAACCTGGTGTAAGAGGTTCAACGCTGTATGTGGCAGGAATGGTGTGGGAATGTTTGTTTTATTTTTGTTTTTGTAAGGAAAAGGGTGGAAATGTTTATGACACCCCCAAATCCTGGTTCTTTATTTCCTCAAGATTTGGTGTTCACTTAATCAAAACATTCATTTCTAACTACCCAACCATAATAAAATTGAATAATAAAAACCTGCCCATATAGGATTAAACTTAAATAAAAATATCCCAGGTTATCTAACCTTTAATTACAAACATTCAAATGCGGAATTTAAAATTTATTACATCACATCATATATAAAAGTCTGTTATCATAATGATAAAAATAAAATTACAAGTCTTCATCACTCGTACATTTTTTCCTTTCCTTTAGTAGACGAAGGTTCACATACCTCTCTTCTTTAACTGCAATGAGTTTATAAATATGCAAGAGTGAGCAAAACAATTGCTCACTGGATATAATATGGAATCAACAGGAGTATAACAATAATAACTGTCGAAATAGGCTCATCAAAAGTGAATAGTACTCTATCAATAATAATCAGAAACTGAAATCCCAAAATATGGAAAATATACATGACTGAGGGTCGTAAGACCATGAACTACGCCCACAGTTGCAAGTAATCTTTCAACTCCAACTTTAACACTCATAAGACTATAAGGACCTCGTACTTAGGGGGATCAGCCCTTCGTACAATGTATTCTGCACAAACATTTTAACGATATGCGTAAGTTAACCCCTAATCATAACAATAGGGTTGTTCATCTCAGTATTCAGAGTACAAGTTCGCACCAAAAGGAAGTTTGGTTTGGATAAGCTTTCAAGGTAATTTGGAATTCAACGAACATCAACTAAGGAGTAGTTGAATAAAACCAATAACACTATACTATAGAGTAATCATGATTGAATTAATCATAGTAGACTAAAGTCATGCTTTAGGAATAATCTAATAGCATACAATTTGAATAACTATAACATACCTTGCTTGAACAATACTAAGCCAAGGTTAATTAGAATTGAACACTAAGTATGCACAGCAATTTGAACGATAGAAATGATCGACATTAGTATATATAGTTGTGCATGCTAAACAACAAGTTAAATATAAGAATAACTTGCTCCAGAATAACTTACATCATTATATTGTAATCGAATTGAAAACAGTAATTGAATTAACAAGATAATAGATTAGAAAACTTGCCTTGTTCGTAGATTAAACCGAACAATTTGAATCACAATATCCTATATACATATGTCATCATGACATAGTCAGTCATTATCACATAACTAATACATTCATCATGTAGGTTTGATTATTTAATCACATAATCAATTTATAACACAAGTTAATTTTTAATAACATAATTATTCATAGTATAGAAATACTAAAATCAACATTTTACAGTCCTACTATCATCACATAACTTTTCTTAAAATTTTGTGTACAAAAAGTACACTGTCAGACCATTCTGCTAACTCGCGCCGCGGCGCCACAGTTTACACTGTGGGTCGCGCTGCGACGTGGGGATGGCGCTGCGGCGCGGTAAATAAACTACGAAGCCACGCTGCGGCGTGGCGATGGCACTGCGGCACCATGAACATACTGTTGGGTCACGCCGTGGTGCCAGACTCCAGAATCTGGCGACCAAGCTCGGCAACAGTATGAACAAAAGCCAAATTGGCCTACAAGCTCCAATCTAATAGACTAATTAACATGTAATTTACACATAGGCTTCATGTAAACATATTGTGCAGACTTCTAACATGTTTCTACCCATAAAATAGCATAAACATCAAATTTATAACACCCAATTTCAATGTTTTTGGCAAAAACTCCATTTTTTGATGTTTTTAATGAAAATCAACACTGTGATTTTGTTTTTCAATCAAAACAAAAATTTCAAAACATCATAGTTATGATTATACATACTTTATCAAATTCAATAATCAATTTATCAGTTTAACAACTAACTAAACCTTAATTTCTACTTTAAACTAACCCATACCCATTCACAAAACTATCTGTAAAAAGGTTTTCTTCACAAACTACATACATAATAACAATACATTGACTATAACTTATGAGAATAGTTTTAACACCACTAGTTTATCATATAAAGCCACATAACAACAACAATTCATCCTTACCCAAGGATTCTACAGAGAATTTGGGAAGATAAAAACTAAACTATTAAAACTATAAAGAATAAAATAAAACCTTGAAGAAGATGATGATACTATCTCTTTGATTGTCAAGCTTTTCTCCTCTTCACTCCCAATTCTCTAGGATTCTCTCACTTTTCTTCTTCTCTTCTTCTTCTTCCTCTGAGTTTTCTTTCTTCCTAACTCTAACATACGTAGAATAATATAACGTATATAGTAATAATAGATATATTAAGTATAGGATTTTAACTGACATCAGTTATAGAATTTTGAAAATCAAAAGTCATAAGACTTGTTTGGCTAGCTAACTAAAAATAACTCATTAACCTTACACCTTGTTTGGTAAACCTAATTAAAATAAATGGATTAATCCTTATACCTTGTTCGATAAAACATCATTAGATTAAAGACTTTAATATGCAATAAGACATGTTTGGCAAAACTAAATTAAACTCTTTTAATTTATTTTAATAACTTCTTTATAACAAGGTTATTTGTCACACTTCTAATAAATTAAATATTTAATTTAATTAATTCACATATTAATATATTAAATTACTTTCACACATAAATCATTATCACATAATTATAATTTCTTTTATAATTTTATTCAACCAACTAACACTTTATTTTAATCACAATTCCAATTAAAATACTATAATTCATTTAATCATTATAAACTTATTAAATTAAATTAGTATATAATCTCATCACAATTTATTTTCTTAACTCCTTAATTATTTTCTTACAAATAATTAACTAAATCAAATCAATCAAATTGAACAATTATTTATTCAACAATAAACATAACCATTAAATATTTATATAACTCAAATAAATATTTCAAATTAAATTAAAAGAATCTGGAATGTTACATCATTCCCTTCTTAAAAGGATTATGTCCTCAGAATCACAATTCAAACAAATCATTCGTTATATTCTTCTCTACTTACAAAGATTCTGTCCCTAGAATCGAAGACACAGATTAAACAAATAACTCAGGGTAATCTTTCATCATTTTATCTTCGAGTTCCCACGTAGCTTCTTCAGCGTTGTGGTTTCTCCATATCACTTTCACAGAAGGTATAACTTTATTCCTGAGCACCTGTTCTTTCCTGTCAACTATCTGGATAGGAATCTCTTCATAAGACAAGTCTTTCTCGAACTGCAACGGTTCGTACTCGATCACATGCTTGTAGTCGGGCTTATATGGTTGTAACACCAAAATATGAAAAACATTGTGAATGTTTTCCAACTCTGGAGGTAGAGCTATCTCGTAAGCCACCTCTCCAACTCTTCGTAGCACCTCAAAGGGTCCAATAAACCTCGGGCTTAGCTTTCCCTTCTTACCGAAATGAATTTTCCCCTTCCAAGGAGAAACTTTTAGGAACACATAACTTCCTACGTCAAATGCACGATCTTGCCTGTGTTGATCAGCATACTTCTTCTGTCGGTCTTGAGCTGCTACCAATCTTGTCCTGATAAGTTTGACAACGTCAGCAGTTTGTTGCACTAGTTCCGGTCCTAGCAGTTGACGTTCACCGACTTCATCCCAGCATAGTGGAGTTCTACACTTTCTACCGTACAATGCCTCGTAAGGCGGCATGCCGATGCTCGCGTGGTAATTGTTGTTGTAAGCGAATTCCACCAATGGTAAATGTTCTTCCCAGCTACCTTTGAAATCCATGACGCATGCTCTAAGCATATCTTCCAATGTCTGAATCGTTCGTTCGCTTTGGCCATCTGTTTGTGGATGATAAGCCATACTCATTCGCAACTATGTCCCCATGCATTCTTGTAGTCTCTTCCAGAAATTGGACGTGAATCGCGGATCTCTATTGGACACAATTGATACTGGCACTCCATGCCTCGAAACGATCTCTTTAATGTACAATCTTGCCAACTGATCAAAATTGAATCTAATCTTTATTGGTAGAAAGTGCGCTGACTTCGTCAGTCGGTCCACTATCACCCAAATCGCATCGGATCCTCTCTGAGTAGTTGGAAGACCCACCACATAATCCATTGTGATGTGTTCCCATTTCTATTTCGGTATTTCCAACGGTTGAAGTAATCTGCTGGGTCTTTGATGTTCGGGTTTTACTCTTTGACATGTCAAGCATTGCGCTACGCATTCTGCAACGTCACTTTTCATATTCGGCCACCAAAAATGTCGGCGCAAATCTTGATACATTTTCGTGCTTCCTGGATGAATTGAATATTTTGAGTTATGAGCTTCGGTCAAAATTTCTTCTTTCAGCTTTGGTGTTGCTGGAACCCATATTCTTCCCTCAAACCGTAGTAGTCCTTCGGTGTCGATCTTGTATTTTACATCACTACTCTCAATCAGATTCTCTTTGATTTTCCCACACTCTTCATCTTGTAGTTGAGCATTCTTCAATTTGTCCACTAAAGTTGGACCAGCTTCTATCTGGAATAGTTGTTCGTCAGATTCTTTTGGAAATTTAATTTCCAACTCCAGTTTTGTCATTGCTGAAATGAGCTCCTCCTGAGTTGTCATCAGCATCAACTTCTCTCGACCTTTCCTGCTTAAAGCATCTCCCACCACATTCACTTTGCCCAGATGATAAAAGATTTCATAATCGTAATCTTTTATCAGTTCCATCCACCTTCTTTGACGCGTGTTCAAATCCTTCTGAGTGAAAATATACTTCAGACTTTTGTGGTCTGTGTAGATCTCACATTTCTCTCCATAAAGATAGTGCCTCCATATCTTCAGAGCAAATACAACTGCAGCCAATTCCAAATCATGAGTCAGATACCCTTTCCCATAATCCTTCAGTTGTCTTGATGCGTGACCAATAACTTTTTCGTTCTGCATAAGAACACAACCCAACCCTTTGTGTGAGGCATCACTATACACCATAAAATTTCCTGTATTATTTGGTAATGCCAACACAGGTGCCACACTTAGCTTCTTCTTCAAATCTTGAAAACTCTCTTCATATTTCTTCCTCCAAACGAATTTTACAGCTTTCCTTGTCAAATTTGTTAGCGGAGTGGCTATCTTAGAAAAATCTTGAATAAATCTTCTATAATAACCAGCCAGTCCCAAGAAACTCCTCACTTCCGATGGTGTTCTTGGTTGTTCTCAATTGATTACAGCTTCCACTTTTGACGGATCCACTGAAATCTCATCCTTGTCAATAACATGACCCAAAAATTATACACGGTCGAGCCAAAATTCGCACTTAGAGAATTTTGTGTACAGCTTTTCCTTCCTTAGTGTTTCCAATGTCAAACGTAAATGTTCCACGTGTTCTTCCTGAGTTTTGGAATACACCAGAATGTCATCAATAAATACCACTACAAACTTGTCTAAGAATGGTTTAAACACCCTGGTCATCAAATCCATGAACGCAGCAGGTGCATTGGTTAAACCAAAAGACATCACCAGAAACTCGTAATGTCCATACCGAGTTCTGAATGTCGTTCGTGGTATATCCTCCTTCCTCACTTTCAACTGGTGATACCCACTTCTCAAATCTATTTTCGAAAAATATTTAGCACCCTTCAACTGATCAAACAAGTCATCTATTCTAGGCAACAGATACCTATTCTTAATAGTGACTTTGTTTAACTCTCTATAATCAATGAAAAGACGCATTGTTCCGTCCTTCTTCTTCACGAATAAAACTGGCGCTCCCCACGGCGATACGCTTGGTTGAATATATTTCTTGTCCAGCAGCTCTTGCAACTGTACCATCAGTTCCTTCATTTTTACCGAAGCCATTCTGTACGGGGCCTTCGATATTGGTGTTGTACCCGGCGCTAAGTCGATCACGAACTCAATTTCTCTGTCAGGCGGAAGTCCTGGCAAATCCTCTGGAAAGACGTCTTCGAATTCCCTCACTACTGGTATTTCATCCAGTTTTACATTCTTCTTCTGAGTATCGACTATGTAAGCTAAATAGCCCACACAACCTTAACTAAACAATTTCTTGGCCTGCATAATCGTCAGACATTTCATTTATCTAGGCGACTTGCTACCATAAAATACTACCTTTGACGGAGTCATAAGGTTTACACACTTCTTTTGGCAGTCAATTACCGCTCCGTATTTGAAAAGCCAATCCATTCCCAAAATTACATCAAACTCCCCGAGTTTAATCGGAATTAAATCTACCAACAATATATTCTCCTTAATGTTCACCCTACAATTCATGTATACGAATCTAACAGGGATTACTTCCTTATTGGCAATTTCTATGTTCAAAGAAAAATTTAGTTCTTCTCTAGGCAATTCTAACCTCTTAGAAAATTCATCAGATATAAACGAACAAGTAGCACCCGAATCAAATAATACATAAGCATTTATTTCATTAATTGGGATAATACCTGACACTGCATCTTTTGATTGCACAGCATCTTGCACAGTCATGTTGAAGGTTTTAGCTGTGGGTTTGTTTGATGCTGCAGGTCCTGCAATGGCCCATGTACCTCCATTGTTTCTGGTAGTCACTCCATCCTTCTTCTTAGGGCATTCACGAGCAAAGTGATCCTTGAATCCGCACGTGAAGCACGCATTCTTCTTCGGTTGAGTGAAATTTAGGGCGATGTGACCCTCCTAGCCACAATTGAAGCAAACTCGTGTCCCCATCAAGCACGCACCCTTGTGAAAATTCCCGCATATCGCACATGCTTCAAACTTTTTATTTTACTGGTTACCCTGATGGTTTCCAGCACACATGCTCCCATTCCACTTCCTCTTCAAGTTGTTGTTGTTGTTGTTGTTGTTGTTGTTGTTGTTGTTGTTGTTGTTGTTGTTGTTGTTGTTGTTGTTGTTGTTTCCACTGCTACCACCTCCATTCTTAATCTCATTCTCATTCTTCTTCTTCTTTTGTTCCTAATTGAACTTTATCACTGCCTCGCCTCCACCTTCAGCGAGTAGTGCTTTCTCCATCACCGCTGCAAATGTCTTCAATTGGAACAGGGAAACCCTACTGTATAGCCAGGGCTTCAGTCCCTGTTCAATCCTTTTCGCCTTACGCTCATCTGTACTAACCTGATATGGCGCAAACCTCGCCAATTCATTGAATTTCGCGGCATACTCAGATACCGTCATCGTTCCCTACTTTAATTCCAGAAACTGCACTTCTAGCTGACTCTTCGAACTCTCCAACAAATAAGTCTTAAAGAACAACTCCTTAAACCTATCCCAGGTCATCACTCCTGGCCCTTCACGACTTTTATTGGCCTGCCACCAATAATTAGCTTCTACTTTCAACATGAAAGTTGCGAAAGTAGTCTTCTGATCATCCCCTACCCTAGCGACATCAAACACCTTTTCTATCTCCATAATTCGGGTCTGTGCTTCAACTGGATTCATGGACCCACGGAATTCAGGTGGTCCCACCGCCTTGAAATCCTTAAACGTTGTTCCTTGCTTCTGTGGTTGATTTTACAACGCTCCTGTCAGTAGCGTCACTAGTTGTTGAACGGGATCACCATCAACATTGTCATTATTGGTTCCTTCCGTGGTTCTCTGTCGTGGTGGTTGACGTCTGGGAGGCATTTTCTGTTAAAACAAAATATCTATTAGACTATTACCCAGCTTCTTTAAGTATTTTCTAATTAACTTGCCTCCAAACAGAAATAACCATATAACACATAACACTTTGAATAAAGTAACAACTTTTATTTATTCATCATTACTTCAAAAAACATAAAAACAATAGCATCACTGCTATTTACATTCCTTTCCTGAACCACAAAAGTTTCAGGACAACGTCATAATCATATCTCATAGGTTGCATAACACTTGGGATTTATAATTTATTTAACCTTTCACTCATCGTACAACAGCTACAATGTTCTATTAAGATACTTCCTAGCCCTATCACTTTCTTCCTCCATGACTCGAAACATTGTTCTGCGATTTAACACAAATGATGGCATCGTCTCAAACTGAATCGGATATCCCATGACCCGATCTTGAGCTCGATTAATTACGGTGTTAAATACTTTATCCATCTCTTCCATCTTCATCCTCTTTGCTTGCGTGTCTCTTGTTGCTAATCTGGTTCGTTGAAAAGCTTCCTCGTAAGCATCTTCAGCTCTTGCCCTCTTAACAGCTTCTTCTCTCAGCTTGTTCTTCAGTTCAGCGACCACTTCGATCAGTTGTTCTTTCTCTCCTTCCATCTGTACTAGTTTCTCCTCGACATTTGTCAGTCGTTCTTCACGATCCTGGATCTCGTCGTCCTTCTGTGTCATTGCAGTCTGTTGTTCAGCTACTATCTCTTGCAATTCCTCGACGGTATCCTGAAGTTCCACGTTGCGGTCGTAGACTTCATCGTACATACGAGCGGCTATCGAGGTTAGTGGAGTCTCTTCCTCCTCATCCTCGTCATCCTCATCCTCCTGTGGTAACTCAACAGGATCTTCCTCGTCTGTCTCCACATCATCATCCTCGTCCTCAACTACTGTGACCAACGGGGCTGACTCCCGTGGCATTAGTTGTTCCCAAACAACCTGAATGTCGCGAGGCTCCTCCTCTATAGGCATTTGAGGTCCCTCCTCCCTAGCCTGACTGGATTCTCCGACAATAGTCATCCTGACAACAAAGTTTTAAAGTTTTAATTATTAATCATTACTACTCGACACTCACGAGTACATAAATTATAATCACAGAAGCACATAAGTGTTTTATTACTTCTTTCTTAAAACTCGATAAGAGTTATCTCCACTATCTTTTTAAAGGTTACTTCCTAAGGCTTTTTCCCTCCACCTAAGGTTCATAACCTAAAGCTTTGATACCAACTTGTGACACCCCCAAATCCTGGTACTTTATTTTCTTAAGATTTGGTGTTCACTTAATCAAAACATTCATTTCTAACTACCCAATCATAATAAAATTGAATAATAAAAACCTGCCCATACAGGATTAAACTTAAATAAAAATATCCCAGGTTATCTAACCTTTAATTATAAACATTCAAATGCGGAATTTAAAATTTATTACATCACATCATATATAAAAGTCTGTTATCATAATGATAAAAATAAAATTACAAGTATTCATCACTCGTACATTTTTCCCTTTCCTTTAGTAGACGAAGGTTCACCTACCTTCTTTTCTTTAACTGCAATGAGTTTATAAATATGCAAGAGTGAGCAAAACAATTGCTCACTGGATATAATATGGAATCAACAGGAGTATAACAATAATAACTGTCGAAATAGGCTCATCAAAAGTGAATAGTACTCTATCAATAATAATCAGAAACTGAAATCCCAAAATATGGAAAATATACATGACTGAGGGTCGTAAGACCATGAACTACGTCCACAGTTGCAAGTAATCTTTCAACTCCAATTTTAATAGTCATAAGACTATAAGGACCTCGTACTTAGGGGCATCAGCCCTTCGTATAATGTATTGTGCACAAACATTTTAACGCTATGCGTAAGTTAACCCCTAATCATAACAATAGAGTTGTTCATCTCAGTATTCAGAGTACAAGTCCGCACCAAAGGAAGTTTGGTTTGGATAAGCTTTCAAGGTAATTTGGAATTCAACGAACATCAACTAAGGAGTAGTTGAATAAAACCAATAACACTATACTATAGAGTAATCGTGATTGAATCAATCATAGTAGACTAAAGTCATGCTTTAGGAATAATCCAATAGCATACAATTTGAATAACTATAACATACCTTGCTTGAACAATACTAAGCCAAGGTTAATTAGAATTGAACACTAAGCATGCATAGCAATTTGAACGATAGAAATGATCAACATTAGTATATATAGTTGTTCATGCTAAACAACAAGTTAAATATAAGAATAACTTGCTCCAAAATAACTTACATCATTATATTGTAATCGAATTGAAAATAGTAATTGAATTAACAAGATAATAGATTAGAAAACTTGCCTTATTCGTAGATTAAACCGAACAATTTGAATCACAATATCCTATATACATATGTCATCATGATATAGTTAGTCATTATCACATAACTAATACATTCATCATGTAGGTTTGATTATTTAATCACATAATCAAGTTATAACACAAGTTAATATTTAATAACATAATTATTCATAGTATAGAAATACTAAAATTAATATTTTACAGTCCTACTATCATCACATAACTTTTCTTAAAATTTCGTGTACAAAAAGTACACTGTCAGACCATTCTGCTAAATCGTGCTGCGGCGTGGAGATGGCGCTGCGGCGCGGTAAATAAACTACGAAGCTGCGCTGCGGCGTGGCGATGGCGCTGAGATGCCACGAACGTACTGTTGGGCCGCGCGGCGGAGCCAAACTCCAGAATCTGGCGACCAATCTCGGCAACAGTATGAACAAAAGCCAAATTGGCCTACAAGTTCCAATCTAATAGACTAATTAACATGTAATTTACACATAGGCTTCATGTAAACATATTGTGCTGACTTCTAACATGTTTCTACCCATAAAATAGCATAAACATCAAATTTACAACACCCAATTTCAATGTTTTTGGCAAAAACTCTATTTTTTTGATGTTTTCAATGAAAATCAACACTGTGATTTTGTTTTTCAATCAAAACAGAAATTTCAAAACATCATAGTTATGATTATACATACTCTATCAAATTCAATAATCAATTTATCAGTTTAACAACTAACTAAACCTTAATTTCTACTTTAAACTAACCCATACCCATTCACAAAACTCTCTGTAAAAAGGTTTTCTTCACAAACTACATACATAATAACAATATATTGACTATAACTTATGAGAATAGTTTTAACACCACTAGTTTATCATATAAAGCCACATAACAACAACAATTCATCCTTACCCAAGGATTCTATAGAGAATTTGAGAAGAGAAAAACTAAACTATTAAAACTAAAAAGAATAAAATAAAACCTTGAAGAAGATGATGATACTATCTCTTTGATTGTCAAGCTTTTCTCCTCTTCACTCCCAATTCTCTAGGATTCTCTCACTTTTCTTCTTCTCTTCTTCTTCTTCCTCTGAGTTTTCTTTCTTCCTAACTCTAACATACGTAGAATAATATAACGTATATAGTAATAATAGATATATTAAGTATAGAATTTTAACTGACATCAGTTATAGAATTTTAAAAATCAAAAGTCATAAGACTTGTTTGGCTAGCTAACTAAAAATAACTCATTAACTCTTACACCTTGTTTGGTAAACCTAATTAAAATAAATGGATTAATCCTTATACCTTGTTTGATAAAACATCATTAGATTAAAGACTTTAATATGCAATAAGACATGTTTGGCAAAACTAAATTAAACTCTTTTAATTTATTTTAATAACTCCTTTATAGCAAGGTTATTTGTCACACTTCTAATAAATTAAATACTCAATTTAATCAATTCACATATTACTCTATTAAATTACTTTCACACATAAATCATTATCACATAATTATAATTTTCTTTATAATTTTATTCAACCAACTAACACTTTATTTTAATCACAATTCCAATTAAAATACTATAATTCATTTAATCATTATAAACTTATTAAATTAAATTAGTATATAATCTCATCACAATTTATTTTCTTAACTCCTTAATTATTTTCTTACAAATAATTAACTAAATCAAATCAATCAAATTGAACAATTATTTATTCAAAAATAAACATAACCATTAAATATTTATATAACTCAAATAAATATTTCAAATTAAATTAAAAGAATCTGGAATGTTACAATGTTTTTGTTGTTTTTGTTTTATTGCGACCGGACCATATGAAATGGTTGCCTACGTACTCCTATTGAAGTGGAGATCAGGTCGACGTAGTTCGCCCCTCAGGGCGAGATGAAAAGCGTAATCCCGTGTGCTGGTCAGAGTGCAGGGAAGAGAAAGTTTAATCCTAAGTTGAGGATAAACTGTAGGTGAAAAGTTTGATCCCTAGTATGGGTAGCCTAACTGTATACGCAAGAGGTTCAATCCGTGGTGGGATGACCTAAGTTGCATGAGCGCAAAGGAGAGCCAGGCTGCTGGCTTGAAAGGTATGTTTCCCTGAGGGGCGAAGTGTAGAAAAGTTGTTTGTGATAAAGGTTTAAAGAATCGGAATGATTGGTGACCTGATGGTCTACCACCAGGATGTTTACTTGATGGCAACTTCAGACAAAGTATCGTTTCACGGTGTCCGAGTTGATGAGTTGTGGAAATTCATCGCCGTCCATTTCTTGCAATCTGAGAGCGCCTCCTGTCAATACTTTCTTGACAATAAACGGGCCTTCCCAAATAGGAGCGAATTTTCCCTTAGACTGATCTTGGTTGTCAAAGATTTTCTTCAAAATCAAGTCATGTTGTCTAAATTGCCGTAGCCGGACTTTTTTATTGTAGGATCTGGCGATCCTTTGTTGATATAATTGACCATGGAAGATAGATGTGGTTCGCCTTTCGTCTATTAAAGCCAATTGGTGATACCTATCTTGTACCCATTGGTCTTCATCCAACTGAGCGTCTATCAATACTCTGAGGGATTCCATCTCAACTTCTATGGGGAGTACCGCTTCCATCCCATAGGTTAATGCGTAGGGGGTTGCCCCAGTGGAAGTGCACATTGAGGTTCTGTAGGCTAACAGAGTTAGAGGCAATAGGTCAGGCCAATTTTTGTGATTGGTGGACATCTTTTGCATAATCTTCTTGATGTTCTTGTTAGCCGCTTCAACAGCACCATTCATCTTCGGACGATAGATGACTGAGTTGAGATGTTTGATGTGGAATTTACTGCATAATTCCTCCATCATTTTGTTGTTGAGGTTCTTGGCATTGTCAGACACAATCACCTCTGGTTGTCCATATCGACAAATGACATTGTTTCTGATGAAATCAATGATGACTTCCTTAGTAACCCTGGGGAAGGAGGTTGCTTCTACCCACTTGGTGAAGTAATCGATCATGGTGAAGATAAATCGATGACCATTACTGGCTTTAGGCTCAATGGGCCCGATAACGTCCATTCCCCACATTGAGAAGGGTCAAGGTGAACTCATATTGTGAAGTTCCCGTGGAGGGGCGTGTATAGCATTCCCATGAATCTGGCACTTATAGCATCTCCTGACGTGGTCATTGCAATCCGCTTTGAGAGATAGCCAATAATGTCTTGCCCTGAGGACTTTCTTGACAAGGAAGGGGCCACTCATGTGGGGGCCACAGACTCCGCCATGGATTTCCTCCATAAGCCTTTGGGCTTGATCTTTGTCTAAACATCTGAGAAGACCTAATCTTGCATCTCTTTTGTAGAGCGCATCTCCACTCAGGTAGAATTTCATAGCAAATCGATGGATCCACCTTTTCTCAGTCGGGCTCGCCTCAGCGGGTGTAGATCCATCTCGCAGATATTCCTTGATATGCTGATACCAAGGATGTTGGATGGGAGGTAGCTCATCCGATACTTCTCCAACATAATTCCCATAGGCTGGGGCCTTGTGCAGGGAAATTGTGACGCTTGACAAGTGTTCCTTGTCTGATATGCAGATCAAGGAGGCCAAAGTTGCTAACGCGTCCGCTAAATCATTCCTATTAAGAGGAATGTGTAGAAATGATATTTCTTCGAATCCCAAAGCCATCTTTAAAACCTGCCAATGGTAAGGCAGCAAATGTAGTTCCTTGGTTTGATAGATTTTGGTGGATTGTCTGATTACCAACTTCGAATCTCCAAGGACAGTTAACCGCCTGATGCCCATTGAATGGGCAAGTTTTAGCCCCATAAGACAGCCTTCATACTCAGCCATATTGTTGGTGCTGACAAATTGTAATTTGACGGCGACGGGATACTGCTCCCCCGTATCAGATACTAGAACTGCTCCAGCTCCAGAACCTTCCATATTAACAGCTCCATCGAAATACATCTTCCACGTTTGGCGTGTATCGTACTGATGGTGTTGCTGAACTGTCATTACTCCTTTATCGGGGAAATATGTCTCTAAGGGTTTGAAATCCCCTAATGGTGCGGCGGCCAGTTGATCCGCAATTCCTTAACCTTTGATGGACTTTTGAGTCACATATACGATGTCAAATTGTTGTAGGATCAACTGCCATCTGGACAGCCGACAATTTATCATGGGTTTGTTGAACACGTACTTGAGAGGATCCACGCGAGATATGAGATGGGTTGTGTGACCATGGAGATAATGTTGTAACCTCATGGAAGCCCATGTTAAAGCACAACACGTCTTTTTGATCAAAGTGTACTTGTGTTCACTGCTGCTGAATCTTTTGCTGAGGTAATAGTTAGCTCGTTCTAGGCCTCTATCGTCCTTCTGTCCCAGCATGTAGTCCATGGCATTGTCACTTACAGACAGATACATAAACAGGGGAACATCGTCCCTGGGTGGTACCAAGATGGGAGCTTTGATTAGCTGTTTCTTGATTGTAAGGAAGGCATTCTGGCACTCCTCATTCAATTTCATGGAGGACTTCTTCCTTAATAGCTTGAAGATTGGCTCACAGGTTGCTGTGAGTTTAGATATAATTCTGCTAATGAAGTTGATTCTTCCCAAAAATTCCCGTATTTCCTTTTCTGTCTGAGGAATGGGCATTTTCGTGATGGCTTGGATTTTGGCAGGATCCAGCTCTATCCCTTTGTGGCTGACTAGAAATTCTAGCAACTTGCCTGATTTAACGCCAAAGGCGCACTTAGCTGGATTCAACTTCAAGTTATACTTACGCAACCTGTTGAACAACTTCCTGAGATGGTCTATATGGTCATCCTCCTTTCAGGATTTGACAATAATGTAATCCACATAGATCTCGATCTACTTATGTATTAAGTCATGGAAAAGAGCCATCATAGCTCGTTGATCGGTAGCTCCAGTATTGATGAGGCCGAATGACAACCGTCTATAGCAAAAAGTTCACCAAGGAGTGATGAAAGTAGTCTTCTCACGATCTTCCTCGGCAACCATGATCTGATGATACCCCGTAAAGCAATCTGCAAAGGAATACATGTCGTATTGTGCAGTATTGTCAATGAGAATGTGGATAAATGGCACGGGAAAGCTATCTTTTAAGCAAGCCTTGTTCAAGTCCCGGTAATCCACGCAAACTCGTACCTTCCGTCCAGGTTTAGGTATGGGCACGATGTTGGATATCCACTCAGGATATGTAGACACCATTATGATGCCAGCTTGAAACTGTTTCACAATTTCTTCTTTCACCTTTAAACTCCATTCAGGTTTCAATCGCCGGAGCTTTTGCTTGACTGGCTTAAATCCCTCTTTAATGGGAAGGCGATGAAGGACAATGTCAGTGGACAAACCCACCATATCCTCATGAGACCATGCAAACACATCCTAGAACTAGGTTAGTAGCGTAACCATGTCATTCTGTTGGTTTGGGGTAAGGTCTGAACCAATCTGGATTAACTTAGGGTTTTCTAAGGTTCCGAGATTGAAAGGAGTGGTTTGATCAAGGTTGGGTTTGGGTTTGTCTTTGACCCATTCTTAAATTTTTGGAGGCACCTCAATGTCATCCTGTATATCCACCAAGGCTGAATTCATCTCTACATCAAAGGTTTAATCCTTGTGGAGAAGAGGCACCGTATCAGCAAGTTCAGGCACATCTAAATTCAGAGTCATGAAACAAAATATGCTTTCACTTAGTATATATGAAATGTGTTGATCATACACAGTGTTAGCATATACTGGCAAAATAAACCGATAATACTGTACAGAAAAGTAAGCAATTATTATATCTACAGGACAGAAAGAGTTTTTTCCCGCTTTACCCTTGACGACCAATGCAAGGAATGTTGTTCCAATTGGCAAGAGCAAATTCCGGGTGAACCGCAGTGATAGAGGGATTATCATCATCTTCCCTATCCCGAATGATAACCATTACATCTGGGCAATCATCGTATGGGGTGTATCTGTTGGTATGCTCATCATGAACGATGATGCGTATGTCGGACATCATTTGCATGACGTCTTGCTTGATTCTTCGTTCCTCTTCCTCCACTACGGGATCCGGAATAAAGATTTCTTTCTCCTTCACCGGTACTGGCTTGGGAAATAACATCGACATTATATTGGTTGGCACCTTTACGGGAGGTGGTGCGGACTCGGAGCTTGCAGGCGAAGCTAAAGGCCGCATAGTTGAAGCTGAAGGAATCTGCTGATGCTTATGAGGATTCCTGTGACTAGAGCTGGTAGAATAGCCTAGTCCAGCTGTCCCAATTTGCTGGGTTAAGCGAATAGGGTACTTAATACCCTGGAAATCTTTACCCAACCCTTGTCCCAGTTTATGACCCAACGACATCATTTCTTGAGTGGCCGACATTACCTCGGTAGAAATCTGGGGTTCGGGCAGTGGCGTTCCAATAGCATGGTATTGGGTATTGCTTATTTCCAAAGCATGAAAACAAATTGGCTCAATATCCTTATTGGCATTGATGAACGGCATGTCCCCGTGCTGAGGAATCTTTGGTTCAGCGTTGACTGTGACCAGACTATTGTTGATGATGTATTTCAACTGTTGGTGAAGAGTGGAGGGGACTGCCCCTACCATGTGAATCCATGGTCGTCCCAAGAGCAGGTTGTATCCCGAATCTATCTTGAGCACATGGAAGGATACGCAGAATGTATGAGGACCAATCTCAATTGGCAGCTCAACTACTCCGACCGACTTACGGCGGGCTCCATCAAAAGCTTTGATAATGGTATGGCTACTCCGAATTCAATTGGGATTGATATTCATCTTCACCAAGGTAGCGTATGGGCAGATATTCAGAGAGGAACCTCCATCTATTAAAACTCCAGCCACCATATATCCGGATGATAAGACCGCAATGTGCAACGATTTGCAATGACCGGTCCCCTCGGGTGGTATGTCATCATCAGTGAAGGATATCACATTGTTGTTGAAAATATGATCAACCAGATGTTGAAACTTTTCCGTATCAACAGATGTCGGTAGATAGGCTTCTTCTAAAACCTTTAACAACACCTTCCGGTGATTCTCGAAAGTCAGGACCAAGTCCAAGATTGATATCTATTGTGGAGCTTCTTTCAAGCTTAAAACCACCTTGGCTTCGTTATGACCCATAGTGCAGAGGAAATTTTCAATCTTCTCAATCGGTACTTTCCCCTTAAACTTGATGACAGGTTTCATTACCCGTTGGGGAAGATATAGTGGATTCTCCTTCGACACTGCAGCAGTTGTATGCGAGGTGGATCCTTCACCTTCTCCATAATTCCACGGAACTGTGCACAAGCTAACAATAGGATATTATGCTCTGCACGGCAAGTTGATTGGCTCGGGAGCGACCACTTTCAAAGGATTGTTGATTCCCTTGAGTTGAATTACTGGCATGACAAGTGATTTGTTAATCCCATCATTTTCAGCGGATATGACTGCTACTACACTCTTCCACTTAGTAGGACCTGAATCCTCACTTGCCCATAACATAGTATCGTTATCTGCCAGGCGCAGTACGCCACTGTCGATTAAATTTTGAATAAGGTGGCGGAGTGCCCAGCATTCTTCTGTGCTGTGACCGCGAGATTGAGAATGATATTGACATACTCCCTCAGAGTTGTATCGTCCTGAACGGGGGTTGATTGGAGGTAGAAGGGAACTAATCCTTCCTTCATTGATTAACATATGAAGGATCTCCTCCATAGGTTGCTCCAAATGTGTGAATTCCTTTTTGTTAGCAAAATCCCGACGGGCCTTAGCATTCGCTCTCTTCGTCACTTTGTCTTCCAGCATTTCATTTTTTGAAAGTGAAGAGAGAATATTCATGACAATAGGTAGGAAACTGGCATGCTCCTGGCTGATTAGCTGATGAGTCACTTGATGTTGATAAGTCACCAGTTCCGCCAATTGCTCAATTTGTTTACAGAGAGCTTTTATCTTTCGTTCCATTATGAATTGGAACTTGGCATAATCCCATCTGTCATCACCATCTTTGGGGGTCTGGGAGGATTCATAGCTAAAATTGGAACTCTGTCCGCTGCTCCAATTGATCATGTTGACCTCTTCTTCCTTGTGTTGAGGAAGAGGGTTGTCTTGAACGTAAGGCTGATCGGGTTTGGCGATCACGATTTTACCGTTGTCTATCAGGTCTTGGATTTTGTGTTTCAAGGCCCAATAATCCTGAGTATCATGTCCAGGTGCCCCGGCATGATAAGCACATTTTCGAGCAGCATTAAAACCCCATCCATTAGGGCTGGCTGGTGGAAGCAGATGCGTGATTTTCTTCTGTGTTGTTAGAAGATTGAGAATGTTCTCGAGGGTGTTCCCTAAGGGTGTAAATACTCAAGGGCGTTTGGCTTCTCCACCTTTTGGTACTGGAGGATTTGAAGACTGTGCTTGAAAGGGAGTATAATTTCTCCTCTAGATAGGCATGTTCTGATTGCCTTTTTGACCCTGTAGTATCAGGGAAACATCCTCCTCTTTCTTTTTATGGACCCTCCGGGGGTTGTTCCCATAATTTCCAGATTGGATGTGATCAGCAACAACTTTGAGTGCAGCTAGGTCTTGAATCTTTCCAGATTTCAATCCCATTTCAGCCATCTCCCCATGTTTGACCATTTCAGAAAATGGCTTGCCGATGCCGGCTAAAACTCTTTCATAGAAAGGTGCTTCTTGTATGTCTATGAAAGTTATGACCATCTCTGATTCTGTCATGGAAGGACTAACTTGGGCAACCAGGCGTCTCCACCTCTGACCATACTCTCTCAAAAACTCATTAGACTGTCTCTTGATCTTGGTAATTTGATACCGATCAGGAGCCATTTGAGATTGAAAGTTGTATTGGGTGAGGAAAGTGTGTGCTTGCTCTTCCCAACTATGGATCTTTGAATTGTCTAATGTTGTGTACCACGAACGGGCTTCTCCAGTTAGACTTTTTTGGAACAGTTGCATTCTGAGTTTTTCATCCTCTGCATAAGATCCCAGTTCTCCAATAAACACCTTTAGATGTGTGTAAGGATCTCCTAACCCGTCATATTTTTCAAAGTCAGGAGTCTTAAACTTTTCTGGATAATGAATACCAGGGAAAATACACAAATCAGCATATGAAACACTCCCGTGTGTTCCAATTCCTTTAATAGTGCGAAGAGTCTCTTCCATTGCGAGGACTTTCTTTTTGATGTCACCAGTGTCTGGATCTCCAGTGGGATGGGCAGCATCATGAGTTTTGTTGGTCGGATCCAACTACAGTTCAGGTATTGTAATGACCTGGGTTCCTCCTTGTGTGGAGGATTCAGCATGTACGGGTATTTTCTAACCCTGTGTAGACTGGTGTAATTCTTTTAGTAGAACAGCCAAATCTGTAATCTGTTTGCTTAATCCGTCGAATTCTTTGCGAGAAACTGGATTAAGTTCGGTCTGGTCGGATGACGACATGATTGACTGTAGGCCTGTTGCCTTTTTGGACTTTGAACGGGTGGTAGGTCCGATTGATTCCCTGTAAAAGACTTGCATAGTTTAGTCTTTAGGGAAGGTGGATAATAACATGCTATGTGATGTGTCCAATTTAGGAATTTTATCCTGCAAAACGGAGCTGTTTGTAGCATGTATGTGTACATATTTCTTTATATTTCTCATTACATGGAGATAGATATGGAAGATAATTACAAGTAATTGTGCTTTACAAGTAATTTGAAATGAGAGCATGAACAGCCTTTCCTCCGTTTTGGGTTTATCAGAGGCTGACCTATCTTAGGTTACTCTCGCGGCTTTTTGGCATGGAGGTTCCCAAATCATCGCAATCTACTTGACGGGAAGTTAATCCGGTCTTTCAACTGGAGCAAATTTGGGTGTTGCCTTTCCTGAGCCTTGGAGAATTAGTCTTCTCACGAGTCCAGTAATCAAACACCGACGGGATAGCCTCCTGGTGGAGGGACCACACAACATACATTCACATACATCGCGTCTTACCGTATGAAAATGATGACATGTGCGAAGCACTAATATCACAAGCAGATATGGTGCGAAGCACTAATATCACAAGCAGTTTATAGTGCGAAGCACTAAGTAAGGAAATGCATTCGTACACATTTATCATAAAATGTAAATGCAACATCCACACACAAGCAGATAATAATTTTGAAAAAATTGTAATAGCGGCTTAAGTCCTCTTACTGGAGTCCCCAGCAGAGTCGCCACCTATCAACGTCGGGATTTTTAATTGTCCCTTTCTGTTACTTGTTCTTTGGTGTTCTTATTTTAGGTGAGATTTGTTTGAAAAAACAAGTGAAAAAGGTCCAAATGTATAATGTCGACGATGGACTGTTAAGAGTCGCCAGTTGATTTTTTAAATGGTTGTACCAACACAACCGAAAAAAGGTTTGCACATTGACCCAGTGATGTGACACTGCTAAGTGGGTCGGTGAAATCGAGATTCATTAGGGTCCGGGGACTTGGTTATGCAGAGGGAAGGTGTTAGGCACCCCCCGACATCCGTGTTACCACGGTGACCGCCTCTTTTCAAGAAACTGTTATCTGAATGTGTGTGTGTGTGTGTGGGTCAATGTGCTGTTATTTGGAAGTAGTGTGAGGCCTCGTTCGCACCTATATACACAGGGTTTGAATTTTATGTAAAAATTCAATTTTAAGCAAGGTATGGCAGTGATGTTTTATAAAAGAGGTTTTTTCAATCTATGATGCTCAATAGTAATTGAGACCTTTTACACTCCCATTTTATTAAGTGCTCGGCTTGATTGATTTTATTTGACAGATGCGAGGCATCCGTACAAAAATAAATGTACAAAAAGGTGCTGAATTCCTCGTGGGTATGAAAATCATCTGAGAAAATCAAAATATCACAGATAAATTTACAAGCTGATTACAGCTGAAAAGGTCCATCACGGGAACCGAATCTAGATTCAGGGGACTGAATCTGTGATCACATGA
Organism: Panax notoginseng; assembly: GCA_016801055.1. Lineage (NCBI taxonomy): Eukaryota > Viridiplantae > Streptophyta > Magnoliopsida > Apiales > Araliaceae > Panax > Panax notoginseng. The sequence continues at coordinate 95,736,741 of CM029018.1, forward strand.
TTCCTAGGCTCACATGATGCCGCAATTGATATAAACGTAGTAAGCAGGTATATATATAAAAGCTGTAAATATATATATATACATACATGATCACCAACCACGAATCACATCCATGGGGGATCAGAAATACAAATAAAGCTGTAAAAGCTATCAACCGCCACGGAGGAAACTCCAGGCGGGACGAAATGTACAGAAAGCTGTAAAAACGGTCAACCACCACGAAGTAAACTCCAGGTGGGACGAAATATAAATATATATATATATATATATAAGCATATAAACGCACCGGATATAAAATCCAGGCTCATCGGACGGAGTCCAACAACAGTTAATATATATAAGTATATATTTATATTAAAGCAGTAAACGCATCGGATGTGAAATCCAGGCTCATCGGACGGAGTCCAACAACAGGTAATATATATAAGTATATATATATTAAAACAGTAAATGCACCAGATGTGAAATTCAGGCTCACCGAACAGAGTTCGATAGCAGTTCATATATATAATTATATATATAAGAAAGCCATTAAACGCACTAGACATAAGTCTAGTCTCATCGAACAGAGTTCGACACGCAGTTCATATATATAAATGTATATATATACAAAAGCAATTAAACGCTCCAGACCGAAGTCTAGGCTCAATCGAGGCATAACTCGATAATGTTAGTCAATATATTTAAATATATATATATATATATATATATATATATATATATATATATATATATATATATATATATATAATATATACAGACTGGAATGAAACCACGGACCGAAGCCCAGGCAAAAGCAAGCAACACGACTCTCAACGTGTAGAAGGGTGTGTGCAAAGATGAAGAGAAAGACTCTAAAGTGTGTGAGAAGGCTTACAGCTGACTGCTAAAAAAGGCTTCTATATCTTTAGAGTGGGTAAACACTGGCTTTTGTGGGTACAAAAGAGGCTATATATGAGCTCACATGTGTTTAAAAGGGGAAAGTACACTGCATGGGATGAGTGCAGAGCAAATTGGGCAGGGCTTCCTCGCCATTTTCTCTTGAAAAATCAGCACCCCAAGCCCTCTATTTATAGGCATATTAGCCGCAGGTACACCTGCGGCTGAGCCGCAGGTGTACCAGAGGCAACCCGGGTTGGCCCGGGTTTTTCGGGTCGAGTCATCTCGAAGTAAGTGCACTCGGGCACTATAATGTCCACTCAAATTTTTAGAAGTGCAATCCGGGCATCCGTTTGAGGTATACAGGACCTATTTCGGACCGCCGTTGTCGAGAGTTGTACGATGGCATGGGATTAGAGTTTGTACGAAGTCATTGAAGATGGGACGGTGCCCTCCGGTCTTCAAGCTTTAACTTTCATCCGTTACCCCGTACAATAGTCACTCGGGATTGTTTAGTCTTGTAGGACATTGTTGCGTAGATATGTTGAGGCAACGTGGCGTGGCATCGTGTTGGTCAGATGACGATGTTGCCCCTCACCGGTGTTATTGCCGGATTGGGCTGATAAAGCAGACGTTGCTCAGCTTCGCTGGGATTGGACTGCTGCAATTGGTTGAAGGTCCTCATTGTCATCCTTGAGGTGTGTCTGTCTTCCCGATGTTATCGTCGGGCTGGTACAGTGGATCTCGTTGTGAGCGCCGAGATTGAAGCTGGTCGCACTTGTAACAAGCATTTCTGGGATTATTACCGAAATTGCATTCCTTGGGGTTATCACCAAGGTTGGTGGCTATTCCCATGGTTGGTACTTAGACTGGATACCTCGGGGTTATCTCCGAGATTAATCAGTCTTCTCCGGTGTGTGTGCCGGTATTGATCTGCATGCCTCAGGGTTATCTCCGAGATTGGAATTGTTACTCCCAGATTGCGATCTGGGGTTGATGCTGAACTTCCGATAGTATCCGGTACGGATATGGATCGTCTTTCAAGGTTCCCTCTTAAAAGACGAATCTGCTCTCCTGCAATGTTAGTGACAGTAGTACAGAAAATTTTGAGTGTCTACAATACGCCGAGTCCACCTGTACCACAAAAAATCTGACTAAGATTTCTGCATGCTGAGGGGCGGTGCCGAACCTGACTGGCAACTCGATGGTGCCCGAAACATGCACCGGGTCCCCACTAAAACCGTACAACGGGCCTTCTCGGCCTAACTCCATTCTCTTTCCTTCCAGATCTAACCTTTGATAGGCGTGAATGTACAGTATATCGACCGAAGACCCATTATCGATCATTATCCTTTTCATGTTGACAGGCCCGACCTGAGCCGTTATTACCAATGCTCCATCATGTGGCTCAATGGGGTCAGTAGGGTAATCTTCATCTGAGAAAGAAATAGATACTCCCGAGTAGGCCCTGCCTTTTCTGTTAGATGAGTTTGCTACTGACAACACGACTTCAAGATGTTCGCTTCTTTTCCTTCCGGTTACACGCCCTACCGAATCGCCCGAAATTACATCAATCACACCTCGGGGTTACGTGTTCGGTTGCGACTGTGTTTCCCAAGTCAGCCCTCTGTTCACTTTCCGAGGTGCCTTTGAACCTTCCTAACCAACCACGTACTGCACTAATTGCCCATTCTGAACGTTTTTCTCAATCAAATCCTTCAAATCGTTACACATCTCCGTCGTGTGCCCGCGACATTGATGGTATTCACAATATTTGTCCCGACCTCTCTTGTCAGGTTTCGGATGCATCGAACATGGCTCGAAAAATGGTTTGTTCCGCATCTCCTCTAGTATCTTTGCCCGGTCAGTGTTGAGGGCGGTGTAAACTTTGTTGACATTTCTGTTAGAGAAGGGTGGTCGGCCACTTCCCGAACCCCCACCGTTATTGCTTTTCCTGCTGTAGTTATCCGACCTCCCCTGATTGTCGGACCGTTGATAGTTTTGTTTGTCTCTATCTTTGGACTTTTCATGAGGTTGGGAGCATGGTCCAAAGTTCCCCATTGCCTCCTCGATTGCTATGAATCCCTCAGCTCAATGGAAGGCCTCTGTCAAATCTGCTGGAGGGCTGATCACCAGGTCCTTCATCAGTTTCTTCGACTTGCCGATATCTAAGGCAGTTCTGAAGAATCCCAAGGCTTATGGGGAATTCAATTCTGCTACTGATCCCACGACCTCCCGAAACCTCTTGACGTATTGGCCCGGGCTCTCATCTGACTTCTGTCAAACCTGCATGAGGGAAGCCGTGATCTTTCCTCGCCTTCTGTTGCTCCCAAACCGGGCATGAAACTTCTCCCGAAGATCGTGTCATGAATTAATCGACCCTGCCACCAAGGTTCCCATCCACTCTAGCGCACTTTTTTTTTAGAGTTGTCGCGAACATATGACACTTGGCAACGTCCGAATGTGCGTAGTATGTCATCAGTCTGTCATACCCGTCTGAATGGTCGTACGGATCCCCCAACCCATCATACGTCTCCAACGGGGCATCTTCTTTTTGGGATCGGCGGTAACATAATTTATTTCGGGTGCGAAAGGTGACCCTAGACAAGCCGAAGGTGTCCCCATCGAGTTCTTCGCCACCAGCAGTTTCTCCAATTCAGCCACCCTTCGAGCGAGGGGGTCGGACTCCTCTTTACGAGGGGACGATTTGGGTCTGTCCCTCTCGTATTCGGGAGACGCGTCCCTCCTCCCTTGTCCTGATCTGCCTAGATGCTCCGATCTCCATTCTGCCGAACGGCTCCTTCTCTTCGGCCGTCACGGGATTGACTCCTGTGCCTACTCCTTTCTCTTCCTGCCTCTCCCCGTCGTGGTGACCGGGATCGGCTCCGATGCATGCGCCTTATTGAGGATACCTCTTGTTCTCCGGCCATCTTCGCCATCTGCTGTTCGAGCTCCTCCTGCTGAAGGCGTAGGGCCATCATGGCGTCTTTGTTCTGTTGCATCTTCTTCTGCAAGATGAACTCTCGTTGGTCTCGGCTGTCTTCCCCTCGGTCCTTTCCTCGCACCTCCAGTGCCCGAGAGTTGTTTTCATCTGCACGACTAGCCTGATTGGGCGTGTGCTGGCTGTCGTGGAAGAGTTTTCGCCGGAGGGAAGCAACCGGCTTCTCTTGATCCTCCTGGACTCTAGAGCCCAGTCTGTCCTTCACCGAACCTCTCACCTGGGTGGTCTAGTGGGTCTTCGCCTTCTCCTGAATAGAAGCACTGGTATCCCTGCTTGCCATGACTTTCTACCGAAGAAGCTAATTGTGATTGTGAAAAGCACTAGCCCTCCTTCTAGCTCCAATGTTAACGCCAAGTTTCGTCGGCGCGTCCAATCACAGAATCCACGCGCTTGAATCTACACAATAACAGATCACACACGAAGCTTGACGGCTTGTGCCGCCGGGGGATAGCTCCGGTGTGAGAATAAGTACAGGCCGTTCACAAGGTTTAACAATGGAGGCTTTAATGTTTAGTGCTCAAAGATGTCTTACCTCTTAATTGTAACCCGGACCTTATATTTATAATACTCTTATCACCCTAGAATCCTTCTCCGAGTCGGATTAGGACTCCTAATTATGGTAACTACCATAATTCAGGTCCAACACAATCTCCTTAAAAGGTGGAAGTGGAATCCAATCCAAACACTACCTTTAGAGTTACCTTATTCAAATATGGTTAGAGTTCCAGACTCTGCACGTAGGATGGCCCATTGCATAGACCCAACCCAACCGATCTCATCATCGGGTCTGAGCTTCGGCCCAAGGGACTTGAAGACCCGACCCCGAACACCATACACTAAGGTAAGGCTCCGGCCCAAAGGACTCGGATGCCGAACCCGAATATCTTCAACTTCTCCATGGGCTTCGGCCTAATAGGCTCATAAGCCCCCTCCAGTGTCAGACCTTCAGCCCACATGAGGGTCGGTAAAACGCTCCTGAACAGAAAAGAAAGAGACAAATAACTCATTCTCTATGATAATTTCCTAAATAAGAATTTGCAGACACAAGGGTAATTCTGATCTTTCTTTGAAAACTGACATATCTTAAGAAAAACCTTATCTGAATCTGATTCTGTTTTTTTATTTTTATAATCCCTTAATTTATCTCCAAACTAACACTGTTTTTCACATTTAGTCCTCTAACTATTTATTCTACATGTTTCATTTTCAAACTTTATAATTTCTGTAAACTTGATAACTTCAAAAAAAATAGACCAATTAACTGGAAGTAAATTTGAAAAACAACTGTACTTTTAGAATTAAACCTGAAAATCAGTTAAAAGTTTGGGAACAAAACCTGTAACCAGCTATAGTTTGACAATTAACATGAAAAACAATTACAGTTCGAGGACAAAATAAGCAATAAAAAACAAACTTAGTTGCAGAACTAAACATGAAAAATAACTATAATTTGGGGTTAACAAAAGGATTATCCCCCTTTTCTTTTCCCTGTATGTGGAATTTGGATCCTTGTCACTCCACTTATATAACTTTAACAGTATCCCCACCATCCACTTCTGGACTTGGGACCCTTTTTCTATGATAATATACATAAATATTGATATGGTTCTTCATTCTGATAAGCCTCATTCAGCCTCTTCTTTCTCCCAGTTTTCTGCTATCAAATTATTAAATCTCAAACCTCTTCAACCAGTTTTGGTGAACAGGTTAAAACAGCATCCGCTACCGTTAGAAAAATCTTGTCCTCTCCAATCAAACTCGGGAATCCAGAAGCATGTAACTTGTCAATCACTGTTTGCCCGGGATTTGCCAGAACAAGCTGTGAACAAGAAGATTTTATAAGGTAATTTTTCCACGAACATCTCTTATAAGCAATGTTTCCTAAAGTATCCATGTCCAACACTCAAACAAGTTATAAGGGTCTAGGTACTGGACACTTTATTTTAGTGTAAAATTAACAAATTTGAGGACCACTCGTGTCGGAATTTACAAAATATTGTATCCAACCAGACACTCCATCCGGAGTCTGTGAAACATAGCTCATAAGATTTGATCTTTCTGCCAAGGTAAATAAAATCTATGTACTAATTATAGTTACCTGAACATCTCTCTTTTGGAGACTCCTGTGCAGCTCTTCCAAAGCATGGATTCCGCTAGTGTCGATGTCTGTAATGGCTGCAAAGGTGAAGAACCATGAGATTTAGTCCAAGGAAAATACAGTAACAAAATGGTAATATAACTGAGGGAAAAACAGGTAAGAAATTGCTTACGTGACATCTCTACAATTAAAAATTGAATGTTTGGTTGGTGTTCTGCTTTCAAATTTTCTTCCTCATCATTTAACCATCTCAATATCCTGCGTACAAGTTAATCTCGAGAATAAGGATCTATCTGAGATGACTGTCGTCATTCATCAAAATTCATGCTTTTCAATTGATGGTTCTTCACAGCCTCATTTTCAACTATATTTAAAGAAATGATTTAGTTCTAAGTTACACGGACTCAGATAGAGTGTCCAAGTCAAACACGGGTACTTTGAAGAGTCCGACACATGTACTCAATTTTGCCAATATTTTTACACTAAATTGAAGTGTCTAGCATCCATAGCCTTGTTCTAGTTTACCTACAGTACATTCAAATTTAAGAAGGGGCTTTTATCCCAATGGTGAGAGTCATCACACGGAAAAAACTGTCCTCTATAAACCCTCTTCGTATTCAATTTTACCACATTTGTCTCACTATCTCTATTTTTTATCTCCACTTCTTTGTATCCGTAGATCCATTTTTAGTATGTATAACCGCATATTCTACAAAAAAGTAAAAAAATATGTTCTTTTCTATATGCAGCTCAAGAATACTAGATGTTTGACAAAATGATTGCACCACCAAGTATCGGGATCTCTTGTAAAATCAGGAGCTCGTGTCTATGATATAAGTCGCATTTCATATAATTTCAAGACAAAAAGTAGAACATAATTTTAATGGATCATTTATTCTGCAGATGGTGGAGTTGAACTTAGCTAGACAAATATTATGAATTTTAGACTTGTTTTGTTTAATGATTCAAAAGTAAATAGAAAATAACTAAATGCATAGAAGACTAGATATTGGAATTTAAAATTAAAAAAAAAAGACTGAAATTCTTACCTTTCCTTAATATAGTTGGAGTTGGAAAAGTAGATGGCGGAATCAACCCTCGTGATCAGAACACCTGGAACCTTTGTCGCCTCTGGATATTGTTGGATGTTTCTGTAAACAGTTGTCCTCGGGATCCTCCCAAGAGTGGCAGTTCTCGGCCTAGTAACTTGTAGTAAAATTTTAGCAAAGGATATTGAGACCTGTCACAACGAATTAAAAAAAAACAATTAAAATCAATTACGAAAGTGAGACTTAATTGACAAACAGGTATTTACTATGACAAAATCTCCCAGTTCTTACCGCAATTAAGAGCCCGATCTCAACAGAGACAAAAACCACACCAAAAAAAGCTCCCATGCACGCAACAAAATCAAATTTATCTATCTTCCAAATCAAAATTGCTGCCTCATAATCAATCAGCCCAAGGACTGCAGATATAATGATAGAAGCAAGAATCGCATTCGGGGTGTACTCAAAAAGAGGGGTGATAAATTCCAGGGTCAGGAATACAACAAAGGACATCACGATATTAGACACCGCAGTTTGGCAGCCAGCCATGTAATTTACTGCTGAACGAGAGAAAGAACCTGCAAGACATAAACACATGTTCTCAAATTATCAAGATTGAAAGCGATTTCTTTTACATTGTTTCGTTCATTTTAACTGATATCCGTGTGATATTATAGGCCATAATATATTGATACACATTCATAATCATATACCATTACTTTGTATGGCATTCAGGGCATATATATGACTAGTTAAAAAGGCCTTGTAAGGTAAATTTGTTTAGAATGCTCATTATATTACAAATTTTAACTTATATTATTACCATGCAAAAGCTCTATTTGTTATTTGTTCTCACCTGTTGCCACATAACAGGATGTCATTGAACCAACAACATTCATTGTTCCTAGTGCCACCATTTCTCTGTTTCCATCCAGTTGGTAATCCTTCATGGAAGCAAACGTTCTTCCAATCGCAACAGCTTCCTGATATAAAAAGATAGACATATCACAGTCGAGAGACCAGAAAAGGAATAAAAGAAACAAAAAAAATGAAAAATATAAAGTTGAATAAACTAAGGAATAATTAAATCATCCTCGTAGAATATTTTTAAATGAAAGAATTGCTCACCGTTAAGGCTATCATGCCAGCCACTATACCAATCCTGAGCCCCTTTAGGAGATAATCACCCTTAAAATATATTTCATCCACAGACAAAGGATTTATACCTTTCTCTATACGGTTTACCTAAAAATGTTGATACATATGTAATTTACAGAAAATATAATAATCCGTGTACAATATGAAATGGAGAATAGATGAACAAGTTCTTACAATTTGAACACCCTGCTTCTCTGCATGGGTAATATACACGAAAAAGGTAGACAAAATGACACAGGTCAAAGGAGCGATTGCAGGTATCCAGAAAAATTTATTGTTTTTCTTTCCCTGTTACTCAATTGTGTTATAAAAGAGAAAAAAAGTAAAGTTAACATTTATTGGAAAACTAGTAAAAGTAAGGTAGTCTCACAATATACTTGGCAAACAGCAAGAAAGCCAAAAAAGATGATCCGATGACTATGGTCTGCCAGTTCCACTGCAAATTTTTGAATATAGAAGTTGTTAACTTAGGGATAAAAATATATCCAGGTTAGGACATAGGGTTCTATATGTCACAACCTATGTTACACAGAGTCTTCACTTTGCCCTAAAGTACGGTGTCTGACATTTGGCACCGGGAGAAGGGTATGAGTACTATAAACTTCATTTTAGTGTAAAAAATAGGCAAAATTGACAAGTACCCATGTCAGACTCTTTAAAATATAGTGTCCAACCGAACAATCAATCTGAGCCGTGTAAGATAGGTCACAACTTTTATTTGGTTTTATATTTGTGTGAGAGAAACAGAAAGAAAAGGAGAAAAAACTTACTCCATGATGGACTGAAGCCCATACTGAGTGCATTACGGAAACAATATCAGTTTTCTTTGTAAATTTCTTGATCCCAAGAAAACCTTTAAGTTGTTGGAGGGAAATAGTTATGGCAGCTCCAGCCATAAAACCAACAACAGCAGCATGCGACAGGAAGTCAATGAGGAAACCCAATCTAATAGGAAGTAAAAACCATAATCAAATTACAATAAAGGAGGTGAGAATTTTCAAAGTAGTATGGTGACAAAAAGATCAAAAAATTGTATTAATAAAGTAGTTTATACGTGTATCTACCTGAGAATTCCAAGAGTAGCTTGGGTAATTCCAGCAAAAAAAGTAGCTGTAAATGCAAGCCTCCGATACTCAACTGCATTCGTCTCGGGATCAATCTCATTATGAAGCAAAGTCCCTAACAAGAGAGACACGACAGCTACTGGTCCTATTGCTATATCTCGAGAACTACCCATGAAGGCATAAATTAATGGTGGAACAAAGCTGGAGTCTGCAAGAGTTCACGAGAAAATATGGAGCATTTCTTATGATTTCTTCAAAAAGGGTTAAAGTGATTAACTAATTGAATGAAAAAAATTAAAGAATATTATGAATACTTACAGAGTCCATATTGAGGAGCTAAATTCGCAAGCCGTGAATACCCAATGTCCTGTTTTACCAATTACGAATTAGTAACAATTGACCATGAATTTTTTATCTCTTGTTTGTTAAGTTCTTTAGATATATACTCCCGATCCATTCCTGAAAAAGCCATTGTTGTAGTAAAAATTTATACTATTTTCTTATAAATATAGGTGGAGAAACTATAAACAAAAGAAAATATATCTAATTTACTAGTACTGCCAACTTTTATTGATTTAAAAAATATAATGCTCAATTTTTAATTTTAAATTTGATCAAAAAAGTCAAACTAAGTCAGTTTTTCAGGACGGATGTAGTATCTCCTTTACCTGAGGAATGCAGAGACTTGCAATGGTGAGTCCAGCAATAAGATCTCCTCTAAATTTAGTTAAAGTGTAATTTCTTCCCCATTCCAGAATGGGAAAAATGGCCTGCATGCCCAAGATAAACTTCCGAGATTTTGGCTGATCCTTAAAGGAACGTAGAGGATCATCTGCGAAAAATGTCTCCTTTAGAGTGCCTGTGATTTCCTTCAAGAGATTTTTCTTCTGGGGAGCTCCAACCTTGTGAATGTATGGCAAATTCTGCATTTGCCGAATATCCATCTCTTTTGTATCCATATTCTCCTTTGTGTCATTACCCATTGGAGACAACAATTAATTCACCTATATAAATATCGCAGACAACGTGGATGACTTGTTAGGCTTTACAAATTGAGCAAGAGATTGAAATAATGTACCAACTCAACAAGGTTATATTCCATATGACAAACTTCAAAACATGTGTGTAATAACCCATAAAGTCAATAACTTATAGTTGAAAATATTTCTCTTCAAATGTGAATTCGACTTGAAATAATTGGAATCAAAACTTAATGAAAAGACATCAGTTCATCGAATAGAGATTGTTAAGGAAATTAAAGCTGACCCTGACAATGAATCGAATAAAACCAAATGAGGGTTCAATCAATAATGCTTCAAGAATGCAAATTGCAAAGCCTGTTTCAACATGGAAAGAGCTTGGAAAACTCTTGCTTAAATAGTTTGCTAACAGTTACAGGTCAAACTTTTCATGCTTCAACAAAATCTGAACCTAGATATCTTCCTTTTCATATTCTCATTAGCAAGTGAAGGAAAATATTATAAGTCAAAACACCCATAGTTTATTATTAATTAGCCACCTCTTGATGTAACCAATTACTCATCTATTCCATAAACAGTAGCAGTTTTGGGGGCAATACTTTTTTAGGTTGAAAAAGTCTTGAATTTAGAGGATACATGGAAGCAGATTGGAAAACTTTTACCTTTATTTTATTTTTCAGATTTCCCTTTTGTCCGAGCTTTCATGTAGGGACCATGAGAAATTTATATAGAATATTAAGTACTTCCTAGTGATTATTCTAATGCTTAAAAGTTGTAAAAGTAAAAGAGTCCACTATATATAGTAGAACTTTACTTCTTAATGATGTTCTATAAATTTGAAGGTTCAGGAGTTCCATGTAATCTTCATTTTGTTCTAAAGAACTCGCGCTCAACATCAGACACTCAGATAAAAACGTGGGTGTTGGACACTTCATTTTAATGTAAAATTTAATAAAATTGAGTAGTATCCGTGTCAGACTCTTCAAATTATACCCGTGTAGGGCATAAATTTCATGTGTCGATGTAAATTAGCTACTGTCTACCCATTATGCCTAACCTCTTGTTGGAATACCTTAAGAGGGTAGTCTTCTTATTACCATATATAGTTCATAAAGAAAGGTGAAAAGTATAAACAGATGTTTAAACAACCATTAAAAACAAAGGAAAAAAACAAACAGTTAGTCATTTCTAATAGAAAGAATTAAGTAATTAAAAACTGATTTTCTATTTCCAAATTCCCCCTTTCAAATCCCTAAAAAACATCTTGGAAAAATTAAATTATACACACTATTACTTAGCTTGTAATCTTCTACAAAAATAGCATCAGAAATTCGAAATTTAGGCCTTACATTGTATTTAGTTCCAACAACAATCTGACCTTATTCTATATTTAGTTCCATTAACTAGTCTTAGAACATATCCAGTTGATTATTTAAACTTCTTCTTTTTGCCTAACGGACTCCGTTCAGGCAACGATTTATTTTAAAATGACTTAAAGTTAAAATATAACTTGACATATAAGTTGTTTTAAGTTGTGACTTATAAGTAAAAGCTTTCGGCATCAATTTGATTTATAAATTCAAAATTAAGTTAAAACAAGTTATGAAGATGTTCGACTCATAATGACTTATAAGTTAAAATCAAATGTAAAGATTATTAAAAAGAACATTAATAAAAAGAAATACAAAATAGACATATTTAGTTAAACGAACTTATTTTATATTAACTTATAAGTTATTTTAAAATAAGTTATAAATACTTACTTATTTTTTTGCTTTAAAAATTAATTTATAAGTAGAAAAATAAGTTACGGTCAAATAGAGAAATAGTGACAAATAACTTGTAAATTAATTTTAACAACTTATCAGCATAGAGAGAATAAAGGTGAGTGATAAAGTACAAAGATTAACCTCGTTCATACGCCTTACATCAAGGCCACTGATAGTGGATGGGTACTATCACTCCTGCAAAACAAGGTCCCAACTTTACATCACACAATATTTTAAAGGAAAATTATACTATATAAAAACTTTTTGCCGACGTAACTTTTCAGCAATACCCAGAATTGTAATAAACTTCTCAGGCAAATAGACATAGTTGAGAAATACCATAAATTATATAAAAATTTATGTCATCAAATCGACCTGAAAAAATAAGTTGATTATATAATTTATTTTTTTAATACAAAAACAGGGAATTTGGAAAAAAAAAATCTATATAACTTACAAAGAACTACCACAATTAAAAGGATTAAAAAAAACAAGAAAATCCCAAAATCAGGAATATTATGCAAAAAGCAGGTAGATTATATAAATCATTTTATTTAAAAAAAAAACAGTGAATTTGGAAAAATCTATACAAAGAACTACCACATAATAGTTATACACTGAAAAAAGGCTAAAAGACAAGAAAATCCCAGAATTAGGAATTCCCCTGCCTTTTAGTTCGGACACTTGATGGTCATTGAATTTCTGAAAAAAAATATGAATAATAATGAATACCCATTATTTAAAATAACAAGAATGTACCAAATCTTTACGGGGAAAGAAGATTGATGAAGAAGTAGAACCAATTATGAAGCTCAAATCCCATCCAGGTTCAGTGAATCTGCAATATTTCACCACTTTCTGATAGAATTTTTTTTCTCATAAACAATCATGCCAAATGGGAAAAAGAATTAAATCATTCCCAAAAGGAAAAGGGTTACTGTAATTATGTGGGAAATCTGCAAAGCATTTGCAGTTTTGAGAAAAATAAGAAGGTGTTAATATAATAATCTATTTAGCTAAAAATAGACTGAATTACAAATTTTACCCTCTTATTTATCATGGTTTTGCAAGAGTGATCCCTAAACTTATTTATTTAGTACAAGGCTTCCTCATAAATACATTAGTTGTGCAGAACTATTTCTTGAACTTCTTCTGTTAGTCAAAAAAGTGAATTTTATTAGTTAAATTTGACAAAAAAAGTGCTAACGTATTATTCTCATATCTAAATTAAGGTTATTATTATGTTAACGGGTATGTCATCATGTTCTCAAGATGAAAATTAAATCATCTGCTCCACCTGCATTACTAATATGACTTTAACAACGAATTACAGCTTTAGTTTCACAAAATACAATTTAATTGAGATTACTTTTACCCCTAACTATTTTAAACTCATGGTGATTATGATTAATATGAATTTTAACTTTAATTTAAAACTTCCTAACTCGTTTATGTCCCTTTCTTATCGTGAATGTGCATATTGTTATTCTCAAATGCAACTCAAATAGTTCTACTACCTATAATGACATTACTTTAAATAGATGAATAATATATTAATACTTTTTTGTCAAATTTAACTAACAAAATTCGTTTATTTATTAAGGAAAAATGTTTGAGTAATAATTTTGTAGGACTAATTTATCTATAACTATGAGGAAAACATATGCTAAATAAAACGTTTAAGAAACACTTTAATAAAAGAGTAAAATACATTGACCCCAACAATAGATAACTATAAACTCATCACTCCTTTAATTTTTTAAATAATAGTCAGTACCCCTTTAGTTTATAATATGTAATATTCACTACCCCTAGTGTAATTGACCAACTAATATTTTTTTTTTTTAATATAAGTCTAATATACTCTTCAAGTTATAATGTTTAATATACTCACTAAATATAAATTTGTATGTTATAATTTTTACTTTACTTGATCTAATTAATTAAATTATGAAATTGGGTAATAAATAACGTAAATATAAAAAAAATATTTATTTCATCAAGAAAATAAAGTCATACACCTTTTGCTAATTAAATTTCTTAAAGATTAAAATTTACATAATATACATTCAAATATTTTGTTGTAACTAAAAAGAAAAATTTTAATAAGCATAAAAATACAAATTAACGCAAAAAAATATAATTATTTTTTCCAAATATTAAAATTTATATAAAATTAACTTATTATTACATAACGAATCTTATTATTCATATAAAAACGTAGTGAAACTAATATTAATTATGTTTTTAAAATATTAAACTAAACATAATTCACACTTCAGCATACTTATTTACAATAAAAATGACAAATGTTATTATTCAAAAAAAAATACATTAAAAAATCTTTTAATAAGAATAGAGGTAGTAATAAATATTATTATATTTTCTTTTATTCAATATTATATAAAAACAACATCAAATGTATACTAAAAAATGTAATTAAAATCATAAACATTCTAAATTTTGACATATACTCGAGAAAATTTAACATATAAAAATCATAATATGAAAGTAAGAATTCAAATAATAATTTTTGTTGTTAAACACCAAAAATTACACTATCAACATATTCAATCACTTTAATTAGAAAACATCCATTCATAATTTAATTTAAAAATCTTAATATTTATATCACTTATCCAAAAATATGCTTTAATTAAATTAAATTATTTAAATGAGGTAGTCTTAAGTATAAATAAAACTATAATTAAAATGTATTGTATTAAAAAAGGATAATTAAACATTTAAATTTGATAATATACTAGGGTAAATATATAATTGCATATATACTAGGGTAAATAAAACTATACTAGGGTAAACATTTAAATGTATTGTGTAAATATATATATATATATATATATATATATATATATATATATATATATATATATATATCAGGAATTAAAATTTGATAATATACTTGGGTAAATATATAATTGTATATATTTAGTCAACCTTAAAAATTTAGAAAGATACTAACTGTTACTTAAAAAATTAGAGAGAATGTAAGTGTTATTATAGTTATCTAGAGGGAATGTTACTGTGTTTTGTTCTTAATAAAAATATGATAAACAAAAAGGTTAAATTTGTAATTTCGTCAAAAATATTGAATGAAAGATTATTATATTACATATACGGAAATGCCGTATGCTAATTGTTACACATGGTTAAGAAAGGTCAAAAAGGAGGGAAAGACCAAGGAGAGAGACGACATTACGTCTTGTTGAAGTCATTGGTCAACGGTTTTGTTCGATCCATTGAAGTTAAGGATTGTATCTAGACGTGGGACCATCTAGATTCGAACTACATCAATTCGAACTACATCAATATCCATCACCCAGCTAACTTCTTGTAGGATAGTTAATTACACTTGCATCCCCGTTCAATAAAAAATATAAAAAGGCGTGGCAAAATGGCTAACCTACGGCTAGTATGAGTTCCCTCCAAAAGGCACTCAGTTCATCTTTTTGGTGTCTTTTGGTGTCAAACAAGTATGGGCTATTTTTTTAATATTTTTTTTATTAAATTAATTTAATTATAAGTTTTTTAAAATTATTACATCTATACATTAATATTTTTTATAATTTTTTTTTACTTTAGTGTGAGATTTATGCATGCATGCATGTATATATAGATATCTAATTATAATTATATTTATTGGATTTGAACATGTATTATTATAATTATGTAATTTGTATTTGAGAATTATATGTCGATGACCAAATTACCCTTAAAGTGACCAACCAAATTAATTTCGACAAAATCTTCAATTGCCTTAAGAGTATTCACAACAGTTTCCTCAATAAACTATCTAACTTTGAAGACTATATCAACAAATTATTATCCAACAATTTTCTGATCCTTATTTAACTCTTTATTTTAATCTCTATATAAGATTTTACTTCTCAGGGTGAGGCGGTCAAAAGATAGCTCTCTATGTATGCAAAACGACATTTCACACCCTCATTTAAGTGGACAAGTTAGCTTTAGAAAGGGGTAAAAGAATTCAGCGTCATTTGCAACATCGCGAATCTCGTCCTCTCCAAAGCTTCTACAACCGACGATTTTCTTCTCCAAAATTATTTCGACGGTATTCTTCGCTGATTGTCTTCTTCACCGACTGTCTTCTTCTCTAAAGTCTCATTTGCGACATCTCAAATCATTTAATTCTAAGGTATTTTGTAGAAAAATAAAATATAGGGTTCCAATTTCTATCTTCTTCTTTTTTTTTTTGATTTTGACCTTTGTTTGTTTTGGGATTTCGAACTTTGTTTGTCTCATGATTTTGACCTCTGTTAATTTTATTATTTATTTGATCTCGACATCTAATCTATTGACGAGTATTTGATTTTGTGGCTATTTTGATTTAATAAAGCATGTATGTATTGTAGTTAACTTTTAAATTTTAAATTTCATTATTTAAGGAATTAATATAAGGAATATGTTTGGTATATAATGAAAAAATTGAATCTCTATCCTGCACAATGACCTAATAGTAGGGATAGAGATAAGAAAACTATTGTTAATGCTCTTATTATATATATAGTAATAGATAATAAATTACAGTGTACAACCACATTTTAATACTTTTTTTATTTTTATTTTTTCTCTTTAGTAAGAAACTTTAACCTCCAAATTTTAAAATTTTAGAATTAAATCTTGAAAAGGTCTTTTATCTTTTTTAAAAAGACCATTTCCCATATCTGTTCGATATTATTAATCTACTATTTGATTGTTATTTTCTCTCTCTTTAGAGTTTATTTTTCCTTCTGTAGGATTCTATCTTTTTTTAATTTAGGGTTAGATCTCTCATTCTTTTTTCACTAGTAGCCATTTCCTTTTGGGATTGAAATCTCTCTATGTAAGGATTTATTTTTGATAACGGTAATATGTAATTGCAAATATGCTAATTAGATGCTGGATGTGACATGTCATTTATAGACAACCTAAATTTCGCTTTCCTTTCACTAACCACATAGGAGGGTAAAATCGTAATTTCACCCCGGAGACAACCCCTTGGGAGGGCAAAGGCATAATTTCACCCCGGAGACAACCACGTGGAGAAACCAAAGTGCAACGTCGCCCAAACACAACATGGTTCGAACGAGGATCGTAAAGCTGAGGATAGGGTCATAAGAAGCCACCACAGCAATCCCTGAACTGCGAACTATCCAAGACGAGCCAGCAAACCACCCACGGGAACCGAAAGATACCTCTCAGCTACTCAAAATCAGTCAGACTCGACCTCATTTCGCAACCTTCAGTAGAAGCTTTCTAGGATATTTGGGTACGGATCTCAACCTTTCCCAGATTGACGACCGAAAGAATAAACTTTAAGATTGCGGGGCCCATAGGATCCCGCTGCAGGTGCAACTGCGGCTAGTCGCAGGTGTACCCGCGGTTGACCCCGAGCATTACAACATGCCATCAACAACTCATTTAGAAAAAAAAAGTTAAAGAGAGAAAGTGATTTTTAGAGTGAGAAAGGCTCGGGTTTAACATTATATTACTATATTTGAGTTGTTTTCATCACTTATATAATAGATTTCATTCATATAGAGTGATATAGTATAGATTTAGGTTTCAAGAGGCTTGTTTCTACATTCCCCAAGGTGAAAAAGCGAACCTTTGGTCTTTTTATTTGCAAATATTGTTAGAACAACTAGATCTATTTCGATATAGTGTTTATCTATAGTTAGACTTGTTTTTTTATACATATATTGTGCGTTTGTTGGTAGATCTATCCATTTTAAAGTTTATTTTGTACATATAAAGTTAGAAATCAAGTCCTTTTGCTAGATCTACCTAGATCTAGTTGGATCTAGCCCTTAATCGGTTCTAGAGCTTTAAAGCTCGATCCTCCATTCTAGATCAGCTTAAATCTAGGTTAGATCTAGTGGTTTTTCAATATTTTCTACCGATTTCGGTCACTCCGTAGAGCCCTATACGTATATTTAATGGTGAGGGGGTTCTAACTATTCGTGGTAGGGATTTCAATCAATGAATCACCTAATAACGGGTTTAGGGTACATTATATATATATATATATATATATATATATATATATATATGTTCAACATACTAATCTGAGCCTAGGAATCCCGGGGTTGAGATCTACTAATTGGATCTCGACTAGATTCCCACGATGGCCTTTTTGTTTACAATGTAATATTAAATCGCGCAAATCATTGTATATGTAATATTGGACTTTAAAGCGAATTCGAGGCCCTCGTCCCGAGAGATCAGATTTAAGGTTTCGTGATAGTGAAAATTGTGATTGTGGGTGCTCGGGTCTATTGAGACGACTTTCATGCCCGGAGATTGCCTAACCATTTTTTGATGATTTCCTTCATGCATTATCGCTCAAAATGATATTCAAACCAAAACCGTAAAGAGCTTGCATAAAAAATAAAGTGATTCGAGGATAAACAAATCTAAGGTTAATAATTGAAAGTATCAAAGGACATCGATTCCTATTTGGAGAAGGATTTGAAAACCTTATTTTCCAAAACATCATTTCAATATAATTTGTCTAAAAATGAACTTTCCTTTAAATCAAATCCTTCGTTCATAGGTTTAAAGAGGTTCAACACTACTTTCAAAATAATGTCACTCATAGGTTAAAACAAGGCTTAGAAACATCTTTAAAATCATGACACTTAACACGAGTTAAATAATATCAAAAGCTTTCTCAAAAATCACACTCACACTATAAGAAAATGGCCCAACAACGACCAAGTGTAACTGCGACCGCACTATTCGATTGATAATGTTATTAACAACGACTGGTATTAGCGGCCACAGTTTTACTTTGTCGCTATTGATATTACCGACCACATTTCGGTTGTTAATCGGTCACTGATGTAAATTTCTCGATATAAATTTGGCAAGACTTATTGCGACCAATAAATAATAGCGACCGCTGTGCGGTTGCTATTGCATCCACGTCATTAAAATAGAGCGACCACATGCGGTCGCTGATTGTTTTTAATCTAATCAAATCCTGGTAGTTGAGCAAACCAGAAATAATGGAAAGAAATAGGCAGAAGGAGGAAAGAAAAAGGGAAAAGAAGGGAAGAAAGAGAGTCATTACTGCCGCCGCCGACGACCAATCCACCGCCGCCACCACCGCTGCCCATCTATTCAGGTATGCATGTCATTATTAATTAATTGTATCCAATTTTAGGATTTGTATGTAAATTTGTATGCCAACTTCTATTGTTTGTTTAATATATTTGGTTTAATTTACATTATTCTTCCTTAAAGTGATAGTAATTAATTGTTGATAGTATATATTTTGTTTTGTTCTTCATAAATGTAACGATTTTCTTTGAGAAATAGTAGTTCTCTTCAATTTAGTGGGTTTTTTGTAGAGAGCTTCACTCCATTTCTCAATTGGGTGCCATGTTTTGTTGAGATTTTTTGGTCAGACTTTGGATTTTGGACTTTTTATGTGTGTGTGTGTGTGTGAAGGGGGGTGTTTGTCTGAAGGATGATGAGCTTTTTGACTGTAATAATAATGGATGCCTGTTTCTAGTAGTATTATTAAATTAAAAACGCATTGTGTGTTGATTAGATGATTCTATATTTACTCGACCTTTTCTTTTCTTTCTTGCCAATTTAATGATCTTTCTCTCTCCTCTTGAGGATATAATGATATTTCCAATTGCCTGTTTCATTTGACTAATGTAAAATTTAACTTTAGGTCTTTTTTTTTCATTATTTCTTGTATGGTACTAGGAGGGCACTAGATCTATTTAGGTCATTAGATCTATTTTTCCACCCATCTCAAATAGTAACATACAATTGCTTCCATAAAAAAATATAGAAAATTAAGGTAGCCAACCAGAATCATTGCTCTTGATCATTGATGGGATACCTACTGATCATTATGCTAAAGCTCATGTGATGCCCCCAAAACCTCTACATTCCCTGTAGCAGATTTGGTGCTCACGTAAATATTCCATAAGATAATAATTTCTATCAATCCAAGATTCACAGTATTCATAACAGATAGTAGTTCTCGTCCGAACAATTATCGTGATGAATACTATCACTCAGATGTATAGACTTATAATCTTACAGATATTTCTTTCATATAAATAATTCTTATCCATCTGACATTCAAAGTATTAATGACAAGATGGTTCTTGGAACCGAGGAGCGCAACCTCAGTGCTTACAAAACTCTTAAGATCATTGAATACCCTCATTCAAATAAATAGTTCATATTAATACTGTACTTGATTTTAACTCTTTTTTTTAAAAGGTGAAAACTAAACAATTTACATAAACTAATATAATGTTTAACAATCACACAGATTGTAAACATTCTACATTAGTGCTCTAGGTGATCAGCCTATCGCACTACTACGTCGTGCACACACGTAGTACATCTTAACATCGTAACGACTATATGTGTTACTTTCGGAACCATTGTCTCCTATAACATGTCCCTTTTATAGGGTCGTTCACCTCAGCTTCTAAACATCTGAATCCGCACCAATTCAATTTGGTTTGGCATAATTTCTCAAAGAACGCTTGAATTTCATAAATATTTTTCAATAATCGTCTATCCGAATCAAATAGCTTAGACTTTTAATAACAACTCGAACATCAATCGAAATAGTTTTAGCCAATTCAATTGGCATATCTTTCTTAGTTAAAGAAAACTATTTTTTAATATGATGTCATGAAACCGTACTATCTCGATAGTACGTTGAGGATTCAGTCATTATATGACTTTGTCATGCTACATCATACCATAGTGGGCTGATGATCTTATGATCACATCCAACACTAGGTTCAGCTGCATTGATGACTTCCTCATTTGTCATATCAACATTATATTTAGTGATGCTTTAATGACTACGGAGAAACAAAATACATTTTGATATTTTTAAATCATTTTTGTCTAGTCGAAACAATTAGCATAGACATACGAATAACGATATTATTTTTAAAACTCATTGGTTACATCATTTGATCCAATGTTTTTCAAGAAACTAGAAGTGCAAACATCAGCACGAAGTCAATAAATTTCGAAAAAAAACTAGCATAGCTAGAAGATTTAGAATATCCAATTTTTCCTCCATCATCTTAAATTTTTACTCCACGGCTTCGTCACTTAATCATTCTATTAATCTTTAGCACCATCAATGCTCACCAGGCCAAAAATTCTTAGTTCTTACCTCAGAAGTTTTCTATACCCAGTATAGTTCATCAAACTTACCACACTTTGGAAGTTCAGGAACTTGCCACAATAATATAAGTTTAAGAACTTATCCTAGTCAGACCATAGGCGTCCATTCGCTGAGGAGTTCAAAACATACCATATGATTATGAGTCACGAACTTACCATATGTATTAGTTTTAAGAACCGTACCTAATCTTAATATCATCTAACCAAATCTTAAAAGCCTCTAACTATCAAATATACACATGAGAAAAGAATCACCTTTCCACCACATATATATTGATAGCGTGACACCGACATTCCAATGATTATCAATGTGATAAACCAAGTACATGCACAAAATCTCTGCCCATACAAAGGTTTGTACAACTTAGTCACCATATGAGTTCTCAATTGAAATCCCACCTAACATTACCTTATTCTTAACTTGCCCTTAATTTGTTCAATACGAATTCCTCGTATCACATTATCTATAACTCCTTGTGAGTTTATCTCGTACTATATCATAGTACATTATCTTCATAGCATCAAGCTATAATTATTCAAACATTACAGACCATCTTTCTTTTAAAACTTAAACAGATCACGTCGTGATTTTATTCTATAATCATCTCCCTTAAAATTCTTTTCTTAACTCGTGATCGTTTTGTTTTACGATCCTCTTTCTTTCCTTTTTCATCATTTACAATTTCATTTATGCTTTTAATCTTAAAGACTTTGTCTATTCATCATTATTCGTTATCTTGGCTATTGGAGTTAGGTAACTCTCAATTCTTATCTTTATATCTCTTCAAGATTCTTCTTTTAATTTTCTTGTTTATATAACAAATTTTCCTTTAAGAATTTCTAACTTCATTTACATTGCTCAACATTTCATTCGAGTTCCACATTTTCATCATACGTATCCATTTTCTATACTTGGTACACATCGAGTCTCTAATAGTTTCAATATGGTACGCTGAGTGATTTCCCACAAACAACCAACAAACTAGGTTCCGAGTTGCTAGTTCGTATATACCTCCGCTCCATAAAGGAATCGTTTAGCCCAGATACCATACATCAACTATTAAAGAGTACGATTGTACCATACTTAATTATAACTTTTCATTCTTAACTTCTTTATCATTCTCTTCTTATAGACATTGTCTATTTATTATCACCTTACATCCTTATTATTGGAGTTGGATAACCCCACATTCATATTCCTTATAACTCTGCGAGATTCTTCTTTGAATCCTCTCACGCATGTTTTAATCCTTTCTTTATAAATTTCTTAAATTACTTCTTATTGTTCAAACTCTATCTGAGCTTGTCCTTTATCATCTTCACATCTCTTCTCTAAGGTTATAGCCTAAGGTACTCTTACCTAAGGTTTCTAACCTATCAGCTTTGATACCAACTATAACATTCCCAAAATTTAAATAATTTAATTCTCGACTTCGGTCGTTAACAATACATTCAACATCTAATTTTACATCATTAAACGATAATACAACCATTGAAATTTGCAGAATAATTAAAATTTTCTATTACAAACTATTCTCATTCCCAAAACTTTCAACCTTTACATCTAAATATCTCAGAATTATTTTAATACCACAAGAGTTTACATCGCAAAACGATATTATAATTCAACATTAATACATTTACCGAAACATTAGACATGGTTTACAAGAACAACAACTTGGCTAGGATATTAAATCTTCATGTGTCACTTTTGATCCATATCAATCAAGTAGCACATAGCGTTACCTTCAATTCTTGAATCTGTAAAAATGGTTATTTGCAAGAATGAGCTCGACAGCTTAGCAAAATCTAATAGTTTTCATACATCACGTAACACATAATAACATGCTCAACATACATCTCATAATCACAAAACTAACATAGCATACATGTTGTAGCTCACATAACAACTATAAAGATTGAGTTCCTTACTCAATCAACATTCATAGCTCAATCATCATAGTCATAGATTGACTTTCACATTTCATGCTTTTGATATATATAATACATCATACAATAAAATTTTAAAACAGTTCATCATCAAGTTCACATAGCAAAAAGGAACTGAAAGACTTGCATTTACCCGCGTTTTACCAACACGCTAATACTTCGCGTCCTTGCATAACCTACACCGTATGTGAGATTGATAATAAACAAAATCAATACTCGATCTCATGGTCAAATTTATTCTAAGACCTTACTTTATCTTATTATCCTTTATAATGTCTTTATAGACATCTAACTATGTTTTATATGCAACTCGGTTTTATTTTCATTTTCATCACCACACATGCTGGACTATCGCACTTGTAGTTTAATATGCGTATATCACACCATTTTATTATACCACTTTAGTTTCAAAAATGCATATTCAACACATTGTTTACATGTTTAATTTTCTTTCAAAAATCAAAAATCGCCCTTTTTGATTTCTTTCTATTATTATTATTATTGTATTATCATCTTTTCATACTTAGATTGTGACGCCCCCAAATCCGGATACTTTTTTCCACAGATTTGGTACATCATTTCTATAACTATTACGGAAGATATAAACATAAATTGTTTATACATTAAACTTTTACACATCATTCCAAAGGTCTACAACCTTAACTAAATACATACCTTAAATATCTAAAAAGATTTACAATGCTATTTTCGTCAGAAAATTTAATAGATCTAACTGCACCATAATTTAATCTTACACTTTGTCTTTGCTTCTGTCTTTACTCGAGCTTTCATCTTAATTTAAAAATTTTTATCATGATATAGCAAGGGTGAACAACAAAATTTTCCCAACAAGTTTTAAATACAATGAAGATATATCATGATTGAAAAGAATGAATAATCTTTCAAGTTTTCAACAATATAATAATTGTGAAATAACATGAATCAAGTTTCAATAATTGCATGACTGAATCAATAATGTTTGAAGGTCAACAATGACCCTGAACAATTTAACTGAACCTTATGGTAATGAAAGTGATCAGCCTTTCATACCTGATGAACATATGCAACATGCACTAAGTACGAATCAATAATCAGTATAGACGTGAATAATCAACAACAATTATTCACTAACATGCTTTGAACATACAACTCAAGTTTGAGTTAGGGAAACTTGCCTGTACCACTGATTACCGCTAAACAATCTAATTTAATCTCTCATGAAAGACCTATCAGCATAAAATTGATCTTTCAGTCAGCATAACATACTTGTTAGCTCAATATACTATTACTTTATCCATAGATTATCTAACACTTAATCAAATATTAGATAACATCTTAACACATCAATATTATTATCGTCCTTTGATAATTTTTTAATCACTATATCACATAAATTATGATTTAACATTTTAATCTTATATATTATAAGTTCTTCTTTAACATCTAATAAGTCAAATACTAATTCAGCAACCCAGATTTGCAATCTTAAAAATTATAATCCAACAAACTGGTTTCCAAATCCAGCAACCTGAATTCAACTGATTTCCAATCCAGCAAACTTGGATTCACCAATCTTTCAATCCAGCAAGCTGGATTCATAACCCTTCAATCCAGTAATCCTAGATTCATAAATCTTTCAATCCAACAAGCTGGATTCAATATCCTTTTCACGAACAATACTAAATCAACTTATTATTTTTTTATCCTTTGTACAAATATATATACATATATTTCATACACAAAAAGTATTTTTTTCATAATTTTTCAACTTCCTTTAGTATTTTTCAAAAATCAATTTTAGTGTGTAGCTTAAGAAATTAGCCCCATCACGCTTAACTCCAAAAATTTCCATCTCTTGACACAATCTTATACGTGTTAACGTGAGCCTCCAGTTTAAATTTCGTAGCCATCGGAGTTATAGAACTCCGGTTATAGCCGTTTTCGTCAAAAAATTCTAAAAATTGAAATGGTCATAACTTGGTCATTTTAAGTCAGAATGAGCTCATTTTTGGACAAGAGGTACTTTATACCATATATTTTCATTTCCCAAAAGGGTGGAATTTGTTTCACAAATGAAGTGGCCGAAAATGCCCTTACAAAATCTTGGACAGTAGCTATTTTAGAAAAATGGGTTTTTCGTACTTTGTTAAAAATAGTCCATACGGAAATCTACAACTCCTTTTTTAGTGATTCCTCTTGAAGATGTTAGAAAACTTATCATAGTATCCTCCCAAATTTTTCTAGAATTTTTGAATGTCAAAAAACTAACGAAACTGCCCCTACTCTTGACTGTCCAAAAATAGTCTGTTTTCTTTTTTTAACAACGAAACTGTTTTTGCTAAAACAGTCACTACGACTTGTGTACTCAACATTTTTGAATGCTACCACTTGGATTTAGTAGATAACTTACATATCTAGCACCTCTCTTTGACGGATTGCAAAAAAGAAGGTGTAGATCAAAAACGGTAGTCGATCAAAGGAAGTGAAAAAACTAGAGTTTTCTATCAAAACAAAATTAGTTTCTTTTATACCCTTTTAATTCACTAACTAACACTCAAATATGTTATAACCATACATGAAATCATATAAAACATGTAGATAGATGATTTTATACCTTAAGATCAAAAACCTTAAATCACTAAAGTCAAACAAAATACAAAGGAATAAGCTAGTTTGAGTTTTCACCTTGATTTTTGGGCACACTTTCTTTCTCTTCCAAAGTAGGAGATGAACTTATGGAGCATCAATGGTAGAACTCCTCTCCTTCTTCTTTCCCTTCCCCACCGAATTCTCTCTCACTCTCTCTCTTTCTAGTTCTTGTTAGAATCATAAAAGAGATGAAAGAGAAAAATAAGATAGATTTTTATTAGATATGGATATTTATCAATTATCTATATCCATTATCCTTTTCCTCCTTATGTTTCATCCGGCCATGTGGCCCTTAATTCCTCCACCACATTCTCTCTCTCTCATTATGTAAGTTGTTTCTTACAAATTAACCAAAGTTGTTGTCTCCATCCAAGGTTTGACACCTAAGTAAAGTTGGTGACTGTTGGGCCATGATACTTTGTGTACTGGGCCGGATCGAATGGGTCCGTCCCTTGGGTTGTATTCATTATGTCTTGAATATATTGGGCCGGACCGTTGGGCTGACCCATCAGGCTGATAATAACTTGACTTGGGCTTTGACCGTGAATATATTAGCAGTTGACTGTTATTTCTGTCATCTCCTGCATGACATTAATGGGAAAGTGACAGTATCATTCGGCGGGGGAAAAAGGTGATGGGCTTAGCAGGTGAGCTATCGGTAGTGGGATGTCAGGGGGAGTGGGTGGCACAAAAAATCGGACAGAGTGTATATGAGGAGGGATCACACACAATCTAAAGGTAACTGATATTTCTCTCTCTCTCTCAAGACTCTAGATATTTTATTCCTCCATTGTTAAACCTTGTGATCGCCTGTATTGACTCTCACGCCAGAGCTATTCTTAGACAGTCCAAGCCATCAAGCTTTAGGTGTTGTCGTGTTTACTATGCAGGATCAGATGTGCCTTACGTGATTGGAACGCGTTAAAAGATCTTAGCGTTAACATTGGCGCTAGAAGGAGGGCTGCTCTAGTGTTCTTGATATTTTCAATCACAAACCATAGTTGTTCTACGTCGGAATCCATGGTGAAGAGTAGAATAGTTACCCCGGAGGGACAGCCGATGGCTGTAAGTTCGTCTATGCAACGAGTATCTGTCAAGGATCATTTGGGTCCTGCATAGAGTGCTCATGATAGCACGGCTTCCAAACATGATTTAGAGGGTTCTCGTTCGAGAGCCATGGGTAATGTTAAGAGAAGACTGGTTTTCACTACCGAGAAAGAACCCGATCATGGTCCAAAACAGGTAGAAGACACACCGCCTAGAACCCAACACCGAGATGGTCAGGCCGATAAAACCTCCAAGTTAGCCAAAATGGCAGAGGAAGCAGATAAGGCTTTGGAGGTGCTTTTGAAACAAAGATAAGATATAGCTAAACAGATGCTTCAGATGACGGAGTTGAGGGATGAAACGTCTAGTTATGTTCAGTCCGAAGAACATGGACAGAGAAGAGGAAAAGAACCCACCCATTCAGGTTATGAATCTCGTGGCCAACCTCGAGACCGAAGAAGATCAAGAAGCCCTACTCCTCATATATCGAAGAGGGCACTCCACCCTATCGGTTCTAGGGAGCAGGGTCGAAGCAGGCAAAGAGGAAGGTCCAGGGAGTACACACCTAAGAATACAAAGAAGGCATCCCACCTTGAGTATTCCCACCATAGTGATAGAGCTCGTCATCAAAGTAGATCCAGAGGTCGCACTCCTGAGAGTCCACTGAGGGTACACCACCCTGTGGACACTCGTCTTCAGAAAAGTCCCTCAAAGGTTAGGGGTTCGGAGGGTAAAGGCCAGACTACTCAAAAGAGGATAAATTCTCCTGACAAAGAAGTCTCGTCACAGCCAGAAGGAGTGGAATTTCTGGTCAAGGAATTAAAGGAGCTTCGAAAGCAGCTAGCCGAAGTCCAACAAGTAAAGGATACTTCGGGAAAGAAGGCATCTCCTTTTTTCGCGGATATTCTCAAAGAGAAAGCTGACCCTACCAAGAAGTTATCCCATATGGAAAGTTATGATGGGTCTGGAGATCCTTATGACCATAGTCAGGCGTTCGACAGACTGATGGACTACTATGACTTTAGCGATGCTACTAAATGTCATACCTTCGTTATGACGCTCCGGAAAGATGCCAGGCAGTGGATGGGGACTCTTCCTTCAGATTCAATTTCATCTTGGGCGGATTTGTACAGTAAGTTCCATGCTCGCTTTGGGAGCAACAAGAGAAGGGGTAAGGTAACAGGTTCATTGGCTCAAGTTCGAAAATATTCGAATGAGTCTTTGAGCCAATATGTGAAGCGCTTTCGAGAAGTAATTGGCCAGGTGACCGATCTTAACTATCTTCAAGCCGTTGGACTATATCAGAACGGTTTGGACTTGGTAAAATCAGAAAAATTGGTGAAGAAGCTGATGTTTCACCACCCGAAGAGTCTTGCGGAAGCTTTCGATAAGGCGGATGGCTATATAGTGGTAGAGGATGCTATGAATAGTTTGAAACGTCCTTCTTCAGATAGGCTGAAAGAAACAGATCGGGACAAAAATGATGGTGGTTAGAAGAAGAATGAAGGGAATAATGACCGCTACGATGGAGGGTCCAGGAAGTATAACAACAACTGGAAACAGGGAGGAGGTCATTCGTCTGCTCTGACCCAGAAGATGAATAGGACATACACTCAATTGAACACCAACAGGGCTGTTATTCTTGATCAGATGAAAAATCAACCCATCTTCGAACCACCCAGGGACAACCTTAAGCCTGGAGCAGGTAATTCTCGCAAGTACTGTGATTATCATCAGGCTTCGGGTCACGATACGAATGACTGTGCTAGCCTGAAAGACTTTATAGAGAGGAAGGTTCAAGGGGGTGCCCTGGTTCAGTACGTTACAG
The DNA here is from genome assembly GCA_016801055.1 of Panax notoginseng. Taxonomy (NCBI): domain Eukaryota; kingdom Viridiplantae; phylum Streptophyta; class Magnoliopsida; order Apiales; family Araliaceae; genus Panax; species Panax notoginseng. The sequence goes on from CM029018.1 coordinate 95,765,414, forward strand.
CGAGAACAACTCAACAAGCCCAGCAAAGAGATAGAGAACCTGTTCAGGTTGCTCAGCCGGCTCAGCCTGCATTGATAGCTCCTGGACAGCCAGCAAAGCATGTGGTCGATGTCATCACTGGAGGGACTTCTGGCAAACTTGTTGGGAAGAAGAGTCGAGGATACCTGGATTCGGTCATGTCTGTGGCAGGTATGCTCCCGAAGACTGATAGACCTTATCCAGGCACGGTAATCTCCTTTACTGACAAGGATTACCCTTTGGAGCCCATTGAACCCCATGAAGGAGCATTGGTGATAACAACACAAGTGGGTTCGGTGGATATGAAGAGGATGATGATAGATAATGGGTATTCTGTTGATATTCTGTATGCCCACACATATCAGAGGATGCATCTAGATGGGCGAAAGATAGAGGTTGGGCAAGAGGCTCCCTTATACGAGTTCAGCAACGATCCAGTCAGAGTGGCAGGGAGTATTGAGCTACTGGTTATCTTTGGAACGACCCCCCAACAGGTAGAAATAACTTGTAAATTTTATGTTATGCATGTAGATTCTGCCTACAATGCTATTCTAGGGAGGCCTACTTTGACTGCTTTGCAAGCTGTGACCTCTATTCCTCACTTCAAAATCAAATTTCCTACGGCTCATGGAGTTGGCGAGGTGGTCGGAGACTTGGATTTGGCTAGACGTTGCTATAGAAATGGAGTTATCGCTTCGGGGGTTGGGGTGTCGAAGTAGAATTAGACCATGGGGATAGAGATTGAGCCCTTCACCGAGAGCAGTTCAGAACCGTTGGTCATGCCAGCTGGGGAGACGGAGGAGTTTGAGCTGATTCTTGGGAAGAAGGATAAGACAGTAAAGATATGTTCGGGTCTGCCAGAACCTCTTCGAATGAACCTTATGGAGCTCCTATGATGCTATGCAGATGTCTTCACATGGGAACCTCAGGACATGCCAGGGGTGAGTCGAAAGATCGCATAACATAGGTTGGAGGTGGACCCATCTAAGAAGCCCGTTTGGCAGAAGAGAAGGGTTTTTGCACCCGCACGACAGCGGATCATTGATGAAGAGATTACAAAGCTGCTGGCTGCGGACTTTATTTTTGAGATAGACTACCCAGAGTGGATGGCGAATGCAGTGCTGGTCCAGAAGCAGAATAGAAAGTGGTTAGTCTGCATCGACTACACAGATTTGAACAAAGCTTGTCCAAAGGACTTCTATCCACTACCCCACATCGATCAGTTCATCGATGCGACTTCGGGGTATGCATTATTGAGCTTTATGGATGCTTTCTCTGGTTACCATCAAATTTCTATGTGCAAAGAGGATATACCGAAGACGGCGTTCATTACGTATCATTCCGTATATGCCTATAAGAAGATGACCTTTGGTTTGATCAATGCGGGAGCCACGTACCAGAGAATGATGAATTTCGTCTTCAGACATCAGCTGGGCAGGAATTTGGAGGTGTACATCGATGACATGATCGTGAAAAGCATGCTTGTACAGAAACACTTGGATGATTTGGAAGAATGCTTTAAGACGGTCAGTCATCACAACTTGAGGCTGAATCCGACCAAGTGCACTTTCGGTCTTGGTGCTGGCAAATTCTTGGGTTATCTTGTCAGTCAGAGAGGTATTGAAGCCAATCAGGAAAAGATCCAGGTAATCTTGAGTATGAAGACTCCTCAGTCCTTTAAAGATGTTCAGTGTCTAACAGGGAGGATTGCAGCTTTGAGGAGATTCATGTCCAAGTCGGCAGAAAGGTGTTTGCCATTTTTTGACACATTGAAAGGGCTGAAGAATACAAAGACGTTCCAGTAGACTTTGAAATATGAAGACGCCTTCCAAAGCATAAATACGTACCTGTCTTCGACGCCTTTGTTCGTGAAGCCTGCTCCTGCTGAGCCTTTGTATTTGTACTTAGCAGCTAGTTCGTTGACAGTGGGAGCAGTTTTGGTGCGAGAAGTTGGGGGTAAGTAGCACCCGGTTTACTATGTAAGCCATGTTCTTAGAGATGCTAAAACAAGGTACCGGATATTAAAAAATTTCCTTTGCTTTGATGATAGCTAGTCGAAAGCTTAGGCAATACTTTCAGGGTCGGTTGTTGGTGGTATATACAGATCAGCCTCTGAAGAAGGTTCTTAGAAAGCCTGAAGTTTCGGGGAGATTAGCTGCTTGGACAATGGAGTTATCTCAATATTTTATTGAATATCATCCCCGGACAGCTATTAAGGGGCAGGCCTTGGCTGATTTTGTAGTTGAATGCTCGTTTTCTGAAGCTGATGACGTTTTGGTAGTAGCCGAAGGATCAGACAGAACGGTTGCGGTTCTTCAGCAGAAGCAGAGCTCGTGGACGCTGTATACAGATGGATCTTCTACTTCAGAAGTCAGTGGAGCAGGGATTATCTTGACGAGTTCGGAGGGATTCAAAGTGCAACAAGCCATTAGATTTGGATTCAAAGCAACAAACAACAAGGTAGAGTATGAGGCGGTGCTAGCGGGGTTATGACTGGCTAAGAGTCTTGAAGTACAGAGGATAGTCATTTTCAGTGATTCTCAGTCGGTCGTCAAGTAAGTCTTGGGGGGAATACGAAGCTCGAGGTGTGAGAATGGTCAAGTATTTGGCAGAGTTGAGGGATCGACTTTAGTATTTCCTGTCGTGTGAGTTTCAAGGGGTCGAACGCAATGATAATTCTATTGCCGATGCACTGTCAAAGCTGGCTACTATGGATGTGAATGTTTTTGAAGGTTTTATTTACTTGGAAATTTTGTAGCACCCTATTGTCCAGCACGAATTGGTAATGTGTATTGATCATTCCAACTGCTGGTTGACTCCATATCTGGAGTATCTGGTAGATGGCGTCCTTCCTTCGGATCAGTTGTTGGCCAAGAAAGTCAAGTACACGAGTTCTAACTTTGTCCTTATTGACGGGGATCTGTATCGAAGGGCTTTTTCATCTCCATTGATGAAGTGTTTGACTCCCTCCGAAGCTGAGTACGCTCTTCGGGAGGTTCATGAAGGCATCTGTGATGACCATATGGATGCAAAGTCGTTAGCCTATAAAGTACTTCGTCAGGGGTATTACTGGCCAACAATTTTCAAAGAAGCTACGGAGTATGTGAAGAAGTGTGAGAAGTGCCAACTCAACAGTCCGATCCCACATCAGCCACCAGAAGAGCTATATTCGATCCTATCTCCTATACCCTTTGCTGTCTGGGGGTAGATATACTGGGGCCATTACCGAAAGCTAAAGGTCAGGTCAGTTTTGTTATAGTCACCATTGATTATATGACCAGATGGGTTGAAGCGAAGCCAGGTTGATAACGGAACAAGAATGTTTGAAGTTCATGAAAGAGTCAGTAGTGTTTCATTTTGGAATTCCTAAGGTGGTAATATCAGATAACGGACGCCAGTTCGTGGGATTGAAATTTGAAGCATTTTTGAAGAAGTTAGGCATCCAGCACAAGAAGACTTCGATAGCTCATCCCCAGTCAAACGGGCAGGTCAAAGTAACCAATAGAACGCTTTTGAATGGGATTAAGCGTAGATTGGATGAAGCTAAGGGAAGATGGCCAAAGGAGCTGCTCAGAGTGTTATGGGCGTATCGAACTACATCGAGGACTACAACGGGAGATTCACCTTTCAGACCGGCTTATGGTACTGATACCTTAGTCCCAGTTGAGATCGGATCTACAAGTCTTCGGGTCAGTCAGTTTAAAGAGATATACAATGAAGATGGACTGAAAGTCAATCTGGATTTACTTGAAGAAGTTAGGAAAACAGCTTTGATTAGACTGGCAGCCTATCAGCGAAGAGTGGCTAAGCATTATAATAAGGGGGTAAAACTTCGCAGGTTTGAAGTGGGAGATTTTGTCCTCAGAGAAGTTGAAGCATCTACTCCTTAGAATTTGGGAAAACTGATGCCGAACTGGGAAGGACCTTATGAAGTTGTTGAGGTACCAAAGCCAGGGACTTATCGGTTGAGGGCACTGGATGGATTAGAGATAAAGAATACTTGGCATGCTGGCAGGCTTCAAAAATACTTCCAATAGATACAGTGTCAGTGTACCAGAAGTCTATAAATTTTTCGAATCATCATTAATAAAAGATTCTTTTTCTCAAATGGGTCTTTTGTTTATTGCTGTTCAACTTCATCGGTGTAAGGAGGTTCAGGTGGACTCACTGACCATTCGATGGTAGCCTTATCGGTAGGTGGTCCTTATAAATTTTTCAGGCCCTTTGTGGTAGGCAAACTTCATCGATGTAAGGAGGTTCGGGTGGACTCGCTGACCATTCGATGGTAGCCTTATCGGCAGGTGGTCCTTATGAATTTGTCAGGCCCTTCATGGTAGGCAAACTTCATCGGTGTAAGGAGGTTCGGGTGGACTCGCTGACCATTCGATGGTAGCCTTATCAGCAGGTGATCCTTATGAATTTGTTAGGCCCTTCGTTGTGGGCAAGCTTCATCGGTGTAAGGAGGTTCAAGTGGACTCACTGACTATTCGATTGTAGCCTTATCGACAGGTGGTCCTTATGAATTTGTCAGGCCCTTCATGGTAGGCAAACGTCATCGGTGTAAGGAGGTTCGGGTGGACTCGCTGACCATTCGATGGTAGCCTATCTGGTTAGTGAAATCCTGTGGGTTTGTTAGGCCTTTCGTGGTAAACAAATTCCCTATGATGCAGATCTACCTCACACTTCGATAACGAATAAGTGTTGCATTACTTTACTACCTAATTTTTTTTAAGTGTTGAATTTGGGTTGCATTACTACTTATCCGATATATGACTTGCTTAGTGGTTTACTAACAATTTAAGTTAAGTTCAAAAGATAAAGAGCTTGTACATTTTTCAAGATTACTTGACGATAAATTATTGACAAAAATAATTACGAAAAAGTAAGGAGTAATAAAGTTGATACTTCATTAGCATAATTATATTTACAGGAAAAGATAGAAAATTTTACAGAAATCCTACAGCTAGGGGAGAGGAAAATCATCTTCAGGCGTCAGCTTCGTCCTCGAAAGAGTCAAGAATGGTTAGATCATCGTTGGATGTGACAAGTTTTGCCTTATCTTTGCTTCGGCATTCATCATACACATCTGAGAACATCTGAACAATCTTCTCATTTAACTCAGTTGAGTTCAGGTAGTCTTGTTGGATTTCTTTGCGAAGATCTTCGGTCAGAGGTGGACCTAAATCTCTCAAAGCACGAAGCTCTAAAAGCTCCTCCTCGAGCTTTGCTCGTTCCTTCAGATGTCTCAACTCCCTAGTTTTAAATTCGTTTACTTGCAGCGCCAAGCTCTTGTTGGTTTTCACAAGTGTCTCGTTCCTCTGCGCAAGGACTTCATTCCTATGGACCAAGTCTATGTTCGCATTGATTGTGACTCGGTGAGTGGCCTCTAATGTATCCATCTTTTCCTTTAGCTTATTCAAATCTTTGTGGAGGCACTCATTATTGTAAAGAGCGGTACCATGGTCACTTCTTTCTTTATCCAAGGCTGACTTCAGAATAGCATTCTCTCATCGGGCAACGTCTTCTTCGACTTCGGCTTCCTTATATTTGGGACGGAGGCGCCTGAAGATCGCATTTTCTTGCTTATGTTCAAAGTTATTCAAACAAATCCCTGATAGATTTGCATAATTTCAAATGAACATTCTCAACAATTTACCTTGGCCTGATACCTCATTCCATCATCGATTAGGTCCATGATGGAGCTATTACCGAATCGATGATCATCAGTGTCTCAGACAAATGAATCATACAGTTGAAAAGGGAAGTTTTCATTGAATTCAGGCCATATGGTAGGCGATGCCATGGCTTCGCGCCTGAATTCTGAAGATGATGGCCGTGTTGGAGAAGGCATATGCGGCTCAGAATAAGGTGGGGGTTGAGTAGACACAGGTTCAGGAGGTGGGGGGGGGCTGATTGTTAGAAGGATATTTCCTTTAACGGGATAAAGAGGAATAAGGCTCAATACGTTCTTCGAGCTCCTCGTTAGAGACATGAATTTCCACTGGGATGATTATAGGAGGATCAACTTCGGGGGTAGGTACTCGAAGTTCATTAATGGAGAGAGGAGTTATCTTGGTTCTTCTCTTTTTGACACGAAGGGCTTGCATTCGTTCGTTGGGAGGCAGATCAATCAGACTCGCGCTGTAGCATGGTTGGGGGTCTTGAGGATTTGGTTTTGATTTTTGTATGGCCTTTTTCTTCAAATGAGGTTGATTAGATTCCTATGCCGCCATGAAATTTGGTTGGGCCTCGGCATCCTGAGGATCAGAAGCTGAAGGCTCTTCGGATAGAGTTTCCGTAACAGTTGGTGAAGATTTGCCCAAGAGAAATCTATCCAGATCCTTTAGGTCAATCGATGTCGGTTTAATGAGAGATACTGTATAGAGAAGAAAGCAGTTCAAATATTACTAATAGAAATTGATAAAGATATACAATAAATTGGGTTTAAGACTTACATTTATGGTCATACAACCATGCTTGCTTGCTCAGGAGTCCGAAGCTCCATTCCTTCATAGGAATCTTCTCCAGAATGCTCGTCATTTCTTTCACACGTTCCTCTGAAATATCTTCAAAGTCTGCAGAGATACACTCAGAGGTGGTCCACTCCAAAATAGAAGAAATTTCGGGTCCTTTCATGAAGAACCATTCCCTGTGCCACCCTTTATTGCTCGATGGAGTATCCATCAGAGATCGCTTCTAGAATTTGGCATTGGGCTTTGGAGGCTATTTGCTCAGCATCTTGAAACCTCGTTCCCGAGATTTCCCAGCTGAAAAGAGGGTGAAAAAGGAATCGACTGAAGGGGGAATCCCTAGCTCATAGCAGAACGCAATAAAAGCCAGAATGTGAATGTATGAATTAGGCACCAATTGGGTGAACCCTACTCCAATAAACCCTAGAAGAGTAATTAAAAAGGAGTGAAGAGGGAATTGAACCCCTTTCTCTAGAATAGTCACCGGTACGGCGGTCCAGCCATTGGGTTGCTGGTACATTCGTTCGTACGAAGCTGGGGCTCTCACTAGATGGGTGTCCGGGATCTGATAATGAGTTCTGATGCTGCGTAGCTCGATTTCGATAATAGTGGAAGGGGTGTTGGCGTGAGGATATTGTTTTTCACTCTCAAAAAACTCTGAAGGATTGCGTAATGGGTTTTATGGTGGATTTCTGCCAGGACTAGCAGCGGTTTGAGGATTTGGGTCCGAAACCATTTTGGTAGGGCTTGGGTTGGGAGGTATGGTAGAAATCAGAACTGCAGGGATGGGGACAGAATTGTCTGAGCTTTGGGACGCCATTGCTGAGAACTTACAGAGAGAAAGAATTCGAGAGAGAAGACGAAAGCTCAAAGGATTAAAAATTTCAAATTGACAGGTAAAACTGTCAAATTTAGAGGAAAGTACCTTTTATATCAGGCGGTCTTTCTAATTTTTCACGAGAATCGAAGGCGGCGCATTAAATGAAGGCAATGATGAGAATTTGGAGGGGTGGCATCCGGTATTGGCCTTAAGATACCAATCAGATTGGGCTTCTCGAGTGGGCTTAAGGCATTATTTAAATTATTGGTTGATGTTTATCATTTGGGCCTCGATGAACTTCAATTTGCACCTCTTTTTAACTCTGTTATAATTCCTTTCACCAGGGGCCTGTGGTATATACAGTCTTTCATTAAACATCTTGTTTAATAAAAGACTAGGGGGCAATGTTGGGCCATGATACTTTGTGTACTGGGCCGGATCGAATGGGCCCGTCCCTTGGGTTGTATTCATTATGTCTTGAATATGTTGGGCCGGACCGTTGGGCTGACCCATCAGGCTGATAATAACTTGACTTGGGCTTTGACCGGTAATGATAAATATATTAGCAGTTGATTGTTATTTCTGTCATCTTCTGCATGGCATTAATGGGGAAGTGAATGTATCAGCCGGCGGGGGAAAAAGGTGATGGGCTTAGCAGGTGAGCTATCGGTAGTGGGATGTAAGGGGGAGTGGGTGGCACGAAAAACCGGACAGAGTGTATATGAGGAGGGATCACACACAATCTAAAGGTAACTGATATTTCTCTCTCTCTCAAGACTCTAGATATTTTATTCCTCCATTGTTAAACCTTGTGATCGCCTGTACTGACTCTCACGCCAGAGCTATCCCCCGACGGTCCAAGCCGTCAAGCTTTTGGTGTTGTCGTGTTTACTGTGCAGGATCAGACGTGCCTTACGTGATTGGGACGCGTTGAAAGATCTTGGCGTTAACAGTGACCAAATAAAGTAAGTAAATAATTTCATTCACCCCCCTTTCTCTCCCTTTTCTGTGGCCAACCATATGGCCTTTATCTCCTCATATTTGTTTTGTTTTTAATGCTTTATTTAATTTACTAAATGTCCAAAAAGTCCCCTCCCACCTGGGGCTAAAAGTTAGGCCATTCTTTTAATTCTTTGGGCTCTCTACTTAACATGTTTGGGCCATGTAATCTACATAGTCCAATACCTTTAATTCTATCCTTTCCTAATTATTTAATTAGAATTTTCATTTCCTCAATTATAACTTAAACCCTTACTCATGCACATTTAATTTCTTAACCCAATTAGACTTGCTATAATTAGGTTATTAAATTAATTAATTGAGATGTATAAAATAAATCTCTTAAAATTAGTAAATTTATATACTAATATTCTCCCATATCATAACTCTTAAGTTATTCAATTCTCCATTCCTAATATATAATTAGGATTATCTTTGTAACAACCCGATATTTTCTATATAAATAAAATTAGAAATTTTGTGTATAATTTTTTTTATTTAAAGATGAGGATTTGTACAAGATATTGTGCGTATGTATTTATGTGATAAATAAAAATAAATTTATTACATGAATAATTAAAAATAATTTTATTTCAGAATTAGTGATTATTATAAAGTATATTCTTATAATAATTAATTTTATAGTAGAAATATTTTTATTATTTATTTTCCATGAAAATATAATTTTATATTATTTAAATGATATATGAAATGGTTATAGAATAATTATAATAATTATTTTATCTTATTATATGGAATTATTTCAGTGTAGTTAAGTTAATTATTTTTCTAACTTAATTAATAATGTCATTTATATGTAAGATAAATCAGATATGGAATCCAAACCCTAATTTTGGATATGGATCAAAGAATGAGAATATTAATATAATATTAATTATATTTTAATTTTTCAGTGCTATGAATATGTACTGTATGTACGCATTGATAATGGTTGGTCAATTATGATGCGGTATTTGAAAACCTTAGTTTTACTGTGCCAAACCCTAATTTGAAACCCAAATTAGAGTACAAGATTGTTTTGTAACTGTGTTATATGATTTTATGATTAATTAGGTAAACCCTAATTAAAATCTAGAAACCCTAATTAATTTTTAGCAAACCCTAATTTTTGAAATTAGAACCCCTAATTTGAAACCTAAACTGGAGTTTATGATCAGTCAGAAATTGTGTTAATGTGATTAATATCATGTATAATAGATTTTATTGCTAATTATGGAAAACTTAATTAGTAATTTAAAACCCTAATATCTAAGAACCCTAAATTATTAATTAGAAACCCTAATTATAATTTGGTAACCCTAATTATCAACATTGTAAACCCTAATTGCTATAATTAGCAAGGTTGATTATAATTAGTAATATTAAACCCTAATGTTCCTGTATAAAACAATTAGAAAACTAACCTAATTAAGAAAACCCTAATTTTCTATTTTTAGAAACTAATTTTATTTTTATTTTATTTTTAAACCCTAAGTGTAATTCTAGAAAATTAATTTTTGGAAAACTTTAGGGTTAAACCTAAGGGTTAAATCCTAAGGGTCAAACCCAAAGGGTTTGTCAATATTACACTTTGGCCATTAAAAATTACAAGCATTATGACCATTTTGCCCTTCTTATATTATTTAGTAGGAAACTTGCAAAAATGGACAACACTTTAGTTAGTGAGCTAATCCAACAACCCCACATGCTCATTTATGACAGCACATTAGCTCTAGATCAGCCATTCAATACATCTAACAATTGTATAAATAGATTGGAAGAGAGAGAAATGACATTTGTTAACTTATTTTGTCCTAACACTCAACTAAACTCCATCAAGCTCCACACCTCTGAAATTCCTTTAGTTTTTCAGTCACAAAACCAGCCCCACGAAATCCACTAATTAACAAATCAGTAGCCAAGATTCAAGATTTGTTCAAGTAAGGTATAAAACCTTAACCGAAAATCTGATCTTGATTGATGTGTTAGAAGTTATATTTATGTGTTGTAATATGTTCTATATAGTGTCTATAAGTGATCTGGGTTGGAACATATTAGATCCATAACATCAAAGTGCTCGAAATTTAAGTTTTTCAAAATCTGGTATTTTTTTTTGTGGTTTGACAACAAATGTCAGACTCTGTAAATCTCATTCTGTTATGTGTTTTTGTGGTTTAAATGTTTGAAGTTGCAGTATGGCATGAGATCTTTGATATGAAACTTGAATCAGGTCCATACCTGTTATAGAATTAAAGTTATTAAGAGTCAAAGTGGGTTGACCGGCATTGACCGGCTGTGTCTGGGCAGCCCAGAATTGCCCAGAACGCCTGACAATGAATTTACAGGTTACTTGATCTTGCTGTTGTTAAGTGTTTTGATCATGTTGATGTTTTATACTTGTAGACTGACGTGAATACTACATACTAAAATCTTTATATCACCTAGATGCTTAACAGAATCGTTTTGACTGTTGGTCAAACATGGGTTGACGAAACTGTTCAAGAACATTTCTGGAAAACCCAAAAATGTTCAAGAACAGATCCTGACCGGCTCTTTGACCAGCCAATATCTCTTAGTGTTGATGTTGTTATTATGATATAGTGCTTGTAATTTGTACCTTAACATCTCTACTACATAACTGAACTGTTAGATCGCATTAATTAAGCTCAGAATCAAATATCCAAAGCTTCAAAATAGGACCCTCGAAGCTGCTGGGTTTCTAGAAAACCCAGGAGCTGTCTGACAGCGACTTTAGAGGTTCTGATCTTCTTGTTGGTTTGTTGTTTGACCAAGTTGATGGTTGGGTATTGTAGTGTTACATTAATACTACAAGATCAAAGTCATATTACACCTAGAAGACTTATGATCTGTTAGAAATTCTTGGTCAAACTAAGCCACTCGAAAACTGGCATGAATCACTACTACAAAACAGTAAATAGATAACGCGAAAAAAACGTTGTGGTTTCAGTCAGAAAAACGTCGTGGTTAATGGTGTCATCTATTTGACATCCTTACACAATGTTTTTAAAACGTTGTAGTTAAGCACATTACATAACGTTTTTAAGAAAAAAACGTTGTAGATTTGTTTTTCATAAATTAGCATATGCTTAAAAACGTTGTAGAAGGTATGATTCCACAACGTTTTCTGGATAAAAACGTTGTAGTTTAATATATCAGACAACGTTTTTAACCAATTTATACAACATTTTTAAAATGTTGTAGATAAAGAAAAAAAAAGAAAAAAAAAAGGTTGTGTTTCACCTATATTATCAATGCACCTGCAATATGCTAGTGCCATGATATATAGCTAAAAGGTCTAAATTCTCATTTAAATTTAAAACCAAAATGTATCAACCATTCAAAATACATCCCAATAATACCATTCGTTTACAGTTTCAAATGTCTCAAGCATTGATTATGAAACAACATGAATTAAAAAATACAAGTGAAACTAAATTTCTTTCAAAGACAATGAGATTGAACTTGCACTCAGAGGCCTAGCCTTCGCAAATAATATTGACTTTGAAGCATAGTAGATGTAGGTAACTTGGAAACTTCGTAAATAGAACAAGTCAAACCTCTACTAGTTTTTCAAAATCAAAATAACGATTTTTAGAACCACGGCTGCCTGCAAGCTTAGATGGTTGCGATTCCACTGGGACCCCCTACAACAAACAAAAGTAAAATACCCAATGAGAAACCAGCAAAAATACAAAAAGAGCAATCTCTCAACAAAAATGCATACCATCATAACACATAAAGCCTCATTATTGATAACTCATAACTTAGCTACACTTTGAAACCATTTCTAGCATGCATTATCGACCTTACATGAGTTTATTACTGCCTAACATGGCCAAACTCTCAAAATCACTAACACAGTTCCAAACTTCATAGTTTTGAGCATAAAATTAGCATGATAACTCAAAAAAGTCCTAAGCTATGCTAAGGTTAACATTGAGGGATATATGAAAACATGTGATTACTAAACAACCTATGTACATGGTCTAGAGCTCATTACTGCATAGCTAGCATGTCATTATCACATAATAGACCATACATAGACATTTTATCAAATAGTTTGAGTGCATCCCTTGTACATACAAATATATACTCCCTCTTATGGCTCCCGGACCCTACCTGGTCCCCAAACATAACACCATAATATCACAGCCCCAACCAAACATGCTTAAACTATACAAAAAAAATTGACAACTTGAATAGAAAGGAAAGGAACTACAATTATTTACCTCGATTAAGCTTGAGATTGTGAGTTACTTTAATTACTCTACAAGTGGAATGATGTTGCTACTTGCTGCTCTAACTCCTTTCTAATTCCCTGTTGGAGCCTCCTCTCTCACTCTATATGGCTGCAACCTTTGACTTAACTTAATTGTAGTGAAAATGACCAACTATTTTTGGGGTGGAAGAACTAGCTATATGGCTGAGCTCTCCCACCTGTGGGTCATTCCTTTTAACAAAAGATATATAAATCAGCAATTCAGAAACTCCAAACACTCGAGTTAAATTGATTGTCAAATTGAAAAAGAATGTACATTTCAGCCTTTAGAGCCGAACAACACAAACCCATGTAAAATAAAGCCACAGAAAAAGTATAAAAAAAATCATGTAAAGTAATAAGTTGATGCCTTTTTGAAATCTAGACACGATCATATTTATAGTTGGTGAAGGAAACAAAAAGACTCATCTTATTCCAAAAGTACTAAATTTACATGATAATAGTTAACTGGTTTCTACAATCGCATTAAAAAGATGGCACAGATAGTAGAGCACCTCTAAGTCGCAGCCACGCGTGCATTATCTCATGAGCTAGGATAAATCCAGTCAGCAACCTGTTCTTAGTGGGTATTCAGTCAGATGTTTTAAACTATGAGATCAAATCATTGAAGTATAAGACACACAAATAGAATACAAAACTGAAGTACAACATGGTAAAAACTTGTGACTGGTGGAAACCTAGAAAGATAAAAGTGTTCTTTTCTTATCTTATGATGATTCCTCAAAACCAGACATTTTAAATGGAAAGAAACACTTTTTGTCACAGTCATCAAGCTACCATTATCTTGGCCTGCTTTCAGTTTTCAAGAAACAGACATATTCCTGCTGAACCAACTCCCCTCCATTCACGGGGTCAAAACTACACCTGAAGAAACTAACAGTCCGGCCAATAGAGGAAAAAGTTGAATTAAAGTTTTAATTTAAAGAAACAATTTTGACAGATGTTAAAATAAAAGCATAAAAAATTTTCAAATTCTCTTGGGCTTCATACCTTCCATCCATTCCAACAATTACAAGAGTGTTATGAGATCCAAATGCTGCAATAAATTGGGTGTACTCTGACAAGTAAAACTGAGCAAAAGACCATTCAGAGCTAAAATATTTTGGCAAGACACCTGTACAAGTTTCACCAACAAGAATTTGAGAATCCAACATTGAAATAACCACCATAAACCAGAAGTATAGTACAACACTTGGATATGATAAACTGTCTTTACTGTTAATCAATAAGAAAGCCAGCAGAAAAAGACAACTAAATGAGCAAAGGTATAATAATATCCAAAGGTCAGGAAAGGAAAATAACAATAACAATAATATCCGAGCTTGGTACCTCGTGCACCACAAGCCAATGAGCATGGACTAATAAAAAATTTAGTTTGATATAGAATTATACCCTACTTATCTTACCTTTCATGAAAGACAATGATGAACCGGGATTTTCCCCCATACTTGGAGAAACGAGGGCATCAAATGAAGATGAAGAATTCTGGTACAACAATGCTGGATTTTGGACAACGTTATACTGAAATGATGGATCTTCTCCAACACCACGGACTCTAAGACCAAATATATGAACAATACCTTTGTCACTTGAAATAGCCAGCCACTGAACATTTGGAGAGAGAGCAATACTGTAGATATCTGCCCTATCCACTCCTCTACGTACCTACGAAGAAGAAATAAAGTTGGGGGGGGGGGTTATGGTTACATGGTGACCCTCAAAATAGATTCCAGTGAATTAGTTTGAATTAACGGAGATGTAAATTCAGGTTCATAACCACCTAACTAGATTAGATAACAAAATTTACTTGTATAATATGCCAGAAAAAACTTTCAGATCTTACCTGCACTGCAGTGATAAACTCTGAAGTTGTGTATAATGCAATGCATAATTAGGGAAGCAATTCAATACCATCTTATTATGTAGGAGTAACTGCATTATTAAGCTAGGAGCATCAATGATACATACTAAAATCAAGCAAAAAATGCTACATTGTTTAGAATTCATCATTTGCACTTCTTATTTACTAAATTTAACCAAAAATCAAGAAATCAAGTACCAAAATACAGTACTTATGTAAGACCCCAACTTTTATAAATAAAGATGAATTTTCTATAAATATCATTTTTGAATATTATGGAGTTAATTTGATATAATGTTATAGTTGTGGGTAATATTTATAAATTTTGCAAAGTACGCAAGTTGTTATATAATATTCGATTGGTCGGAGAATATTCGTTTTAACAGGGAATATTCGTACAACGGCACAATTATTGGTGGACCCCACAACAGAATTATTGTCGGATTGAGAAAACGACAAAAATATTTTATTAAAAATAACGGCGAAAGTTTTACCATTGTTACTGTTGAACTACTCAGTAGTAAAAGTACAGTAATATGTGTGGTTACATAGTAGCACACGGTATTGATTATTAATGCTTATGTGAGAAGTCACTCAGTTTGATTCAATTATTGTCAGTTAATAATATGAATTATTTAGCGATAATGACGTTTTGTTTTATTCGTATTATTAATGTAATAAAACAGAAACATCTTTTTATACAAAACAGAATACTTTATTAAAGTTATTCTATAAATAGAATATATTATATTTTATTTAAAAGATTTTTCTTTAAATATGGACAGTCAGATTAAAGTAATCAATCTGGACCGTTCATGGATTAGTTACTATGCATTCTATTTTTCTATAAATAGCAGCTCATTCCTTCATTATTTCTTACGAATTCACTGAACTCTAGAGAGAGAAACTATAGAGAGAAACTATAGAGAGAGAGAAGAAGAGTATTCTGCTACTTAACTACTTCCTTATTTCAGCTCTTCTTTAAAACGGTAAGGGGTGTTATTCTTTCTTATTCATGAAGAGAACTGTTGTTATTCCATTTCTTATTATTCTGTTGGAATAACCTATATACGTGGTCTACCCTATACTTGGTGACATTCTTCTATTATTCTATTAGAACATCCTGTCTGTGTGTTTTACACCGGACCTGGTTCCGTCTTGTTATTATTCTGTTGGAACATCCTGTCTGTGTGTTTTACACCGGACCTGGTTCCATTATTTATTATTCTGTCAGAATATCCTGTCTGTGCGTTTACGCCGGACCTGGTTCCATTATTTATTATTCTGTCGGAATATCCTGTCTGTGCGTTTACGCCGGACCTGGTTCCATTATTTATTATTCTGTTGGAATAACCTGTCTGTGCGGTCTATCGCATGCATGGTGATTTATTTTGTTATTCCATTCTTTATTATACTCAGTTGGTTAAGTTTTGACTTCTATACTCCATGAAATTAGTAGAATATCCTTGATAATTGCGGTTCATCCAGTATCTTTTCATGAAAATATTCTTCTAAGTATTCTTGAATTTTACTCCACAAAGCAGTATCATGTTGACAATTTGGACGTTGTTAATTCTTGGATAAATTAATTCTTGAACTTGTTTTATTGAATTCTTATATCATTGTCATCATCCTTATGTTTATAAAATGTTGAAAGTCATCTGTAGCCTGTAGTGCATAGATGGACTTGGTATGATTATGACCAGGGATTATTCGGTATAATCATGACCGTAATGTTACAAATGATGTGGTAAAAGTCCTCATTGGCCGTAGTGCATTGATGGACAGTTGTTGGCATGATCATGACCATTAATGAATACACGAATATCCTTGGCCGTAGTACAGGGGTGATTCGATGATGTGGATTATTTTATTAAGCTGAGTCCCAGCAATCACAGTGTTGAAAAACCTTTTAAATTATAAAAGATAGTAGAGTTTATTTTCTACTTGACTCTTTTAATGGATTGCTTGTTCTGCTGCAGTTAAACTTGATGTCTATTATATTTTATCAGTTTAACATTGTTGAAGGCTAATGATAATTTATTCAGCATTATCTTAGTCATAATATGTCTTACTGGGCTAGTTGAGCTCACCCTTTCTTTCACTGTTCTCTTCAGGAAATGAGAACGTAGCTGGGGCAAGTCGGGGAACGGAGTGATGGTCCGAATGATAGTATTAGTTAGTAGTCCTCACTATTCTATGTAATGGTGTGTTAATAAATGTAATGAGGACTCCTTTTGAGTATGAATACTCTCTAGAAGATAATATTTGTATTCAAACTCATAGTTTATGTTTTGTCACCTTGTACACGACAGTTGTATTAGTAAGTTGTAATTGTATTCTGTACTTCGTATCTGACGACCCAAGATGGGTGATATATACCTAATTTTGGGGCGTCACAGTTGGTATCAGAGCTTAGGGATATGATCCCTGGCTAAGATGTGAGAATAGAACTAGGAGGGGAGAGACGGGGAATTCATTCGCTAGTATGACCTACCTAAGTTTATTTGCATGGTATTTAATTGGTCGGTCATAATATAAGGATAATATATGACATATCAATTAACTTTTATTTTGTGGCAGTATCTGAAAATGGCATCTGAGAATGTTGAGAATAGCAATGGAGCACAAGCGACTGTTGATTCACCACATATCAATAATTAGGAAAATGTGCATCAGGAAGGTGACAATCCTCATGCAAACAACAACACTGACCAGATGATGAATGATGGAATGTTCAGAAACTTTATGCAGTTCATGCAACAGCAGGCGAGAGCAGCTCCTGTCCAAAATATAGGTGAAAACACTGAAAACTCTCGGACGGTCACCGCTAAACAGTTCAAGGAGCTGGGACCACCAGAGTTTAAGGGAGAGCCAAAACCACTTATAGCGGAAACATGGATAAAGTAGATTACCAAGATATTTGATGTCTTGGGATGCTCCGAGGAGCAAAAGGTTCCCTTTACCGCCTTTATGTTGCGAGGAGAGGCAGATTACTGGTGGGAATCGATTAAGCGTACTCAACCTGCCGCACTGAAGATGTCTTGGGAGAAGTTCCAAGAGCTGTTCAATGACAAATACTTTCCCGAAAGTGTTCGTCACATGAAGGAGGTGGAGTTCATCAAATTAGAGCAGAATAATATGACCGTGTCGCAGTATGAGGCTAAATTTGCTGAGTTGTCCCGGTTTGCGTCCCACTTGGTGGATAATGAAGAGCGAATGACGCGAATGTTTTTGCGAGGTTTGAAACCTGAGATACGTCAATATCTTATTTCTCATAAACTGTGTTTGTATTAAGATGTTGTGAATATGGCTCAGTTAGTGGAGCGCGATAACGAGTCAACGCAACCAAAAGAGAGCAGTCGACAAAATGATAATACCAGTGAGAGCAGTCATCGAAGCGGTGACAACAAGCGAGGAGGGAATCAACAGGCCAGAAATGGTAACCACTTCGGTGGTAATGAGGGCCAAAACAATAAGAATGGTCATTTCAAGAAGAGGAGATTCAACAATGATGGAAAGACGTCAGCACCAGCACCCGTTGTTAAGGAAGGAGAACGACCACCTATCATATGTTTTAAATGCGGAGGGGAGGGGCACATCAGCCCAAACTGCACGATGCCGTCTAAAGCATGTTATAATTGTGGAAGAGAAGGTCATTTAGCTCGATTTTGTCGTTTACCAAAAACAAGTTCAGCCAAGATGGAGACACCAAAGGCCGTCCCAGAAAAGTCAAAACCGGTAGTGCAAGGGAGAGCATTTGTTGTGACCTCCCAGAAAGCAAGGAACCCGAATGAGGTCATCACGGGTAAGCTTATCATAAACTCTAATGAAGTCTATACTTTATTTGATACCGGTTCTACCCATTCTTTTATTTCTCCTACTTGCGCTCATCGATTAAATTTGATTCCGGAGAAATTAGACTTTGACTTATCTGTTGAAACTCCATTGGGAGAAACTTTCATTACATCCACGATTTATAAGTCTTGTTTGGTTCAAGTTGGTACCCACACATTACCTGTCGATCTTATTTCATTAAAAATACTTGCATTTGACGTGATTCTAGGGATTGATTGGTTAACTACTCATCATGCAAAAATTGATTATTTTCGTAAGGTTGTTAGCTTTCATATTGCTAATCGACCTATTATGCGAATTCAAGCAACCAAACCATTAAAATCAATCGCTGTCATCTCAAGCCATAAAGCTATTCGTTTATTGAAAAATGGATGTCAAGCTTTCTTAGCTCATGTCACGGATCTAAACAAAAATACGTCAGTTTTGAATGATATTTCTATTGTTAATAAATTCCCTGACGTATTCCCTAAAGAACTTCCTGGCCTACCCCCAGAGCATGAAATTGAATTTTGTATCGACCTTGAACCCGGTACAAAACCCATTTCCGAAGCCCCATACCGAATGGCTCCTATTGAACTTCAAGAGTTAAAGATCCAACTGCAAGAATTATTAGACATTGGCTTTATTCGTCCTAGTACTTCTCCTTGGGGTGCTCCTGTTCTATTCGTGAAGAAGAAAGATGGAAGTATGCGACTTTGTATTGATTATCGGGAGTTGAATCATGTCACCATCAAAAATATGTACCCATTGCCACGTATTGATGACCTGTTTGACCAGTTGCAAGGAGCACAATTCTTTTCAAAGATCGATCTTTGTTCTGGATATCATCAGCTGAAGGTTAGAACTGAGGATATTCCAAAGACGGCTTTTAGAACTCGGTACGGGCATTATGAATTCGTAGTCATGTTTTTTGGATTGACTAATGCTCCTGCTACCTTCATGGATATGATGAACCGGGTATTCAAGGAATATTTGGATCACTTTGTGGTCGTCTTTATTGATGACATCCTTATTTATTCCAAAAGCCGTGAAGATCATGAGCAACACTTGAGGCTGGTACTCCAAAAGCTTCGTGAATACAAGCTTTATGCCAAGTTGAAGAAATGCGAGTTCTGGCTGGAGGAGGTAGCATTCCTTGGGCACGTAGTATCAAGTCGTGGAATATCGGTTGACCCGACAAAGATTGAAGCTATTCAAAGCTGGGAGCAACCTAAATCAGTGACTGAAGTACGTAGCTTTCTTGGTTTAGCTGGTTATTATCGGAGATTCGTGGAAGGATTTTCTCGAATCGCTACTCCATTAACTCAGCTGACTCGGAAAGATACAAAGTTCGGTTGGAGCGAAGAATGTGAGCAAAGTTTTTAAGAACTCAAGAGGAGACTCATTTCAGCACCTGTTCTAACAATACCATCTGGCTCGGAGGGATTTGTCATCTACAGTGATGCTTCGAGCAAAGGGTTGGGATGCGTTCTCATGCAGCATGGAAAAGTCATAGCCTATGCATCAAGACAACTCAAGGAATATGAGAGAAATTATCTTACTCATGATCTAGAGTTGGCAGCTGTTGTCTTTGCACTTAAAATTTGGAGGCATTACTTGTATGGGGAGAAGGTGGAGATCTTTACGGATCATAAAAGCCTCAAATATTTCTTCACTCAAAAGGAACTCAACATGCGACAACGACGTTGGCTTGAACTGTTGAAAGATTATGATCATACCATTCAATACCATCCTGGAAAAGCGAACGTAGTAGCTGACGCATTGAGTAGAAGATCATATGCAAGTACGAGTGCGATATTGTCAACACAAAGTCCCATTTTGTGTGACTTGCAAAGGATGGAGATAGAGTTAAAGACTCCAGGGACCCATGTGATGATGGCGAATATACGAGTAGAACCGACTTTAATCGATAAAGTTAAAGCTGCTCAAGCTACAGACCTGGAGCTGATGCGTATGAGGAAGAAAGTGCAAGAAGGTGCTATGCCGGAAGCAAGAATCGATGAAGAAGGAATACTTCGAGTCAACTCCAGACTTTGTGTTCCTAACAACCCTGATTTAAAGTATGAAATCATGATGGAGGCGCACAACACACCGTTTGCAATCCATCCTGGAAGTACCAAAATGTATCATAATCTTCGTCATACATTTTGGTGGAGCAATATAAAGAGAGAGATAGCGTTGTTTATCTCTAGGTGTCTAACTTGTCAACGAGTCAAAACGGAGCATCAAGTACCAAAAGGTCCATTGCAACCACTTGAAATTCCAGAATGGAAGTGGGAGCACATTACCATGGATTTCGTTACCGGTCTTCCTAGGGTTTCTAAAGGTATTGATGCGATTTGGGTCATTGTTGATAGATTGACCAAGTCTGCTCATTTCTTACCGATACGAGAAACTTATACACTTGAACGTCTTGCTCGTATGTACATAAACGAGATTGTAAGACTGCATGGTATGCCAGTATCCATAGTTTCTGATCGAGACCCAAGATTCACTTCACGATTTTGGGTTAGTTTATAAAAAGCTATGGGCACGGATTTACGATATAGTTCGGCATATCATCCTCAGACGGACGGACAATCAGAGAGGACTATTCAAACTCTAGAAGATTTATTAAGACTCTGTGTCCTTGACTTCAAGGGAAGTTGGGACAAGTTCTTACCATTGGTGGAGTTTTCCTACAACAACAGTTATCAAGCAAGTATTGGCATGGCTCCATTCGAAGCATTGTATGGAAGAAAATGTTGTTCTCCAGTATGCTGGGATGAGGTGGGTGAAGCAACATTATTGGGACCGGAGTTGGTACGTATGACTACAGAAAAGATTCAAACGATCCGACAACGTATAAAAACCTCACAAGATCGACAAAAGAGTTATGCTGATCTTCATTGAAAGGACGTGAAATTTGATGTAGGAGATCATGTGTTCTTACGTGTTGCTCCATGGAAAGGAGTTACGAGATTTGGAAAGAGAGGAAAGCTCAATCCTCGATTCATCGGTCCATTTTTAATCCTTGATCGAGTAGGAACTGTGGCTTATAGACTCGTTTTACCGCCAAGTATGTCTCGTGTTCGTAACGTTTTTCACATATCCATGTTACGCAAATATGTGGAAGACCCGAACCACATTATTGAGTTAGAACCGGACGAAATAGCGGAGGATTTGACGTATGAAGAAGTTCCTGTTCAAATCTTGGATAAGAAGGAACATATTCTACGCTCCAAGGTTATACCTCAAGTCAAAGTTTTGTGGAGAAACCACGATGTTGAGGAAATGACTTAGGAGTTAGAATCTGAAATGAAATCAAGGTATCCTTACCTCTTCGACATACCAGGTACGTACCCTAATTTCGAAGGCGAAATTTCATAAGAAGGGGAGGTTGTAAGACCCCAACTTTTATAAATAAAGATGAATTTTCTATAAATATCATTTTTGAATATTATGGAGTTAATTTGATATAATGTTATAGTTGTGGGTAATATTTATAAATTTTGCAAAGTACGCAAGTTGTTATATAATATTCGATTGGTCGGGGAATATTCGTTTTAACAGGGAATATTCGTACAACGGCACAATCATTGGTGGACCCCACAACGGAATTATTGTCGGATTGAGAAAACGATAAAAATATTTTATTAAAAATAACGGCAGAAGTTTTACCATTGTTACTGTTGAACTACTCGGTAGTAAAAGTACAGTAATACGTGTGGTTACATAGTAGCACACGGTATTGATTATTAATACTTATGTGAGAAGTCACTCAGTTTGATTCAATTATTGTCAGTTAATAATATGAATTATTTAGCGATAATAACGTTTTGTTTTATTCGTATTATTAACGTAATAAAACAGAAACATCTTTTTATATAAAACAGAATACTTTATTAAAGTTATTCTATAAATAGAATATATTATATTTTATTTAAAAGATTTTTCTTTAAATATGGACCGTCAGATTAAAGTAATCAATCTGGACCGTTCATGGATTAGTTACTATGCAT
This sequence comes from Panax notoginseng, assembly GCA_016801055.1. NCBI lineage: Eukaryota > Viridiplantae > Streptophyta > Magnoliopsida > Apiales > Araliaceae > Panax > Panax notoginseng. The sequence goes on from CM029018.1 coordinate 95,787,741, forward strand.
TCTATTTTTCTATAAATAGCAGCTCATTCCTTCATTATTTCTTACGAATTCACTGAACTCTAGAGAGAGAAACTATAGAGAGAAACTATAGAGAGAGAGAGAAGAAGAGTATTCTGCTACTTAACTACTTCCTTATTTCAGCTCTTCTTTAAAACGGTAAGGGGTGTTATTCTTTCTTATTCATGAAGAGAACTATTGTTATTCCATTTCTTATTATTCTGTTGGAATAACCTGTATACGCGGTCTACCCTATACTTGGTGACATTCTTCTATTATTCTATTGGAACATCCTGTCTGTGTGTTTTACACCGGACCTGGTTCCGTTTTTATTATTATTCTGTTGGAACATCCTGTCTGTGTGTTTTACACCGGACCTGGTTCCGTCTTGTTATTATTCTGTTGGAACATCCTGTCTGTGTATTTTACACCGGACCTGGTTCCATTATTTATTATTCTGTCGGAATATCCTGTCTGTGCGTTTACGCCGGACCTGGTTTCTTTATTTATTATTTTGTCGGAATATCCTGTCTGTGCGTTTACGCCGGACCTGGTTCCATTATTTATTATTCTGTTGGAATAACCTATCTGTGCGGTCTATCGCATGCATGTTGATTTCTTTTGTTATTCCATTCTTTATTATACTCAGTTGGTTAAGTTTTGACTTCTATACTCCATGAAATTAGTGGAATATCCTTGATAATTGCGGTTCATCCAGTATCTTTTCATGAAAATATTCTTCTAAGTATTCTTGAATTTTACTCCACAAAGCAGTATCATGTTGACAATTTGGACGTTGTTAATTCTTGGATAAATTAATTCTTGAACTTGTTTTATTGAATTCTTATATCATTGTCATCATCCTCATGTTTATAAAATGTTGAAAGTCATCTGTGGCCTGTAGTGCATAGATGGACTTGGTATGATTATGACCAGGGATTATTCGGTATAATCATGACCGTAATGTTACAAATGATGTGGTAAAAGTCCTCATTGGCCGTAGTGCATTGATGGACAGTTGTTGGCATGATCATGACCATTAATGAATACACGAATATCCTTGGCCGTAGTGCAGGGGTGATTCGATGATGTGGATTATTTTATTAAGCTGAGTCCCAGCGATCATAGTGTTGAAAAACCTTTTAAATCATAAAAGATAGTAGAGTTTATTTTCTACTTGACTCTTTTAATGGATTGCTTGTTCCGCTGCAGTTAAACTTGATGTCTATTATATTTTATCAGTTTAATATTGTTGAAGGCTAATGATAATTTATTCTGCATTATCTTAGTCATAATATTTCTTACTGGGCTAGTTGAGCTCACCCTTTCTTTCACTGTTCTCTTCAGGAAATGAGAACGTAGCTGGGGCAAGTCGGGGAACGGAGTGATGGTCCGAATGATAGTATTAGTTAGTAGTCCTCACTATTCTATGTAATGGTGTGTTAATAAATGTAATGAGGACTCCTTTTGAGTATGAATACTCTATAGAAGATAATATTTGTATTCAAACACACAGTTTATGTTTTGTCATCTTGTACATGACAGTTGTATTAGTAAGTTGTAATTACCCAAGATGGGTGTAATTACCCAAGATGGGTGATGTATACCTAATTTTGGGGCGTCACAACTTATCACTCTTTCTTGTTAGGGAATTTCCAATCTGGGTTCTCTTATTTTGAAATAGAATATCGCATTGTACAAATAAATGAAAGAATAATCTTACAAGTCTCCAAAGCCTACATTGCTCTTCTTCTTCTAATTCTTCTTCCTCTAACAATGCCTGCAGCTCTAAAGCCCTTTACCCAATTCTTCAAATTCTCTCTCTGCCCCAAAACCACCAAAAAAGCACAAGAACAAAAGCCAATAATCCAATCTTTAACATTTCTTTTCCACCCAATAGCTGAAAACCCAATTAAACCGAACACCAAAAATCAAATAAAAATATCAACATCTAATCCTTTTCCTAAAAGCAACCACAAACTCAAACCAGAAACAGCAACAAACCTTAAAACCCGGAATCGCTCTTGGACTTTTCAAATCAAGAAAAATCGATCGTCCACGAGCTTCTCGTGTTTGATAACCTCGCCCACGCAACCCACGTCGGCGGTGCCGGTGGTGGCATCGGTGTAAATAACGCCGAATCGGAGGTCCGTTTTTGGAGGAGAGTGTGCATCATCATCCTATACCGGAATTCGAAAATCTGGAGGGGGAGGATAGCGCCGGGAAAGTGAACCAGTGGGAGAGGAAAGAGAGGAAGCTCGACAACATCGTTTGTGGGTGAACCGATATGGTGTTTCTCGGAGAATGAATAGGCCGAGCAAGAGAGGGTGTATTGAGAAGTGAAGGGTGGAGTAGAGGATTTAGGGTTTAAGGTATTGGTGGTGGTGAAATTAGCAAGGTGTAGATTGTGATTTGGGAGAGCTTTGGAAGGCTGGGAGGCAATGGGAGGGTTTTTAAGCCCGTGTTTTCTTCCGTTGTTGGACATGATACTCAATATTTTAAGCTCCGTGTTTTTTTAGAAAAAACGTTATCTATTTAAAATAAAAAATTATGTTTATAAATAGATAACGTTTTTTCATATGTATTTATAACATTTTGTTAAAAAACGTTGTGAAAAAAAATACCACAATATTTTTTATAAAAACGTTATTGTTTAAGTGTTGTCTATTTACTGTTTTGTAGTAGTGAATATTCTGGGTTTAGCCAATAACATGAAGAACACCTATAGCAATGGTTCTGTCGCTATAGGCAGTCTTTAGCGACAGTTTTATTAAATTAATTAAATTAATTTCTAAAAATCATTTAAAAATAGAAATTAATTTCTAAAAATTATAAAAATTATTTTAAAAATTATTTTAAGTTATAAAAATTAAATTTTAATAATTTAAAATATTTTTCATAAATATTAGTATTTATTTAAATATTATTGATATTTAATTTATTTAATAAATGCATTAAACAAATTAATTTAAAATAATTTTATTATATTAAAAATCATTTTAAATGATAATAAGTTTTTTAAAAATATTTTAAGTTATAAAATATATAACTTTTAATATTTTAAAGCAAATTTCATTAATTATTTAATATTAATGATATTAGATTTATTTAATAATATATTAAATAAATTAATTTAAAAATGATTTTAATATTATAAAAATTATTTTAAATAAAAATAAAGTGTTTAAAGATATTTTAAGTTATAAAATATAACTTTTAATATTTAAAGGATAGTTTCATTAATAATTTAATATTAATGATATTAAGTTAATATTAATGATATTAAATTTATTTAATAATTATATAAAATAAATGGTTTAAAAATAGTTTTATTAATTTTAAAAATCATTTAAAAAGGATATAAATGAATTAAAAATATTTTAAGTTATACTTAATGACTTTTAGTATTTTCATAAATAGTACATTAATAATTTAATATTAATGGTAATTATTTAAAAATGATTTTAAATATTTTAAAAATCATTTAAAGGCAATATAAATGTTTTAACAATATTTTGAGTTATTATAAATAACTTTAATATTTTAGTAATAGTTTAATATTAATTAAATATTAATGATAATAGAATTGTTTAATATTTAAATCATTTAATAATGATTTCGGTGTTTAAAAATTTATGATAAATTATAATAAATGTTTTAAAATGATTATAAGTCATTTAAAAATAATATGACTGATGCTTATAGATATTGAGTTACAGAATAGAGTCTTAGACTCGATAAATACCCGATATAGCCTTCGGTACACCGACATGTTTCAAAAATTGATCTGGACTTAGATAATTTGATTAGATATATGTTTGTTTGTGATCCAGTGACTGCTAAACTTATGTGCCAATATGATTAGGTTATGTGCTAACTGCAATAAGCAGTATTATGTGTTACGATATGATACTAATTAGTAAAATGATCTTATTACTGATAGGTTGCTATATAAAAGATAAGAACTAAGTTGCGTATTGTAAGCAGCATACCAGGCAAATATCCTATCTTTGCATTTCCTTTATGCAATGGACAGAAGTAAGAGAGTTTTAGAATTATATTATTATTGTACCAGATTATTAACCCTATTGTTATATATGTTATATTCGATCATTGATTATCAACATGGTACTATATTGTAATTCAGATATATATATTTTGTTCGTTAATTTCTAAATATGGTTATTCAAGTGTCCCCACTTGGATAATCATTGTATTTAATCACATGATGATATATATACATCTCTAAGCTATTTGATCAGCTAGACACAGATTTAAAAATATCGTTGAATATGATAAAACGTTTTTGTATCCAATCAAATTATTTTGGTTCGGATTCCCGACTAAGTATGAACATCCCGAACATGGAAAAACTTTTATGCGCCCAAGACGGATAGAGTGAACGATAATATCATTCTTACATGCAGCATTGATCAATACAGGGCATAACGGGCTGATCACTCCCGTGCCCGTAAGTTATGACGGTTTGCGGATGAAGTTCTGCTAAACCTATTTAAAAATTGAAAACAATGTTCATAGTTTGTCACCTTAACCCTATTTATAGTCATTACGTAGTTTCAAAAATTTGATAGAGAGTTGTTATGTTATTATTATCGGTTCAGATTACTTCACAACTATTGATTTGTTGTAGAAGGGTAGTACAAAGAAAACACTTAGTTCTTTCAGCTAATATTTATAATTGTTATTACTTGCTGGGCGCTCAAATGCTCATCCTTGCTTAATTTAAATGTTTTCAGCTAAGTGTGAACAACCTGAAGGCTCTGCTAAGAACAAGGGAAAAGGAAAGGTTGCTGAATGAATGCAATGTTATCTTATGTAATAGTTTGATATTATTAGGACAATGATATATATATTATCTATCAGGCTATGTAATGAATGTATTAAAGGTTACGTACTTGGGAACTAGACTCTGATAATTATGTAAATTAAGTTTAATATTTATATTATTGTTATTATTATTAGTATTATTTCGCTCATAGAAATGGTATCGTGAAGCACCGAGTTCGGGTTTCAAGTACCTGAATTTGGGGGCTTTACAAGTTGGTATCAGAGCTTAGGGTTAAAAACCTTAGGTGGGCTAGACCTTAGGCTATAACCTTAAAAAAGAGGGAAACGTTGAAAATATAAATAACTCATATAGAGTTTAAAAGGAGATGAATTGAATAAATTCATCGTCAAACAAAATAAAAGATAACTTATATAAAACTATTATTTGCTGTGTGTATATACTATATGCTAATTAAGATAATTTATGTGTGTAGATGTCTGGTGGAAAAGGCTTGTTATATGCATATAGCATGAAGAAGGATCAAATCCATACACCTGAGCTAATATCGAAGCCAATAGCTGAAATAGAGGCTCATAATAAAAATAACTCAGACGAAGTGGTTATTTTGGAAAACATAGTACCAGATCCAAAAATGGTAAAATTGACAGATTGTGATTCAAGCACTGAAGTTAGAGCTGATCAAGCATCAACGGAAGTGCAGAATCTGAAGGACAAGGTTTCTTTTCTGAAAAAGTTATGGGAAATAGAAAAGTTATTGAATAGTCAGTTGCGAAAAGCCTTACAAGAAATAATTGAAGAATAAGAGAAGCTTAAAATCCAAATTGATCAGATGGGAGCCACAAGCAACACATCGTGTGCAGCTCCGAGCAATAAGGGAAAAATAAAGATAGAAGACCATGACTTAGAAAAATTCGATAAGAAGAAAGAGAAAAGAATATGTTACATTTGCGGCTATGAGGGACATACCACTCTTTATTGTCCCGACTATAAACCAGGAGCATGTTTTATCTGTGGGATAGAATGTCATCAGGCGAAAGGTTGTCCAAGAAAAATGCGTAGCAAATAGGTAGTATAGGTTCTATTGTGTAGGTGTGTTTAATGTAATATATATAATAAGTATGTTTGTGTAATATAATATTCCCAACTTTTGTATTAGTCAAGACTGTAAATCCAAACTTTTGTGGTCACAAAGGGATAGCTAATGTTTAAAGCATTATGTGCTATGCTATGTAAAATATTCGCTAAATGAATATGAATCTATGTTTAAGTAATGAAACAAGTTTAATATATTAAACTTATGCAATAAGGTTTAGAATATAAGTTAAATTTATGATTTTATTTAATCAGATAATGTCGCCAAGACGTCGAACTTAAAATCAAAAGGAAGAAGAATCTGTCAACAACGCTGAGGGACAACAACAAGCAGACCCGATGCAACACTTTGTAAACATGGTAGCACAAGTCATGCAACAGGGAATACCAGCAGCAGGAAACCCGCCAAACAATCGCTTAGTGAATTTTAAAGATTTTAAGGCTGTAGGACCGCCAAAATTCAAAGGTACAACTGACCCTGTAGAAGCTTAGACTTGGGTTAAGGAAATTGAAAAGGCATTTATGATAGCTAGGGTAGCTGAGGGGCAAATGACCGCTTTTGCCACCTACATGATGAAGGGTGAGGCAAATTTTTGGTGGGAAGCAAATCAGGCGAGGGCATGAGAAGGTGTAGTTACATGGGATAGGTTTAAAACATTGTCTTTCAAAAACTATTTTTCATCTAGTATGCAGGCTAGGATGGAGGTGAAATTTTTAGAGTTGAAGCAGGAAAATATGACGGTGTCAGAATACGCCGCAAAGTTCAATGAGTTGGCTAGGTTTGCTCCGCATCAAGTTGATACGGAGGCTAGGAAAGTGAGAAGGTTTGAGCTGGGATTAAAACCCTGGCTCTATAACAAGGTGGCGGTGTTGCAGATTCCTACATTTACAGCACTCATGGAAAAAGCTATTATTGCTGAGGAGGGGAGTGAGGCCATGAGCCTCTACAACAAGGAGAGAAAGAAAAAGGGTAAGATCGAAGGAGCTGGGAAGATAGAAATTAATAGTGGAAGTAAAAGTGATAGTAGCAAGAGGAAGGGGAACTATTTTGGCAATGTCCAGGTGAAACAAGAAGGTGTTAAGAAGCCAGCTGTACAGTGTAAGACTTGTGGAAAGAACCACTCTAGAGAATGTTTGAAGGGAAAGTTTGTATGCTACAAGTGCGGGCAGGAGGGCCATATCTCTCTCAACTGCCCCAATCCACGAATAAACAGTGGGTGTTTTCTATGCAGGTCGACTGAGCATAAGGTGAAGGATTATCCGAAGAGGAGGATGGAGGCAGGAAGTGTGAATACTGGAAAGGGCAGTGGGACTTTGGCGATCACGGGACCAACGCCATCAAGCCAACCAACAAAATCAACAACAAGGGTGTATAACATGACTGTCCAGGATACGGTGTCAGCTGGTAATGGAACTCCAGGTATTATTCGTACAACTTTTATTTTATTATACATGATTTTCCTATATATAGTAAATTATTTTATAAAGAAATTTTGAGGGAGGAATTTGAGTTCTTTTAGAAATTAAATTTTTCCATTTAATCAGATAGAAAAGCTTTATGTAAATAGTTAAAGGTCAGTTCGATCAAAGTTGGTCGAGATCTACTTGTGAAGATTGTATGTGATATGTACCCTTGTAGGTATATGTTTTAAAACGGCGATTCTGGGGACAAAATCTTTATAAGGGAGGGTGAATGTAACAACTTGATATTTTCTATACAAATAAAATTAGAAATTTTGCGTATAATTTTTTTTATATTTAAAGATGAGGATTTGTACAAGATATTGTGCGAATGTATTTATGTGATAAATAAAAATATATTTATTACATGAATAATTAAAAATAACTTTATTTCAGAATTAGTGATTATTATAAAGTATATTCTTATAATAATTAATTTTATAGTAGAAATATTTTTATTATTTATTTTCCATGAAAATATAATTTTATATTATTTAAATGATATATGAAATGGTTATAGAATAATCATAATAATTATTTTATCTTATTATATGGAATTATTTCAGAGTAGTTAAGTTATTTATTTTTCTAACTTAATTAATAATGTCATTTATATGTAAGATAATTCAGATATGGAATCCAAACCCTAATTTTGGATATGGATCAAAGAATGAGAATAGTAATATAATATTAATTATATTTTGATTTTTCAGTGCTATGAATATGTACTGTATGTATGAATTGATAATGGTTGGTCAATTATGATGCAGTATTTGAAAATCCTAATTTTACTGTGCTAAACCCTAATTTGAAACCCAAATTAGAGTACAAGATTATTTTGTTACTGCGTTATATGATTTTATATTTAATTAGGTAAACCCTAATTAAAATTTAGAAACCCTAATTAATCTTTAGCAAACCCTAATTTTTGAAATTAGAACCCCTAATTTGAAACCTAAACTGGAGTTTATGATCAGTCAGAAATTGTTTTAATGTGATTAATATCATGTATAATAGATTTTATTGCTAATAATGGAAAACTTAATTAGTAATTTAAAACCCTAATATCTAAGAACCCTAAATTATTAATTAGAAACCTTAATTATAATTTGGTAACCCTAATTATCAACATTATAAACCCTAATTGCTATAATTAGCAAGGTTGATTATAATTAGTAATATTAAACCCTAATGTTCCTGTATAAAGCAATTAGAAAACTAACCTAATTAAGAAAAGCCTAATTTTCTATTTTTAGAAACTAATTTTATTTTTAAACCCTAAGTGTAATTCTAGAAAATTAATTTTTGGAAAACCTTAAGGTTAAACCCTAAGGGTTAGGTCCTAAGGGTCAAACCCTAAGGGTTTGTCAAGATTACACTTTGGCCATTAAAATTACAAGCATTATGACCATTTTGCCCTTCTTATATTATTTAGTAGAAACTTGCAAAAATGGACAACACTTTAGTTGGTGAGCTAATCCAGCAACCCTACATGCTCATTTATGACAACACATCAGCTCTAGATCAGCCATTCAATGCATCTAACAATTGTATAAATAGATTGGAAGATAGAGAAATGGTATTTGTTAGCTTATTTTGTCCCAACACTCAACTAAACTCCCTCAAGCTCCGCACCTCCGAAATTCCTTTAGTTTTTCAGTCACAAAACCAGCCCCACGAAATCCACTAACAAATCAGTAGCCAATATTCAAGATTTAGTCAAGTAAGGTATACAACCCTAACCGAAAATCTGATCTTGATTGATGTGTTAGAAGTTATGTTTATGTGTTGTAATATGTTCTATATAGTGTCTATAAGTGATCTGGTTTGGAACATGTTAGATCCATAACATCAAAGTGCTCGAAATTTAAGATTTTTAAAATATGGGATTTTTTTTTGTGGTCTGACAAAGAATGTCAGACCCTGTAAATCTCATTCTGTTATGTGTTTTTGTGGTTTAAATGTTTGAAGTTGCAGTATGTCATGAGATCTTTGATATGAAACTTGAATCAGGTCCATATCTGTTATAGAATTAAAGTTATTAAGAGTAAAAGTGGGTTGACCGGCATTGATCGGCTGTTTCTGGGCAGCCCAGAATTGCCCGGAACACCTGACAGTGATTTTGCAGGTGCTTGATCTTGCTGTTGTTAAGTGTTTTGATCTTGTTGATGTTTTATACTTGTAGACTGACATGAATACTACATACTAAAGTCTTTATATCACCTAGATGCTTAACAGAATCGTTTTGACTGTTGGTCAAACATGGGTTGACGAAACTGTTCAAGAACATTTCTGGAAAACCCAGAAATGTTCAAGAACAGATCCTGACCGGCTCTTTGACCAGCCAATATCTCTTAGTGTTGATGTTGTTATTATGATATAGTGCTTGCTATTTGTACCTTAACATCTCTACTACATGACTGAACTGTTAGATCGCATTAATTAAGCTCAGAATCAAAGATCCAAAGCTTCAAAATAGGACCCTCGAAGCTGCTGGGTTTCTGGAAAACCCAGGAGCTGTCTGACAGCGACTTTAGAGGTTCTGATTTTCTTGTTGGTTTGTTGTTTGACCAAGTTGATGGTTGGGTATTGTAGTGTTACATTAATACTACAAGATCAAAGTCATTACACCTAGAAGCCTTATGATCTATCAGAAATTCTTGGTCAAACTAAGCCACTCGAAAACTGGCATGAATATTCTGGGTTTAGCCAATAACATGAAGAACACCTATAGCGACAGTTCTGTCGTTATAGGCAGTCTTTAGCGAAAGTTTTATTAAATTAAATAAATTAATTTCTTAAAATCATTTAAAAATAGAAATTAATTTTTGAAAATTATAAAAATTATTTTAAGTTATAAAAATTAACTTTTAATAATTTGAAATATTTTTCATAAATATTAGTATTTATTTAAATATTATTGATATATAATTTATTTAATAAATACATTAAATAAATTAATTAAAAATGATTTTATTATATTAAAAATCATTTTAAATGATAATAAGTTATTTTAAAATATTTTAAGTTATAAAATATATAACTTTTAATATTTTAAAGCAAATTTCATTAATTATTTAATATTAATGATATTAGATTTATTTAATAATATATTAAATAAATTAATTTAAAAATGATTTTAATATTATAAAAATTATTTTAAATAAAAATAAAGTGTTTGAAGATATTTTAAGTTATAAAATATAACTTTTAATATTTAAAGGATAATTTCATTAATAATTTAATATTAATGATATTAAGTTAATATTAATGATATTAAATATATTTAATAATTATATTAAATAAATGGTTTGAAAATGGTTTTATTAATTTTAAAAATTATTTAAAAAGGATATAAATGAATTAAAAATATTTTAAAGTTATACTTAAGGACTTTTAATATTTTAATAAATAGTACATTAATAATTTAATATTAATGTTAATTATTTAAAAATAATTTTAAATGTTTTAAAAATCATTTAAAGGCAATATAAATGTTTTAAAAATATTTTGAGTTATTATAAATAACTTTAATATTTTAGTAATAGTTTCATTAATAGTTTAATATTAATTAAATATTAATGATACTAGAATTATTTAATATTTAAATCATTTAATAATGATTTCGATATTTGAAAATTTATGATAAATTATAATAAATTTTTAAAAATTATTATAAGTCATTTAAAAATAATATGACTGATGCTTACAGATATTGAGTTATAGAATAGAGTTTTAGACTCGATAAATACCCAATAAAGCCGTCGGTACACCGACATATTTCAGAAATTGATCTAAACTTAGATAATTTGATTAGATATATGTTTGTTTGTGATCCAATGACGGTTAAACTTATGTGCCAATTTGATTAGGTTATGTGCTAACTGCAATAAGCAGTATTATGTGTTACGATATGATACTAATCAGTAAAATAATCTTATTACTGATAGGTTGCTATATAAAAGATAAGAACTAAGTTGCGTATTGTAAGCAGCATACCAGACAAGTATCCTACCTTTGCATTTCTTTTATGCAATGGACAGAAGTAAGAGAGTTTTAGAATTATATTATTATTGTACCAGATTATTAACCCTATTGCTATATATGTTATATCCGATAATTGATTATCAACATGGTACTATATTGTAATTCAGATATATATATATATATATATATATATATATATATATATATATATATATATATATATATATTCTGTTTGTTAATTTCTAAATATGGTTATTCAAGTATCCCCACTTGGATAATCATTGTATTTAATCACACGATGATATATATACACTTCTAAGCTATTTGATCAGCTAGACACAGATTTAAAAATATCGTTGAATATGATAAAACCTTTTTGTGTCCAATCAAATTGTTTTGGTTCGGATTCCCGACTAAGTATGAACATCCCGAGCATGAAAAAACTTTTATGCGCCCAAGGCGGACAGAGTGAACGATAATATCGTTCTTGCATGCAATATTGATCAATACAGGGCATAACGGGCTGATCACCCCCGTGCCCGTAAGTTATGACGGTTTGCGGATGAAGTTCTGCTAAACCTATTCTAAAATTAAAAACAATGTTCATAGTATGTCACCTTAACCCTATTTATAGTCATTACGTAGTTTCAAAAATTTGATAGAGAGTTGTTATGTTATTATTATCGGTTCAGTTTACTTCACAACTATTGATTTGTTGTAGAAGGGCAGTAAAAAGAAAACATTTAATCTTTTCAGCTAATAGTTATAATTGTTATTACTTGTTGGGCACTCAAATGCTCATCCTTGCTTGATTTAAATATTTTTAGCTAAGTGTGAACAACCTGAAGGCTCTACTAAGAACAAGGGGAAAGGAAAGGTTGCTGAATGAATGTAATGTTATCTTATGTAATAGTTTGATATTATTAGGACAATGATATATATATTATCTATCAGGCTATATAATGAATGTATTAAAAGTTATGTACTTGTGAACTAGACTCTGATAATTATATAAATTAAGTTTAATATTTATATTATTATTAGTATTATTAGTATTATTCTGCTTATAGAAATTGTATCGTGAAGCACCGAGTTCGGGTTTCAAGTACCTGAATTTGGGGGCTTTACAATCTTAGTTTCTTTTATTTGTTTATATAATAAACAAATATAAACCATCACATAATATTCATATTCACTTACTCACATAATAATTAAATAAATTGTGACATGCTCCACAATTCTCTTAGATTAGGACACTAATATATATATATATATATATATATATATATATATATATATATATATATATATATATATATATATATATATATACTAGGACCACTAAATAAAAATAATCATTTAGGTCATTTAGTTCTCATACCATATTTAAACAACTTATTTAAGTTATACAATTTATATTGTATAATTAAATTTAATTTTCTCCTCCTCTCCATAAATTATTTTGAAATAATTTATTTATATATTAAATATATAATTTAATATATTCAATCTTTTATTCAAATATGAATTTAATTTACTAACTAGTTGATACCAATATACATATTTACATATCGGATCTCATCTCATATTTTTACTTTACATCCTCTGATATAATATTAAATATTATACCATTATCCATATAGCATAATACCATATATCCAATTATTTTCTTTACTTTTTATAAATTGTCTTCACAATTTATTTAACTGAAGTAAATATATTAATATATTCACCACATTAAATATATGTATACATTACACTCAATAAGGTAATATATGATTTCTTAAATAAAATAGTGGCTATACATGATGTATTTTTTAATGCCACCAATTTACCAAATTAATATAATTTAATATTATAAATTATTTTAATTTTACCCATCTAATTTTCTTTAGTAATTTACTCCTACACTTTACTTAAATATAATAAATATATAATTCTAATATATTTATTATACACAACATCACATATTGCATGTCATATAATCCTTTGTGAACTACAATATCACATAACATATCATCTAATAAGAATTTTTTAAATTAAATTCTTATTTTAAAAATTATCCAAAAATTTGGGTTATCATATAGATGCACATAACACCCAATATTAGCCATTAGTTAGACACTTTTGTATACCAAAATTTAGAAACACTATTACTCTTAAGCATTTCATCGAGCACGTTGTGTGCACACATTAACTTATCTCAACTCTTGATCTTAAATGGTTAATTATGGATAGAATGTGATAACACATATCTATACTCATTACATATGTCAAAACATATTGTTAATCATCAAAATATACCATCACCCAAAATCTTAATTCAAACAGAATTATAAAACTCATCTTCAAAATTTCTTTAATAAAACATTGTTTTCATTTTTAACATAACTACTTCATTATATGTCCGTTTTTGTTCCTTCTTATATAGAATTAACCCTTACTCAGTGTACTACAATCTCATCTAGGCCTTAAAGTCAGACCCTTATCCATCTAAAACATATTCTGCAATTTCATTAACTAGTCCATAAAATTTCATTTTCTGGACAACCTTACTAAATAATTTATTTCGGACATGATCCTGTCCATAAAATGGCTCAATCTCGTGAGTCTGGTTAGTAAACTTCCATATCTACAACTTTTCATTTTAAAGTTTCTTCAGATTCAAAACACACTAATTTATATGAATTTTTCAAAGTCAGAAACCGTAACAGTTTTAATTTTCTGGGCAGATTGTTTTCCCTTCGGACTAGCCTTACTAAAATAGACACTGCAAGAAATCTACAAGAAGTTTTCATCTGATTCCACTTTCAGAATATAGCTTACTTCCATAGCTTTGATTTGATGTAAGACTCACTTTCTAACTCATTATGCCCAAAGAGGTATGAATTTCACAAGATCTGTCCACAATTACTCAAAACCTACAAATTTTGTTCTTCAAATTTTCTTTCCATTTCATTTTCTTTCTTGAATCCTCTTGTTTGATTCTTGAGAATCCAAGATTAAACCAATACAAACAAGATTAAGTATGATCTACTACCCTAGATCTTATAAAAACATAAATCTACCCAAAAAATCAAAGATTAAACAAGGGTTTAGAAGTTACATTCTTTTAGCTTTTCTTCTTCTTCCATGGCTTCTTCTTCTTCTTCTTCTAGCTTCTCTCAATTCCTCTATTTCTCTCTATCTCTCTCAATTTCTATATTTCTCTCTTCCACTAAGACTCTTGCTCTAAAAGAAAAAAACTCTAAGATTTCTTCTTGTGTAACTCCTTATTTGGGTAATAGTTATGTAATTAATTAATATAATAGTAACCCCTACTAATAACATAAGGCTTATGTTACAAAACTCCTACATGCATGACCAATATCACATTAAGCCATCTTAGTAGCATAACGTCACTTTTCCATCATTAGTTAAGCAACCCAAAGGTTCGGCTATTCAGTCTATACTTATATTACTTTACCATGACATATAACATATTTCTAATGTCACACTTAAATAATTACTTATTTTAGTAATACACTCAATTAAACCTTACTAATTATAATTCCTATTTAACCAAAATAATTGCAATTTTATTTAACCCATTACAAACCTTCTAATTTAATTATTTAATTAAATTAGAATATTTTCATAACATTAAAGTAATAAAATACACATCAATTCAAGAATTATTTAACATACACTTAATTAATAAAATCACACTTAAATAATTTTAAGTTATTTTATTAGTAAAATCAATTAAACTTTAATAATAAAATGTACATCAATTATAAAATTATCTATCAAATTATAACGCTTAATTAAATTAAGTCATAATAACCAACATCAAATATTTATTATTCAATAAATAAATCAACTAAAATATTTATTTAACTCAAATAAATATTTTAATTAATTATAAAAATCACATTCGTTACATTTTCCCTCCTTGTTAGGTTTCCATCCTCGGAATCACCGAAATCTTCCTTACCCAGTTTTCATCTCGTCTCTTTTAGAAGTCTATTGTAAAATAACTTCAACGCATTACCTTAACATAAGTTTTATATTTTCTGTTCCTCTCAACAATTATTGAAAGTTTTTATTTCATAACATTTACTTAGACTTAACTATATTCTGAGTATTATACATTCTTTAACCCATTCATTATCTTTTATTCAACTTATAGACACTCGGGATATCACATATATTATTGTGTTGAACCTTCGAATAGCAAGCAAAATATTATTGATTGGAAAAATATGTAATTGAATAGTGTTCTAAAATTCTAGAACCACTGATAAGTTAGTTCAAAATTAAACTTTCTTTAGTGCGAAAATTCTAAAGTCAAACTGAGATGAACAACCCTAGTATAGGGGATTTTGTATGCGTTAGCGTTTAGATGTTTGTGCACAATACATGGTACGAAGGGCTGATCCCCCTAAGTATGAAAGTTAAAGTCTTTATAGTCTAATGACTGTTAAAGGTTGAAGTAGAAATACTTAATAACCTCAGGATAGATTTCATGGTCGTAAAGACCCTCAGATATAAACCTCAAACTTGGTTACTAGTTTTGTCTCGAAGAACAAGTTCTTATTTAATCAGTATTCATTGCTTACTCATATATTATTGCTATTATCACTCTTTATATCAGTGAGCAATTGTTTGCTCACTCTTACATTTAACACTGCAGCTAAAGTTGAGAAATTTGATGAGCCGTCTTCTAGTAAAAGAAAGGGCAAGATGTCCAAGTGATGAAGAGTTATTTGAATTTACTTAACTTAAATTATGTCATAAGACTTATGTTATTATGTGATGTATTCCACAGACTTATGTAATAATTAAAGGTTGTAATAATTAAATGTTAGATTACCTGAGAATGTTTTAAGTTGATGTAACCCTTTAATGGGGAAGATATTTATTTAAGTTATTTAAGTTACGTCTTTATCCTTGTTTATGGGTAGTTGGATGTAAATATTTTGTACCCGAATTTGGGGGTGTCACAGGTTGGTATCAAAGCTTTAGGTTATGAACTTTAGGTGGGAAAAACCTTAGGAAGTAACCTTTAAGAAGATAGAAAACATAGTGGTAACAAACTCTTATCGAGTTCTAAGGAATGAATTGAGAAAATTTATTAAAGATAAGCAATAAAAGACTGTATGTGCTATGTGTTAATAACTTATGTGTTCGCGAGTATCGAAGAATGTTACATAATAAATAAAACTTAAAAGTATTTTGTTGTCAGGATGTCTTACGTTGAAGGATCCAGTCAAGCTAGGGAAGTGATACCTCATATACCTAGAGATGAGGAACCCCGAGATATACATACAGTTCAGGAACAGTTGATTCAGAGGGAGCCTTCCCTGATGGTCTCTGAGGATGAACAGGATGATGAGCCTGTGTCTAATCCTGAGGAGGAGAACTCTAAGGAGATAGAGGTGGAGGATGAGGAAGAGGATCTTGTGGAGTTTCCATCAAACTCTGTATCAGCTGAGATGTATGATGTACTGTATGACCGTAACATAGAATTACAGGATTAGATTGAGGAGCTGAAGGAGTTAGCTGAGATGCGTCAGGCTCCTATAGGGCAGAAGGATGCGAAGATTCAGGAACTCGACTCACGTCATGGAAACAAGGAGTGGAACCTAGTTCACACAAAGGGACATCAAGAGGAGCTGTTGACTGAGAATGAGAAGATGAAGACTGAAGTGGAAAAGCTGAAAGATGACTTGAAGGAGGAGTCAGCTAAGCGTGCGAGAGCAGAGGACGCTCGGATGAAAGCTACTCAGCGTGCAGATCGTGCTGAAGCTTAGGTTCAAACGAAGAAGGCTAAGATGAACGAAATGGATCATGCCTTTCATTTTGCGATCGATAGGGCCCAAGATCGAGTCTTTTATTACCCACCTCAATTTGAAGACTTGTCGTGGTTCGTGATGGATCGTAGGACGGCGTATCGTATTATGGAGGAAGAACGTAGGGAAGCCTCTCGACGTCTTAATATGCCAAGATAGGAATAATAATAATAATAATAATAATAATAATAATAATAATAATAATAATAATAATAATAATAATAATAATAATAATAATAATAATAATAATAATAATGTGTGATTAAGTATGTGAATAAATAAATTGTAAATTCCTTATTTTGAGATAAATAAAGGGGTAGTATGAGTATGTAATCCTGAAACTTGTTTAGTTCAGGAAAGTGGATGTTGATAGCAGGGATGCTATCCTTATTATGTTTGGAAAGTTTTGATTGAATAAAAATATCGAAGTTTATTGAAATGTTATGTGTTAAGCTTTAATCTTAGTATGTTTAAAGTTAAACTTTAGGATATTCAAGGAATTGAATATTGATCTAACAAGCGTATATGTTAACAGAAAATACCTCCTAGAAGAAGATAACCACGTCAACAACCACCACCTGAGGGGTCTACTAATAACAATAACGAGGCCAACGTTAATCCAGTTTAGCAGTTAGTAACTCTGTTAACGGGAGTACTTGCGAATCAACCGTAAGCTCAAGCTATGACGTTCAAGGACTTCAAAGCTGTTAGACCACTAGAGTTTCAAGGATCTATAAATCCAGTTAAAGCCCAAACCTGGATCATGGAAATGGAGAAGGTTTTCGATGTCGCTAGAGTCAATGATGATCAAAAAACTGCTTTTACGACGTTTATGTTGAAGTCTGAAGCTAGCTATTGGTGGCAGGCGAATAAGGTTCGTGAGGGACAAGGAGTAATAGCGTGGGATAGGTTTAAAGAGATGTTTTTCAAAATGTACTTTCCAACGAGTTCCCGAAACCAGATGGAAGTTCAATTCTTAGAATTGAACCAAGGAACCATGTCGGTGCCAGAGTATGCTGCAAAGTTTAATGAGTTGGCAAGGTTTGCTCCATACCAAGTCAATATCGATGAGCATAAGGTAAGAAGGTTCGAACAAGTGTTAAAGCCCTGGTTGTATGGTAAGGTTTCGATGTTTCCGCTAAATACGTTTGCGACAGTATTGGAAAAGGCAATTATCAAGGAAGGTGGAAGCGATACCTTAACTAAATATAATCAAGAACAGAAGAAGAAAAAGAATGAGAATTAAAACAAGGCTGGTGGAAGTAATGGTGGAGGTAACAACCAGAAAAGGAAATGGAATGAAAATTCGAATACGGGAGGACAACAATGAAGTCAACAAAAGAAGAAGTTTGAAGCTTGTGCTACTTGTGGGAAGAACCACACGGGGGTGTGTCTGAAGGGTAAGCTGGTGTGTTTCAACTGTGGCCAGGAGGGTCACATTGTGATGAACTATTTTAGTCCAAAGAAGGGAGCATGTTTCACCTACGGGCCAAATGATCACATGGCTCGTGATTGCCCTAAAAAGACAGTGGGAAGCGCAAATGGAGGAAAAAGAAACAACGGTGGTGGTACATTAACTATCACTGGACCATCACAATCAAGCCGACCTACTGCGGGTACTTTCAATATGACCGTGCAAGATGCTGTGTAGTCAAAGGATGTGGTGTTAGGTATCATTCCGATTAATGGTATTAATGCTTATGTACTATTTGATTCGGGCACTACTTGTTCATTTATATCCGATGATTTTGCTTAGAACTTAGATTTGCCTCATGAAGAATTAGAATTTCCTTTAAGCATAGAGATTACGAATAGGGAAGTGATTCTTGTTAGATTCATATATAAGAATTGTAGAATGGTTATAAAGGGCCACAAGATGATGGTAGATTTGATACCAATTAAACTTGGGGAATTTGATGTCATATTGAGAATGAATTGGTTATTCAATTATGGGACAATAATTGATTGCCAAAAGAAGTGTGTTAACCTTATGACTCCGTTAAAGGTTGTGTTTTATGGCAGTAAGTCCCCTCGACAAGCAAGTTGTCTAACGGTGATGCAAGCCAAGAAGTTACTGAGATAAAGATGTGTAGGATACTTAGCCTACATAGTCGATACACAGAAAAGAGTGCAAAGTTGGAAGAGACACCGATCATTAGAGACTTTGTAGATGTATTTCCAGATGATTTACCTGTACTTCTGCCAGATCGAGAAATCTAGTTCTTGATTGATTTAGTGCCAGGAACGGCCCCGATATCTAAAGCCCCGTACATAATAGCCCCAGTAGAGATGAAAGAGTTGATGGTGCAGTTGCAAGAATTACTCGACAAGAAGTATATTTAGCCGAGTGTATCGCCATGAGGAGCGCCGATGTTGTTTGTTAAGAAGAAAGATGGATCGATGCGGCTCTGCATTGATTACCGGGAATTGAATAAGGTTACGATTAAAAATAAGTATCCGTTATCGAGAATTGATGACTTGTTTGACCAACTGAAGGGAGCAAAATATTTCTCAAAGATAGACCCGAGGAGTGGTTATCATCAGCTGAAGGTGAGGCCAGAAGATGTACCAAAAATGACATTCAGAACTCGGTATGGTCATTACGAGTTTCTGGTTAT
Organism: Panax notoginseng; assembly: GCA_016801055.1. Taxonomy (NCBI): domain Eukaryota; kingdom Viridiplantae; phylum Streptophyta; class Magnoliopsida; order Apiales; family Araliaceae; genus Panax; species Panax notoginseng. Next base: position 95,807,540 of record CM029018.1, read on the forward strand.
ATCATTTGGTTTAACCAATGCACCTGCAACGTTCATGGATTTGATGAACAGGGTATTTAAACCATTTTTAGATAAATTTATAATGGTGTTTATTGATGATATCCTGGTGTATTCTAAGACCAAGGAGGAACATGTTGAACACTTAAGGGTGACGTTGGAAACAATGAGAAGAGCGAAGTTATACGCTAAATTCTTGAAATGTGAGTTTTGGATAGAACGTGTATAGTTTCTTGGGCACGTCATTGACAAGGACGAAATCTCGGTAGATCCATCGAAAGTTGAAGCAGTAATAAACTGGGATCAACCGAAGACACCGTCGGAAGTAAGGAGTTTCTTGGGATTAGCAGGTTACTATAGGCGTTTTATTCAAGACTTTTCCAAGATCGTAACTCCGTTGACGAATTTAACTAGGAAGGCAGTTAAGTTTGTTTGGATGGAGAAGTGTGAGGAAAGTTTCCAAGAATTAAAGAAAAGATTGAATTCAGCACCTATGTTATCATTGCCTGATAATATAGGGAATTTTGTGGTGTATAGTGACGCATCGCATAAGGGACTAGGCTGTGTGCGTATGCAGAATGATATAGTTATTGCATATGCATCACGTCAATTGAAGGATTATGAGAAAGGATATCCAACTCATGACTTAGAATTGGTCGCGGTAGTGTTTGCTCTGAAAATTTGGAGACATTATCTTTATGGAGAGAAGTGTGAGATATACATCGACCATAAAAGTCTGAAGTATATCTTTACACAGAAAGATTTGAATATGCGACAAATGAGATGGCTGGAATTGATTAAAGATTATGATTGCGAGATTCTTTATCATCCTGGAAAGGCGAATGTTGTTGCCGATGCCTTAAGTAGAAATGGTCGGGAGAAAATAATGATGTTGATTGCTCAGGAAAAGCTAGTATCAGGAATGGTAAAGATGGAGTTAGAAATTAAATATCCGATAGAATCAGATGAAAAATTATTCCAGATGGGAAACAGTTCAACGTTGGTAGATAAGGTGAAGAATGCACAACTCCAGGATGAAAACTGTGAGGAAATAAGAAGAAAAGTGTCTAAAGGTGAGGAAAACAAATTTAAAGTGGACTCGGAAGGGTTACTTCGGTTCAAAGGGAGAATTTGGGTTCTTCCAGTACCGGAAATTAAAGAGGAAATTTTTAGTGAGGCTCATAACTCACGATACTCGATTGACCCTGGAAGTACGAAAATGGACCAGGATCTCAGACATCATTTTTGGTGGTCGAATATGAAAAAGGATATTGCTGAATGTGTGGAGAAATGCTTAACGTGTCAGAAGGTTAAAGCTGAACATCAAAGGCCAAGTGGATTGTTACGACCGTTAGAGATACCAGAACGGAAATGGGAGCATATCACAATGGATTTTGTGGTAGGTCTTCCAACGACTCAACAAGGTTACAATGCAATCTGGGTGATTGTCGATCGATTGACGAAGTCGGCACACTTTTTGCCAATTAGATTAGATTTAACCTAGATCGACTGGCAAAACTGTACGTGAAGGAAATTATTTCAAGACACGGTGTCTCGGTGTTCATTGTATCAGATAGAGATCCACGTTTCACATCAAATTTCTAGAAACGTCTACAATAATGCTTGGGAACACAGTTAAGAATAAGCACAACGTACCATCCTCAAACCGACGGAAAAAGTGAGGGGACCATTCAGACACTAGAGGATATGCTCAGAGCATGTATTATGGATTTTAAAAGGAATTGGGATGACCATTTATCGTTGGTTGAATTTTCCTATAATAATAGTTATCACGCGAGTATTGGCATGCCGCCTTACGAAGCGTTGTACGGTAGGAAATGCAGAACTCTGGTATGCTGGGACGAAGTTGGAGAATATCAGCTGCTAGGTCCCAAATTGGTATAACAGACTGTCGAGATCATCAAAGTAATTCGGGTAAGATTGATAGCTGCATAGGACAGACAGAAGAAATATGCCGATCAACACCAATAAAATCTGGAATTCGATGTCAGTAGTTTTGTTTTCTTGAAAGTGTCTTCCTGGAAAGGGAAAATTCGGTTTGGTAAAAAGGAAAAACTGAGACCTAGGTTTATAGGACCTTTTGAAGTGCTACGATGAGTTGGTGAAGTAGCGTATGAGGTAGCTTTACCTCCAGAATTAGAACATATTCATAACGTTTTCCATGTTTCAGTATTAAGGCCATATAAGTCCGATTATAAACATGTTATAGAATATGGACCATTACAGTTTGACAAATATTTATCTTATGAAGAAGTCCCTGTCAGATTATTGACAGGAAAGAGCAAGTACTACGAAATAAAATAATATCTTCTGTTAAGGTAATCTGGAGAAACCACAACGCTGAAGAAGCTACATGGGAACTTGAAGATGTTATGATGAGAAATAATCCGCAGTTATTTGCTTGATCTTGTATAACGATTCTGGGGAAAGAATCCTGTTAAGGAGGGAAGAATGTGACGAATGAATTTATCGAGTCGTGATTCTGGAGGCATAATCCTTTTAAGGACGGAAGGATGTAACGATTGAGAATTTTGTAATTTATGTTAAATATTTATTGAATTAAATAAATATTTTAATTGATTTATTTATTGAGATAAATAAATAATTGATGAAATTATGGAGTGATAATTTAGTTAAGTTTATATGTTAATTAAATTAATGAATGGTAATTTTTATTATTTGAAGATTTAATTTAATGAAATAATTAAATTAAATGAATTGTTTAATATTTAAAAAAATAGTTAAATTAAATAAAATGATGCTCTAGTTTAATTTAATAATTAAATTAGATATGTAATAATTTATTACGCATAAGTATAATTATAATGGAAATTATAATTGTAATTGTAAGTTATTATTAATTGAATAAGTGTGTGACAAATGGAAATTAATTAAATTAAAAGTGTGACACATGGAACTATATAATATAAATGTTATCAAAATAAATTAAAAGGGGAGGGTTTTGGTGTGTAGCCAAACAAGGCCTTATGGCCTTTGGCTTATTCTAACTGACGTAGCCTATTGGGTTTTCTTACCTGATGTACGTGGGAGAGAGACCTAGACCTATATCAATTTATATCTTATGCATATTATTTTCCTAAGGCTAACTAAGAAAACCAGAGTGTAAGAGAAAATTGAGAGAGAATTCTCTGTAATTTTGGACAAGAAGAAGGAGAAGGATTGCTAAACCTTGTTATCATCATCTTACAAGCAATGGGTTAAGGTATACTCTATCCTAAATTCCAAATTTTTGCTTTGCAATATCTATTCTATATGAATTAGAATTTTTCTGTAATAAGGTTGAGATGTTAATTATATACACATGTAATCTGATAATTGTCATACATAAGTGATGTTGAAGTAATCAAATTCGTGAAATTGGGTTTGAAGAGGAAAATTAAGATAATAGTGTGTGTGGGTGTGAAAATGGCTTACTTGAGTCCAAAATGTTATGTTCAATCCTTGATAGAATTTGTAAATTGGTTGTAGATTGTGATATTACATTAAGAAACGAAAACAACGTAGTTGGAATGGTGTCAATTGGTTAAGAAACAAAGGTTTGGCGATTGAATTCGCTAAAAGTATTAAAATATGAAGAAAATTGACAAAAACATGATTTTAATCCTTTGAATTTGGTTATGTAAGTTGTTTTAGGTGTTAAAATGCTTGATTGTATATGCTATAAGGCTTTAGTTAAGTTTGTAATGTGTGGGTTTGTTCATGTTACCTTGAAATTGGAATTTTTGGCCTAGAACAGAGTCTGAATTCATGTTCTGCAAAACTAATGCGGGCGCGCTGCCGCGCGGGCGCGCCAGATTCAAAGGTAACCATGGCGCAGTCGCGCCAGTGGTCAGTCAGACCCAGTAATGAACTGTTAACAACATAGCTTGGAGAATGCTAACTTAACATATTTTGATGATTGTAAAAGGACCTAAAACATGTTATAAAACATAATAACATATTGTAATCACAATGTTGAAACTAAAAAATTATGAATTAGTAAGTTGGGAAAGTTTGTAACGTGATGTCATTAGAATTTGTGTTGATATGCAATCACCATGTCGGGTACTGCTATATAATTAGGAGTGCATATTTATGGTACATGAATGATTAAAATAATCAGGTCTTAAGCTAGAGACTATAGACTTGACTAAAATGAGAAGTGAACCCATGAAGTTAATGTTAACATAACTAATTGGTGTTGTGATTCTAATGGTATATGTAGGGTAATTGGCGAACATTTATTATACTTGTGTAGCTTACACACGAGTCAAGTTTCCTAACTTCATTCTCTTTATAATGAATGCAAGTTTCATAATTATGTTTACCTTTAATTGTCAAGCAAGCTTTCTAACCCTAATTTATCAATATGCAAGTTTCTAATTCTTATATTAAAGTTAAGGAATCTTATTGATTCCATCTTGTTTTTGATGATACAAGCTCTTGTATTCTAATTTTTTACATTGAACGAGTTTTACAATCCTAACTCTCGTTCTTGCTATTCAAAGCATATACTCTTTTGGAAGTAACACCTTGCATATATACCATGTCTATTCAATTGTATATTGTCATTATTCGATCTTTGACTTAAGTATCATTGTTCAATTCTATATTATTGTGTTGAACCTTCGAATAACAAGCAAGCTCTTATTGATTGGACAAATCAGTAATTGAATAGTGTTCTAAAATTCTAGAACCACTAATAAATTAGTTCCAAATTAAACTTTCTTTAGTGCGAAAATTCTAAAGTCAAATTGAGATGAATAACCCTAATATAGGGGATTTTGTACGCGTTAGCGTTTAGATGTTTGTGCATAATACATGGTACGAAGGGCTGATCCCCCTAAGTACGAAAATTAAAGTCTGTATAGTCTAATGACTGTTAAAGGTTGAAGTAGAAATACTTAATAACCTCAGGACATAGTTCATGGTCTTAAAGACCCTCAAATATAAATCTCCAACTTGTTTACTAGTTTTGTCTCGAAGAACATGTTCTTATTTAATCAGTATTCATTGCTTACTCTTATGTTACTGCTATTATGACTCTTTATATCAGTGAGCAATTGTTTGCTCACTCTTGCATTTAACACTGTAGCTAAAGTTGAGAAATTTGATGAGCCGTCTTCTAGCAAAGGAAAGGGCAAGATGTCCAAGTGATGAAGAGTTATTTGAATTTACTTAACTTAAATTATGTCATAAGACTTATAATATTATGTGATGTATTCTGCAGACTTATGTAATAATTAAAGGTTGTAATAATTAAATGTTAGATTACCTGAGAATGTTTTAAGTTGATGTAATCCTTTAATGGGGAACATAATTATTTAAGTTATTTAAGTTACGTCTTTATCCTTGTTTATGGGTAGTTGGATGTAAATATTTTGGAAAGTGAGCACCAAATCCTGTGGGAATGAAGTACCCGGATTTGGGGGTGTCACACAACCTCCTTCCTTACTTTTAACTGATGATACTCCTTTCATAAATCTATCTTAAAAAAATACTTTACCCCTTTCAATTGATCAAAAAGATCATCGATCCTGGGCAATGAGTATTTATTCTTTATCGTTAGCTTGTTCAACTCTCGATAGTCGATACACACAATATCTATTACGAATTCGATTTCCATATCTAGTTAAAGACCTGGTAATTCGCTTAGAAATACTTCCACAAATTCTTTTACTATAGGAATTTGTTCCATTGTTGCTCCCACTCTCTAGGTATCAACAACATGACACAAATAACCTACACATCACTTCTTTAGCAATTTCCTAGTTTGTGTAATGGTAAGACAACACGAACGTCCCGACGACTTAATACCATAAAAAACTACCTTAGACTACTTCAAAGTTCGAAGGTTTACACATTTCTTTTGACAACCTATAACTATACCATAGTTAAACAACCAATCCATCTCGAGAATTACATCAAATTCTCCCAACTTTATCGGTATTAAGTCTACCGACAATTTATAATCTCTTATTTCTACACAACAACACCTATGAATATGTTCAAAAGGAATTATTTCTTCATTTGCTACCTTAATATTCATAGGTATTGGCAATCTTTTAGGGTGTAATCTTAACTGTCTAGCAAATTCACATGTTATATAAGAACAAGTAGCACCCGAATCAAATAACACATAAGCATTTATATAGTTGATTGGGATAATACCTGCAACTACATCTCATGATGAAACTACATCCTGGACCGTCATATTAAAGGTGCGGGCAATCAATCTAGTTATCTTAGCTGGACCACTAATAGCTATCTTACCACTATTAGTGCCCTTATTACTATCCATCCCCTTCTTCGGGTAATTCTTCACCATGTGGTCAGTTGATCCACATACGAAGCATCAATGGTTCTTCTTCAGACTTGGACAGTTAAGCAAAATGTGCCCTTCTTGTCCACAGTTGTAGCACACGCCTTTACCCTTGAAACAAACTCCTAAATGAGTCTTCCCACCGTTCTTATGTTCCTCCATCCTTTTCTTAGGATCTCCTTAATTCACTCCGGTATTTCCCAGAGTTAAAAATGTTTCTTTTCTGTCCGTTGCCACTCCCACTGGCTCCCTCAGTCTTCTCTCCCCCATCTAGTTTACTCTTATTCTTCTTTTCTCTGTGGTATTGACTTAAAACCTAACTACCACCCTCTTCGATTATTGCCTTTTCCAAACTGGTTCCAAAGGAATTACTTCGAAACACTGATATCCGACTATAGAGCCAGGGTTTCAAGCCCTGCTTGAATCTCCGCGCCTTTATCACCTCCGTATCCACCTGATGTGGAGCAAATCTTTCCAGTTCATTGAACTTGGCAACACATTAGAGAATAGTCATATCCCCTTATTTCAGTTCCAAGAACTTCATCTCCATCCAACCCTGTATACTCGTGGGGAAATAGTTCTCGAAGAATATCTCTTTAAATCGTGTCCACATTATATCCTCCACTCCAGCTATAACGACTCCAAAATTCACACAATTAAACTATTGACTTCGGTCGTTAATAATGCGTCTAACTTCTTATTTTACATCATTATTCGATGCTAAACTTAATTAAATGAGAAATAATTAAAACTTTTCTGTCTTCTTACTTAAATTTCCTGAATCAAAACCTTTATCATCTACACATCTCTGAATCAAATTTATTTTATGATTCGCTTCATCAGAGTTATTATTTAAAATCTTACATATCAAATCGATATCCTTTATACATCGGACATCTCAAACTTTAACTTTACAACTCAACATAAAATATACATCATAAAACATTGAGTACATTTTATGAACCTTAATCATGGTTTAAAGAAATAACAATCTTTAGCTAAAATATTAATCTTTGTGTATTATTTCTGATCCACGTTATTCAAGTAGCACATAGTGTTACCTTCAATCCTTAACTTGCAGAAATGGTTATTTGCAAGGTTGAGCTCGACAGCCCAGCAAATCTAACAGTTTTCATGCAACACGTATCACATAAATAACATGCTCATCTTATACATCATAAACATTGGATTAACATAACATACATGCTACGGTTCATATAACAAGTATAAAGATTGAGTTCCTTACTCAATCAGTATTCATTACTCAATCAACGTAGTCTCACGTTTCATACTTTTAACATACATATAACACATCATGCTATTTGCAATAAAGATTTAAAATAGTTCATCATCAAGTTCACATAGCAAATAGGAACTAAAAGACTTGCCTTGATCGTTGTTTACCAATAACAGTTTAACAGCTTACAACTATCTGCACTTCACGTGTCCTACACAATTATATAATCATGCACATTAACTATTAGTCAAATAGCAACCCATAGTAGTTGTAATGTAAACTTTACTTTACATCTCATAACCCTTCCTACTATCAATACACAATGCTCAATTTGATTGTGTTAACTTTCGACTTATATCTCACTATATTTCATACTCGAAGTTCATTCAAGTGTGTAAGTCTTGCTAGGAATCATTATTGGTTTTATATTAACCCCATTTCATATCTTATAATATTTATTTCATTTGACTTAAAACACTTTTTACGTTCATTAACACTTGTCACGGTGTTTCGACGTTTATTCGTCACACGCCCGATTTGTCTCTCTTGTGTATGCTTAGTATGCTTATACAACTTATCTAATGCATCATTTATCAATGTTAAACATCATTATATTTACTAACATTCATGTTTTATAACTTAGAACAAAATCTTTTTTTGTCAGAAGCACTACATTTGCATACGTGCATGCCCGACACCCTCTGATTGCCTCTGAAAACACAATAGTCCAAAAAATGACCATTTTGACCCCTTCTAATGACCTTAAATTGAAAAACTTAAAGATTAAAAGTTGTAGGCCTATTCATCCTCGTTCCGGATCATCTTGATTCGCCTCAATCAGAGTTCGTATGAAAACGTTATGCCTATTTTACTAAAATAGATCAAAACAGCCACACCTGACACACTATGGGCACATTTCTAGTGCACCCGCGCTGTCTAGCAGCTCCCAGCTATGCGCCCACACTCATGGGTAGCACGCCCGCACTCGGCTTCGCCTAGATTCCAGATTTTGCAATGTTTTTTATGTACATACTTCAAATCTTCATAACTTTTTCATTTTAAGTCGGAATTAGTTGGTTTTCGACTCTATGAACTCGTGAAACATTGAACTAATCATCCACATAATAATTATAATAGTTCTAAAACATTAATAATGCATTTTAAGGGTTCCAATTCAGTGTTCATGCTAATTTTTCATGTTTTAAGCATATTTAGCGAATTCATTCACTACGAATTCGTTTTACATCCGTTTTGACTCGTTCAACTTGGGTTGTTTCCGTTTTTTTGAGTACTATCATAATAAATTATTAATTTAAGGTTTTCATCATGATTTCATAACTAAACTTTGATTCCAACTAAGCCATAACATACATATTTCATTAAGAACACAAGTTTTTCATCTTTAGCATAATTTCATGAATTCAATTACCTAAACATTGCTTATAGATGATATATAACATAATATATATACCCATAAACATATATAAACTACACTTCAATAAATTCAACCACCAAAAACCTAATTACAAAGACTTTAGAAAACAAAAACCAAAAACTAGAAACTTAGGAATTTACATTTGATTCTTCTAAGCTCTAGTTAGATAATTGAAAGTTCTTATTTAATCTTCTTTTTCATCTTGATTTTCAGAGTGTCTCTTCCCTCTTCTCAATTTCTCTCCAAGCTCTATCTTTCTCTATGTGAGGGCCCCGAATCTAGGTCCCAAATCACCTCGGATCCGATTCGATCATTCTACACAACTATTACTATTTGCGAAAGATATAAACATAAATTGTTTATACAATACATTACACACTATTCCCCAAGGTCGAGTAACCTTAACTTAATACACATTACATAACTTACTTAACATAACCTTAAAATACAACACTTATATAATTTAGCTTCACACATATCCTAGCGCTGGAACTGTCTTTAACCTTTCCTTGTATTCGACGCGTTCGTCTTAATCTGTAATGTTTTATCATGATACAGTAAGGGTGAGCATAATGATTGCCCAGCAAGTTTTAGTTCAATAATATAACGATATATCATGATTGAAAGAGTATGAACAATAAGCTGGCTATAATTCATCAATATAATTAAGAACTAGCAGGAACAAACTTTTGACTGAACAAGTATTAAACATGAACAAAAATATTTGGACCAACTGGTAAAGAAGGTGATCAGCCTTTCATACCTGACTTATACATGCAATATGTACAGAGTACAATTCATGGCAACCAGCAATGATTAACCATAAGCTTATCCGAATAAAACACTCTTAATAGAGTTAAGTAAAAACAAACTTGCCTGAACCGTTGATTACCGCTACACAATTTATACGCTTTATCCGAAGACCTAATATTAGTAATATAGATCTCCAATATTAGAATAATATACTCAAAACTGACATCCCGACGGTCTAGTCGGACTTTTATCGAGTCTAAGTTCAATTAAACTCTGCCTTAACACCTAACAATTATCTCAGATAATTTTAATATCAGTCAAAATATTTTTTGTAAGCTCGTAATAATTTTTAAATAATTATTACCATTTATCATAAATTTTCAATCATTAAACACGTATTTAAATAAATTAAATACCACATAATTTTTTTATCATTAATATTTATTTATTATCAAATATTAATAAAATACATGTCATAATATTATAATATATTTATAATATCACAAATTAATTTTAATACCTTAAAATCATATTTATATGATTTTTAAACACTTAAATTCATTATCCTATAATTGCTTTTAATATTAAAATATTAATATTTTCATGACAAAATATCAAAAGTTATATTTTATAACTTAAAATATTTTTCTAACACTTATATCATTTTCATATGATTTTTAAATCATTAATTCTATTTTTCCTTAATTTATTTAATACATTTATTAAATTAACTAATTATCATGAACATTAATTAATTAATGAATTTTATCACAAAATATTAAAAGTCACTAAAAGTATCTTTAAATATTTTCTTATACCATAATATTATTTTTCATGATTTTTCATATATTAAAATCATTTTTAAATCATTTATTTAATATAATAATTAAATAAATAAATACCTTTTATATTCCAAAAATATTAAATAATTATGAAATATACTTAAAATAATTAAAAACTATTTTTCAGAATTTAAAATAATTTTTTGAAATTTATTTCGTATTTTTAATAATTAAAAACTATTTTTCTCTATTTTTAATTAATTTCCAGAAAAGTAGAAATTAAATTAATTAGAAACTGTCGCTATAGGGACATTAGGCGACAAAAAGCGTTGCTGAATGTGTTCTTGGTGTTCTTGGCCAATTTCCAAAAACTAATGTCAGAGTTCATGCTACCTTGTTTGACCGTTCATAATTTCTTGGATAAGTCGTTTCTGGATTTACTAAGGTGTTATAATTATAGTTCTCATGTAATATTACAAGTTGAAGTAAGTGTTATGGTCATACAATATCAGATCTGAGAGATCTAAGCTTCTAAACCTTCTGACAACATTGTTCTTCATTTCTGGGTTTTCCAGAATATGAAGAACAGTCGAGGGTACTAGTTTTCGATCCTCATATCTTAGATCCTGTAACTTGTTTGGGTAAAATATTGGCTCAATACAGTAGACAACATGTCAGCGTACAATCTTATAGCAACCGATCATCATAACAACAAAGAAATCAACAGATTAGGGCTGGTCAAACCATACTAAAAATCTCGGCTCTTGAAGGTTCTGGGTTTCCCAGAAACCTTCTTAAGGTGAATCGGTTAACGCACTTTGGCCTTGATTATAAACGATTCTGTTATGGATTTGAGTGAACTAAAAGCTTCAGTATGTAGTCTTAATGTCAGGCTATAACAAACAAACGACAACACGGCTAAAACACGTAACAGAAGCAAGATCAATGACCCTAAATATCTTGTCAGACCGGTTCTGGGTTTCTGGTTTTCTGGGCCGCCCAGAACCCAGTTTGCGTGTATGGTCAACGTACTTTGACTGACTATTTCTTGCAATCTACATGTGATCTGAGCTTTATTCAAGAGTCAGATTAAAGACCATACAACAAGGAACACATATATAACATCAAACACCACAAAACATTAACACAGAACGATCTATAGGCCTTGACATTCGACTGTCAGGTCACTTTTTAAACTCTTTTCCAGATTTTCTAAAATGCTTGATTCGTGCATCTAAGTGTTATAGATCCATGATCTATCAACCCAGATCACTTATAGACACCATATTACACATATCTAACCAATCAATTGCAACATCTAACAACAAATCATGAGATTTCGAAATTTAGGGTTCTTATACCTTTTGAGCTTTGATCCATGAATCTGACTTTGTGATCTGATCTAGGCTTGCTATGAAATGATCATGGCTTTAGTTTCTCACTCTTTCTCACTCTACTCCCGAATTTCTAGAGAGAGGACGGGTTTGGAGAAAATAAAATGTCAAGTGGCCTTTCTCTTTCTCTTAATCTATATAATTGATTGGATTCAATGAATTTGCTAGCAACTTGTGGCTGATCTTTGGACACATATCTAGGTCTAGAGTTAGGGTTAGTAACCAACCCAAGATCTTGGCAAGATTTGCAAGCTACCAATTCAAGAATGTGACATAAGGGTAAAAGATCATTTAGCAATTAATTTTAATGGCAATTATGTCAATTAGCCCAAACCCTTAGGGTTTAGTGTTTGAAAAACCATAGGGTTTGAAACCCTTAGGGTTTGCAATTTAATTTTCTAAATATTCCAATTTAGGTTTTCCAAAATAGAAAATTAACATTTCAAAATTATAATTAGAATTTTCTAATTATATTAAAATTTCTTAATCATTACTTAAATTTTTCTAATTAGGATTAGCATTTCCTAATTACAATCGCTAATTAAGCAATTTGGGTCGAAATGGTCATTAGGGTTTATAAACCACTAATTTGGGTTTCTAATAGAAAATTAAATTTTTTAATTTAAAAATTAGATTAGAATTTTCTAATTACTTATAACTTTGAAAATTAGGATTAATATTTCCTAATTAACATTAAAATCATTAAATTAACACTTAGGTTTTTCCCAATTATAAATTAGGGTTTATATTTCCGAATTAGGATTTCGGATTCCTGGAACTGAAGATAGGGTTTCCAGAACCGGTTTTTAGGGTTTCTTGCTAATTGCTTGGGTTTTCTAACCGAACATTGACGTTCTTAATATATACCTAGGGATTTTCACAGATATCATTTATCTGGTCAACCCTTGACCCTCAACAACATACTGTACACGTATAATAACATTTACACAGAATTTTGAATAATTCACCTAAATCCTTCACAGAATTTTGAAATCCTCAAAATTCTATCTTAAAAATATCAAACGCATACATTAATTTTCTGTCTAGGTTCTAATTTTGAATCTTAAATCAATTAATTAAAATTTTAAAAATTCTCTAAATTCTCGGGTTGTCACATTCACCCCTTCTTCTAAAAATTTCGTCCCCGAAATTTACCTTACACCTTACACCATCCTGCTTACACCATACATCATACATTCTCATCATCACATGCTACCCAATATACCTCTCACAGGAGTAAAAATTTTGAAATTTTGCTGAGGAGTCATATAGACTATTTGTCTGTCATTTTCGCAAAGGTTTTACGAAAATTCATCCACAAACCGACATAACTTACGAACACAAAGGGTGATTAGCCCGATATGCCCTGTATTGCTCAAGTACTGCTTTTATCCGTTTCTCGTCACTGTAACAGGCAAAAAAATTCTACCTGAGTCTTATTGGATTCCGCACCAAAACAATTTGGTTCGAGAAATTTTTTTCAATGAACATTTAGAGTTTTCATAAACTTTAGTCTAGCTGAATTGAATAGCGTAGACTCATATCAATAATTCAATTCAATTGAATTATTTAGGTGTAGCCGAACCCCGTTGGCAAATTAAAATTTTGAAAACATTTTCGAGAATGACGTCATGATGCCGTACTGTATTAACAGTCCGTTTGAGGATGCCGTCATTGTATGACTTTGTCATAACACATCATACAATAGTGGAATAACGATTTTAGATCAAATTCAACACTAAGTATTCCTGCATTTACAACTCCATCAAATTTTTATCATCTCTGCACCAGGTTACATGGTACATGAGTGATAATTAAAAGATATTTTAATATTTCTAATCATTTGCGTCTAGCTGAAATAAGTAGTATATACTATACTTTAAACCGTTTCAAAAATGATTACGAGTCTACATATTTTTTTAAAGGCACATACTGCGTATTTAGCTTGATGTCAATCATTTCGAAATTTAGCATAGTTAGGAGTTTAGGAAAACCTAATGCCTCCACTAATAATCACTTGCTTAACAATCCATCTGTTCCTATAATCCTTAACACTCCAATTACACACAACTATACCCAGTTTGTAAACCACACTTATGATTCCATAAATTACCACAATCATATGAGTTTAAGAACTTGTCCTAGTCAGACCTTTGGCGTCCATTCGATTAGGGGTTCATAAACATTTCATATAACTATGAATAAAGAATGTCACATAAGTATGAGTTTTAAGAACTTGTACTTAACCTGATATTCTCTACCTATGACCTATCTATCTGTTATACACATGAGAAAGGAATCACCCTCTTAACATGAATATAGAAAATAGCACGGCACAAACATTTCAATGATTATCATTGCCAGAACTAAGTAGTTTTTACACCAAGTACAATTCCCTGCCCATACAAGGAATCATACAACTCAGCTGCTGACATGAGTCCTCAATTGAATCCCCACCTAACCTTAACACCCTTCTCAATACGAATTTTATTCAACTCGTATTCATAATCCTTTCCTGAATTTGTACCAATTTATAGTACAACTGTCACCCAGCAAACTTGCTGTAACTTTTCAATCATTCACTTGATCCTTCTCCATCCTATAACCTTATCTGATCACGGAGTGATCTCATCGTATACATTACGATTCATTTCTATATCTAGATCGTTTTGTTTTACGATCTCCTATCACTGCACTTTCAGTCTTCTAGACTCTATAAATTTCTCACTACTGTTCAACTTTATTATAAGAGTTAGGGAACTCTGTATCTTATAACTCGCCGAGATTCATCCTTGAATCTTACCGACCCAACTAATTCTATGTGAGTTAGTATTTATCCTAATCACTGCGGTTATTAGTCTCAGGTATTCCTACCTAAGGTTCATAACCTACAGCTCTGATACCAACTATGAGGGACCCTAATCCAGGTCCCAAATCACCTCGGATTCGGTTCGATCATTCTATACAACTATTACTATTTGCGGAAGATATAAACATAAATTGTTTATACAATACATTACACACTATTTCCCAAGGTCGAGTAACCTTAACTTAATACACATTACATAACTTACTTAACACAACCTTAAAATACAACACTTATACAATTTAGCTGCACACATATCCTAACGCTGGAACTGTCTTTAACCTTTTCTTGTATCTGATGCGTTCGTCTTAATCTGCAATATTTTATCATGATATAGCAAGGGTGAGCATAAGGATTGCCCAGAAAGTTTTAGTTCAATAATATAACGATATATCATGATTGAAAGAGTATGAACAATAAGCTGGCTATAATTCATCAATATAATTGAGAATTAGCAGGAACAAACTTTTGACTGATCAAGTATTAAACATGAACAAAAATATCTGGACCAACTGGTAATGAAGGTGATCAGCCTTTCATACCTGACTTATACATGCAATATGTATAGAGTATAATTTATGGCAACCAGCAATGATTAACCATAAGCTTATCCGAATGAAACACTCTTAATAGAGTTAAGTAAAAACAAACTTACCTGAACCGTTGATTACCGCTACACAATTTATACGCTTTATCCGAAGACCTAATATTAGTAATATAGATCTCCAATATTAGAATAATATCATCACGGTATAATATTACTATATATATAAACATAGAATAACCTAAACACATAACACACATCCCTATCAATCTCTAACACACATAGGACTCGGTATCAAGTCAAACTATTGCAGTCTGAGTTGAACCCGACACAAAACTGACATCCCGACGGTCTAGTCGGACTTTTATCGAGTCTAAGTTCAATTAAACTCTGCCTTAACACCTAACAATTATCTCAGATAATTTTAATATCAGTTAAAATATTTTTTGTAAGCTCGTAATAATTTTTAAATAATTATTACCATTTATCATAAATTTTCAATCATTAAACACGTATTTAAATAAATTAAATACCACATAATTCTTTTATCATTAATATTTATTTATTATCAAATATTAATAAAATTCATGTCATAATATTATAATATATTTATAATATCACAAAGTATTTTTAATACCTTAAAATCATATTTATATGATTTTTAAACACTTAAATTCATTATCCTATAATTGCTTTTAATATTAAAATATTAATATTTTCATGACAAAATATCAAAAGTTATATTTTATAACTTAAAATATTTTTCTAACACAAATCATTTTCATATGATTTTTAAATCATTAATTCTATTTTTCCTTAATTTATTTAATACATTTATTAAATAAACTAATTATCATGAAAATTAATTAATTAATGAATTTTATCACAAAATATTAAAAGTCACTAAAAATATCTTTAAATATTTTCTTATACCATAATATTATTTTTCATATATTAAAATCATTTTTAAATCATTTATTTAATATAATAATTAAATAAATAAATACCTTTTATATTCCAAAAATATTAAATAATTATGAAATATACTTAAAATAATTAAAAACTATTTTTCAGAGTTTAAAATAATTTTTCGAAATTTATTTCGTATTTTTAATAATTAAAAACTATTTTTCTCTATTTTTAATTAATTTCTGAAAAATCAAAAATTAAATTAATTAGAAACTGTCGCTATAGGGACATTAGGCGAGAAAAAGCGTTGCTGAATGTGTTCTTGGTGTTCTTGGCCAATTTCCAAAAACTAATATCAGAGTTCATGCTACCTTGTTTGACCGTTCATAATTTATTGGATAAGTCGTTTCTGGATTTACTAAGGTGTTATAATTATAGTTCTCATGTAATATTACAAGTTGAAGTAAGTGTTATGGTCATACAATATCAGATCTGAGAGATCTAAGCTTCTAAACCTTCTGACAACATTGTTCTTCATTTCTGGGTTTTCCAGAATATGAAGAACAGTCGAGGGTACTAGTTTTCGATCCTCATATCTTAGATCCTGTAACTTGTTTGGGTAAAATATTGGCTCAATACAGTAGACAACATGTCAGCGTACAATCTTATAGCAACCGATCATCATAACAACAAAGAAATCAACAGATTAGGGCTGGTCAAACCATACTAAAAATCTCGGCTCTTGAAGGTTCTGGGTTTCCCAGAAACCTTCTTAAGGTGAATCGGTTAACGCACTTTGGCCTTGATTATAAACGATTCTGTTATGGATTTGAGTGAACTAAAAGCTTCAGTATGTAGTCTTAATGTCAGGCTATAACAAACAAACGACAACACGGCTAAAACACGTAACAGAAGCAAGATCAATGACCCTAAATATCTTGTCAGACCGGTTCTGGGTTTCTGGGCTGCCCAGAACCCAGTTTGCGTGTATGGTCAACGTACTTTGACTGACTATTTCTTGCAATCTACATGTGATCTGAGCTTTATTCAAGAGTCAGATTAAAGACCATACAACAAGGAACATATATATAACATCAAACACCACAAAACATTAACACAGAACGATCTATAGGCCTTGACATTCGACTGTCAGGTCACTTTTTAAACTCTTTTCTAGAGTTTCTAAAATGCTTGATTCGTGCATCTAAGTGTTATAGATCCATGATCTTTCAACCCAGATCACTTATAGACACCATATTACACATATCTAACCAATCAATTGCAACATCTAACAACAAATCATGAGATTTCGAATTTAGGGTTCTTATACCTTTTGAGCTTTGATCCATGAATCTGACTTTGTGATCTGATCTAGGCTTGCTATGAAATGATCATGGCTTTAGTTTCTCACTCTTTCTCACTCTACTCCTGAATTTCTAGACGAGTTTGGAGAAAATAAAATGTCAAGTGGCCTTTCTCTTTCTCTTAATCTATATAATTGATTGGATTCAATGAATTTGCTAGCAACTTGTGGCTGATCTTTGGACACATATCTAGGTCTAGAGTTAGGGTTAGTAACCAACCCAAGATCTTGGCAAGATTTGTAAGCTACCAATTCAAGAATGTGACATAAGGGTAAAATGATCATTTAGCAATTAATTTTAATGGCAATTATGTCAATTAGCCCAAACACTTAGGGTTTAGGGTTTAAAAAACCTTAGGGTTTAAAACCCTTAGGGTTTGCAATTTAATTTTCTAAATATTCTAATTTAGGTTTTTAAAAATAGAAAATTAAAATTTCAAAATCATAATTAGAATTTTTTAATTATATTAAAATTTCTTAATCATTACTTAAATCTTTCTAATTAGGATTAACATTTCCTAATTACAATCGCTAATTAAGCAATTTGGGTCAAAATGGGCATTAGGGTTTATAAACCACTAATTAGGGTTTCTAATAGAAAAATAATTTTCTAATTTAAAAATTAGATTTTGTAATTAGATTAGAATTTTCTAATTACTTATAACTTTGAAAATTAGGATTAATATTTCCTAATTAACATTAAAATCATTAAATTAACACTTAGGTTTTCCCTTATTATAAATTAGGGTTTATATTTCTGAATTAGGGTTTTGGATTCCTGGAACTGAAGATAGGGTTTCCAGAACCGATTTTTAGTGTTTCTTGCTAATCGCTTGGGTTTTCTAACCGAACATTGACGTTCTTAATATATACCTAGGGATTTTCACAGATATCATTTATCTGGTCAACCCTTGACCCTCAACAACATACTGTACACGTATAATAACATTTACACAGAACATAGCCACGTATACCTTAATCCTGAATAATTCACCTAAATCCTTCACAGAATTTTGAAATCCTCAAAATTCCATCTTAAAAATATCAAACGCATACGCTAATATTCTGTCTAGGTTCTAATTTTGAACCTTAAATCAATTAATTAAAATTTTAAAAATTCTCTAAATTCTTTGGTTGTCACACTCTGTGTGTTTTCTTTACTCATGTGAAGGAGTAATATACTGATGAAACACTTACGCGATCTTAACTTGAATCGGTTATACACCCAAAAGTCCCAACAATTATAGAAAATAAAAGGTTTAGGCCATGTTTGGCTTGACCTCAAACAAACTCATTTGACTTATCTTCATTTTATTTCATTTTCATACTATACAATATATATTTTTTTCTTTAATTCCTCCAACATATCACACTTCATTTTCTTTTTTTTATTGCTAAATTATTCAGCCAACACTGTTCCCATCTATTTACCATATGACTTATGGAATTAATTTCATAAGTAAAACACTTTTAATCAACTACACATTTTCATTAAAAAAATTAATATTTATTTCACTAATTATTTTAATAAATTATACAATTATTATGTTTAATTATAAAATTTTCTTTCCTTTTATAAATTGTCTCAAGACAATTTATTTAATCTATACTTTTAATCATAATTTAGATATTTATTTAATTCATTAATCCTAACACCAATATTTATTTATAATTATATTGATTCTTCTCATTCTCATACTCCATTTACATTCAATTGGCTAAATATAATATATTAAGCCATTACATAAACACATTACTCTTACATGTAATATATTATCTTCCCACGTTATTAAAACAATTATATTTACATTAATTCATTATTTAAATTAAGAAAATTACTCGCTTTATATACGAGATTAAATTCTTAATAATTTCATTACCAACAAGGCATACTAATTAAATTATATTATTCCATAATATAATTTCCATCTTAATTAACTAATACTATTTAGTTAATTTCTTTTGCCACCGTATTCCTTTTTCATAACTAATTTTCTTCACTTTCTTTAATAGTTTAATCAACTATTAAATCTCATATAAATTTAATTTTCTCACACCAAAACACATAATTCAAAATATATACATCTCATAATAAGAATTTTAATTATTAAATTCTTATTTTAATAACTTATAAAAATTTGGGTTGTCACACCAGCCCTAGCCTGGTTCGCCTCCCACTAGAAGTTGGTCTCTCCCTTCATCATATAGGTGGCTAAAGAAGTCTTTTTCCCCTCTTCGACATTTGTAATTATAAATGCCTTCTCAATCTCTTTCACCCAAGTTTGGGCTTCTATAGGGTCTGTAGTTCTTTTGAACTCCGGCGGACCTACACTCTTGAAATCCTTAAATGTAGTAGCACGTACTACCGCAGGATTAAGAGGTATATTTGTGCCATTTCTATTAAAGGCAGCTGTTAATAAATTAACAAACTCCTGCATCGAGTTAATCGGTCCCCCTTCTGGTTGATTCACATTAGCTTCCTGATTTATTTTTCATCTTCTTGGCGGCATATTTCTGTTAACATGAATAACAATTCCTTATTACTTTCTTCTTATTAATTAGTCATTATTCATATTTAACAATAACTCAAACTCATTACAAAACATGTTCAATAAAGTGCTTATATTGATATGCTTTCTTCTTTGTAATATAATACTACATCGTTCACCATACATAACCTTAACTAATTACATTACTTTCCCGTAATTACTTTCTAAAAATTGGGATTTACAAAATACTACACTTCGATAAATTTTTACAATTGAAGGTTTGACGTCATTACATAGATATATAATATTTACATATCTATATATATTCTAGTTATTAACTAGATTACATCTGCCTAATGGCATTTGCATAATCTGCATCGATAAAACTGGCCACCACATCCTGACTGATCTTATGTCGAGTCTGCCCTGCCTCCACAGGATAATTAGCAACTTGTCGATGATAATCCTCATGTGAACTCTTATGAATATAGGACATCTTTCTAATCTTCTGCCACTTAGCCTTTAGCTCCTTCTTAAGCTCGAAGGCCTCATGTTTTAGCTCTCGAACCTTATCCTTAGCCAAACCTTTCTCGTCATGTCAAATCTCCCAAAATGTCTCCATGTCCCTCTTGTCCTCCAAGATGTCATGGACTTCCTCTTTCAGCGCTTTCACCTCCTTACCTAACTAGATATTCATATCCAACAAAGTCATAAACAACGCCTTCATTGACTCCCCCGGTGTCATCTCTTCTATAGGTATTACCATATTAAACGATACTACATGCACCTCCTCCTCAGACATTCCATCGAACAAAGATGTAAACCCTACATTCTCAAAATCATCCGATTCATCCACCACCACTATTGGCACTTCGACTAATGGTGTCGATAAAATCTCTATCTGATTCACTGACTCCTCGCTAACAACATGTATATCTTTATACATAACATTATCTCCTGACATCTACAATAAAGCATAATATCTTGATTAGTACACAACATCAGAATATTATAAACACATATCACATTTAATGCATTTTAGGGTTAACTTTATCTTTTTATTCATCTTGTAATGAATTTCCTCAATTCACATCTTAAAAACTCAACATAAGTTTAATTACTACTAGCTTCCTCAACTTTTCTTAAGGTTATAGCTTAAGGTTCTTTTCCCCCCTTAAGATTTATAACCTACGGCTCTGATACCAACCTGTGATGCCCTTAAATTCGGGTATCTTCCAACTCGATAGATGGTGCTACACGGTGCTACTGTTCACACATACATTCAGTTGAAATACATCAATAGAGTGAATTTGTCTACTATTTATTACATAATAATAAGTCCCTTCCCAGGTTCTTTGTAACCATTACATATGTTCTTTGTCATAGTATCAAACTAATATAAAAATATTATTATTTTATTACAAGGATAACTACTTGTCCGCCTTAGTCTTCCCTTTGACCTTACCGAATCCTTCGATCCGTTCATTTTTAACTGCAATCATATGGTTCAAGCAAGGGTGAGCATAACTAGCTCAACAAATATAACAATTATAGTGGAGCAACATGCAAGAATCATATGAGTATATCTTCTATAACTGAACCAATAGTTATGAAGTACTATGAATAAATCAAAATAACACTTCTCTTTTCTTTAAAATGTTTAAAGATGAACATCATCAGTTAAACTTTGAATTTGGTCAAAGACCATGAGTATGCCATTCTTTCTTTTTTTTAAAAGGACAACCCGGTATTAAGTCCGTAAGTCGACATTTCTTATGAGCACGTCTAGGTGATCAGCCTATAGTAATCTATATTGTACAACACTACTACATTAAACGTACCTATGTTTAAGTTTTGGCAAACTCACGTGCCAATCGATTTTTGGTAAACCGTTTGTTTATACTTTAAGTCTGGTCTAGCCATAGTAAGTGGCTTCGATTACTTCGTTAAATCAATCCATGCATATAATACATGAATCATAAAGCTTGTCCAAAATAAAGTATAGACAAGGGTTTAGAAAACTTGCCTTCAGTGTCGTCTAGCGCTAATTAACTTTCTCTTTGGGTATTTATAGGTTCTACATAACATAATCACATAACACACCATGTTAGGTCTTATACAATCCATAAGTATTGTCATTAACCTATCTTCTCCTTCTTGTCATTAAAAATATCCATTTGGTTAACCTAATAATATTTGTTAAGTTAATTAACGTTCATTACGGCTTTATAACATTTTATTGTTATAAGTAACCTTTAGTTAACTTTTTAATTATTGAACTTAAGGTTTTAATCATCATTTAAGATGTTACTTTAATTTTAATAAAGGTCATAATTCACCTTCAATCAACTTACCTTTCTTTTATGTTCATAACTATTCTTCTTTGCTTTTGGTCTATGACTGGCTCTGCTGTGGCTCCCCCAAATCTATATACCCACGGTATCTAATATGGTGTTCACAGCTGATCAATTAATATAACGCATCTAAATCTATACACCCGCGATATCTTATTCAATGCTTATATCTAATCGAAATACTATACATAAATGACAAGATACAATTCCTATTTATTCAAGATTCACAGTATCCCATAACAAATAACAATTTATTATAGAACTATTGCTGTGTTTGGATACCACTACAAAAAAATGGGGCTTCAGCAACAACTGATTTTCGTTGCTAAAGGTGCCAAATTTCGTTGCTAAAGGGTTTTGGCAACAACTTTACTATCGTTGCGTCTTTCATTGCGCAATGAGCGTTGTTAATTGTTCCGCAACGAACGTATTTTTTTCGTTGCCAAAAGTAATACATTTTGCTATGAAATTTGGCTTTCGTAGAGAGACATCGATCCTTTAGCAACAAAATGTATTATTGTAGAATAATTAACATTTCGTTGCTAAAAAGGCCATTTCGTTGCAAAAGTCTTCTAATTGGCAACGAAATGAACTCTTTTTTTTTGCAATGACCATGCATTTTCGTTGCAATTGACACCATTTTGCAACGACATTTTTCGTTGCAGTAAATTATGAAAATTGTTGCCTAAGCTTGCTTTCGTTGCGAAATGTAAACTTTTTAGCAACGATTTTCGTTGCTAATTAGATTATTTGGCAATGACATTATGCTGAATCAGCAACGAAAATGTTTGTTGCTGGTTATTTTTCAATAGCAACGAAAGTCGTCGATTAGCAACGACTTTATATGTTGCCGTTTCTTTATATGTGCAACGAAAGTTGATATGATTTGCAACGATTAAAAATGTTGCCTTTTTATTTTAGTATTAGCAACAATATCCTTTTCGTTGTTATTATGTTAATTTTTCGTTGCCAAATATTATATTTTTAATGTCATTAGCAACGAAAATTTGTTGCTAAATGTATAAAAAATTGTTGCTATATTAAATCTTGTTCAATACTTTTGTAACGAATTACATTGTTGCCAAATCAAAATTTGACATTCTTTTTGTGTACCTAACTGGCTCAATGTCCTCATAACAAATAATGGCAAAAATACAAAAAACTAAAATATTATTAACTTAATAAAATCATCCACTACATAATCATTCATTATCTTTACAATTAACCATCTAAAGCTACCACAATTCTTCAATCAAAGTATATATCTAAATATATAGAGTGAGTACACTTCATAATTTCGTCCCTTGTCTTCCGTAAACGTAGCACGGAAATTTGATACCCAGTATTGTAAGGCAGGTCGTAGAAGCAGTCTTTCTGCACATTTAAAAATAATAACAAGTTAGGAAAATGAAGCAAATAGGTCAGCAGAGGCATTTAGAGCCAAAATTAATACACAAAGACAATAGAGTTGCTACGTGGTTGGTACTAACGATTATTGCTAGATACAAACATATAGCTTCCAAAGCACACATACCAATTCTTGCTCCACATCTGTGAGGGCCCCGAATTCGAGGTCTCGAATCACCGCGGATCCGGTACAATCATTCTATAACTATTGCGGAAGATATAAACATAAAATTGTTTATACATTACATTACACACTATTTCCCAAGGTCGAGTAACCTTAACTTATACACAATTTATAACTTAACTAACACATAACATTAATATCATACAATACTATTACAAATCTAATCGTACCCATTATCTTTAAGCTGGAACTGATCTTTAACCTTTCCTTGTATCCGACGCATTCGCCTTAATCTGCAATATTTTTATCATGATATAGCAAGGGTGAGCATAAGGATTGCCCAGCAAGTTTAAGTTCAATAATATAATGATATATCATGATTGAAAGAATCTGAATAATAAGCTGGCTATAATTCAACAATATAATTGTGAACTAGCAAGAATAAATTTATGACTGAACAAGTATTATACATGAACAAATATATCTGAACCAACTGGTAATGAAGGTGATCAGCCTTTCATACCTGACTTATACATGCAATATGTACAAAGTACAATTCATGGCAACCAGCAATGATTAACTATAAGCTTATCCGAATGAAACAACTCTTAGTAGAGTTAAGTAAAAATAAACTTGCCTGAACCGTTGATTACCGCTACACAATTTATTTCGCTTTATCCGAAGACCTAATATTAGTAATATAGATCTCTAATATTAGAGTAATATCACCACAATATAATATTATATATATATATATATATATATATATATATACACACACACACACACACACACAGAGAGAGAGAATAACCTAAACACATAACACATAACCCTATCAGTCTACAACACACATAGGACTCAGTATCAAGTCAAACTATTACAGTCTGAGTTGAACCCGATACATATCTGACATCCCGACGGTCTAGTCGAACAAAATTTCGAGTTTAAGTTCAATTAAACTCTGGTTAAACACTTAACCATTAACTTAAAATTTTTTTAATATTAATTAAAATATTTTTCTGAGTCTCATAATAATTTTCACATAATTATTATCATTTGTTATAAAATTTTAATCTTTAAACCATATTTAAATGAATTAAATACCACATAATTCTTTTAAAAATATTAATGAAATACATCACATAATATTATAATATATTTATAATATATAAAAGTATTTTTAATACTTTAAAATCACCTTTATATGATTTTTAAACAATTAAATTCATTATCCGATAATAGCAATTAATATTTTCATGACAAAATATCAAAAGTTATATTTTATAACTTAAAATATTTTTCTAACACTTAAATAATTTTTATATGATTTTTAAATCATTTATTCTATTTTTTCATAATTTATTTAATATATTTATTAAATAAACTAATTATCATTAATATTAATTAATTAATGAATTTTATCACAAAATATTAAAAGTCACTGAAAATAACTTAAAATATTTCCTTTTACCAAAATATAATTTTTCATGATTTTTCATGAATTATAATTATTTTTAAATAATTTATTTAATATTATAATTAAATAAATTAAATACCATTTATATTCCAAAAATAATAAATATTTATGAAATATACTCAAAATAATTAAAAACTATTTTTCAGAATTTATTTTGTATTTTTAATAATTAAAAACCATTTAATTCGATTTATTTAATTAAAAATATTGATTTCTAAAACTAACTGTCGCTAAAGGGCCCTATAGCGATAGAACCGTCGCTATAGGTGTTCTTGAGCTGCCCAAAAAAGCATTTCAGTCATCAAGTCATGATGTTTGACCAACATTTAATCTTATATCTTAATGTTTTCTGGGGTAGAAAATGTTTTAATCATGTAGTATAAGTGTAATACTGCTACTATATACTAATTTCATGGCCAAGATATAACAAATCAGAGAGTTATAAGCTCTCCAATATGATGTCAGACCTGTTTATCAAATTCTGGGTTTTCTAGAATTTAAGAACAGTTAAGGTTCCTATTTTGAGCCCTTAAATCGTTGCTTTCTAGGCTTGTTTTGTGTGATCTAGTGATTCATATATGTAGTAGATATGTCAGTTTGCAAGTAGATAACATTATAACATCATAATATCAAAACATGAGTGAGATCTGGCATGGTCAAACCATGTCATAAATCTGTTCTTCCCGTTTTTCTTGGTTTTCCAGAAACTGCATATCAGGGTCGAGTTGCCTAGTTTGACCACCTATTATGATTACTATGTTGATGTTGTAAGAGGTATAAAGACCCAGATCTATAATACATTATACAATCTACAATATGGTTACCATAGCATTATCATATCACAAAACAACTGTCAGATCTATTGCTTAGAATTTCTTGTCAGACGGTGATTTCAACTTCTGGGTTACCCAGAATGTTCATGGTCATGCTTGATCAACCATCTTTGACCTTGCATATCTTGAAATCTGTAAATGGAATAACTTTGATTCCACTTCCAGATTAAAGACTTCCTGTCAGGCTACAAGTATAAAGCTTAAAACAACTCAAATAATAAACAAGAAAGGATCTATGGGCTCTGACTTTTGCTTGTCAGACCATATTTTTCAATTTTTCCAGATTTCTAAAAATGCTTGATTCGTGCATCTAATTGATATAGATCCTTGATCTAACAACCCAGATCACTTATTAACACCCTAATACATAACTTTAAACAATCAATTACAACAACTAACATCAAATAATCAGATTTCTAAGATATAGGGTTCTTATACCTTTGAGCTTTGATTCTTGATTATGATCTTTTTGATCTGATCTTGGTAAGTTAATAAGCTAACTTAGCTTTCATTCTCTCTCTCTCTCTCTCTCTCTCTCTCTCCCCATACCCGAATTTTAGAGAGAGAGGGTCTTGGGAGAAATGAGAAATAAAGTGAGCATGTCTCTCTCTCTTTTAATCTAATTTTTTTGATGCAATGTATCTGTGTGATGTAAAGGGGCTGATATTGTTGAGATATAAGTCTTAAGCTAGGGCTAGGGTTTTGGTGAACAACTCACCATAGGTCTAGATCTACAAGCAACCTTCAAAATAATGCACAAAGGGCATTTTGGTCATTTCCATTTTTATTTTAATGGCAAACTTGTCAATTAGCCAACTTAAGGTTTAGGGTTTGGTTTAGGGTTTAGGGTTCAGAAAACCTTAGGGTTTAGGGTTTAGGGTTTGCAATTTAATTTTCTAAATTTTCTAATTTTAGTTTTAAAATTAGAAAATTAATATTTCTAAATTATAATTAGAATTTTCTAATTATATTAAAATTCCTTAATCAAAATTTAAATATTGCTAATTTGGATTAAAAATTCCTAATTAAAATTGCTAATTAAGCAATTAGGGTCTAAATCGTTCATTAGGGGTTATAACCCAAAATTAGGGCTTCTAATAGAAAATAATTTTCCTAAATTAGAAATTAGATTTCGTAATTAGATTAGAGTTTTCTAATTACTATAAGTTAAAAATTAGGATTAATATTTCCTAATTACCATTAAAATTATTAAATTAATACTTAGGTTTTCCCTAATTATAATTTAGGGTTTCAAATCCCGAAGTTAGGATTTTTTAAATTTGAAATTAGGGTTTGCTAATTAATTAAGCTTTATCCTAATTAATGTATTAATTAATAGCACTTAAGAAATATAATAATCGTTTAAGTTCCCAGATTAGGGTTTCATGCACCGAATTAGGGTTTCAGATTCTCAGAACTGAAATTAGGATTTCCAGAACCGGTTTCTAGGGTTTCTTATAATCGCTAGGGTTTTCTAACCGAACGTTGAAGTTCTTAATATATACTTAGGGTTTGTTACAGATATCGCTTATCTGGTCAACCCTTGACCCTTAACTACATTCTGAATACATAAATGACCATATACACAGAACATAAACACATATACATTTAATCCTGAATAATTCACCTAAATCCTTCACATAATTTTGAAATCCTCAAAATTCCTTCTCAAAAATATCAAACACATACACTTATTTTCTGTCTAGGTTCTAATATTGTACCTTAAATCAATTAATTAAATTTTTAAAATTTTTCTAAATTCTCGGGTTGTCACAACATCCAGGTAGGTAATTGTCTTCACACCTAAAATTTCAATAAATATCTAAGCCATGTTGGACATAGAATTTCAACATTTACATATAGTAAAGCAGCACATTAAAATTATATATATATATATATATATATATATATATATATATATATATATATATATATAATGAATTTAGGAACTAATGAATAACCAGCAAGGTGCAATATCCTAGAGGAAATGTCAAGTATATTTGCTTCTTTATTGTAAAGATTGTTCGACTTCTCTCCACTCTAATTAATCAGTGAAGAACTCATAATTATCAGAGTCAAAATGTAATGAAACCAATCATATAGTGAACCAACACATTAAAATGTAATAAATAAATTCTTAGGCTACTCAACTGTAGTCAGACAGCTGCTCGATCGTGCTATCCCAGAAGCTAATGAATCTCGACTATATAGAGTAAAAAGAATGGGCAGATCAGTGCTATGTCTCATTAGTGCAAGTAGAGAAAATTTTTGCCACAGCCTGCCTATGCCAAACATTTCAGAAAAAGAGAAGTGAATTGGAACTTTGAACATGACAAAATTTAATCTCACCTGCACGAGCAGACAGATGCTGAGGGGCTTGAGGCACATTTCTCACTGTAACTGAATCAATGAAGGATAAAAACTTAGAACTGAATACTACACAAATATTGCAGCAACCAAACAGAGTTATTGATATACAATGCTGTGCAGCTTCAAACAAAATCCTAAATCAAGTTAACCTAATGGAGCTGGTATTGGTTGTGGGACTCGAGGCACACTTTTTGCTATAGCTGAATCGTCTTGAAGCAGAAATGACACATTTAATTTCCCAGGATTCTTAGCTGCTTTTGCTCTAAGAGCATACCGCCTGTTTTGGAACCAATTCCACAACTCTTCCGACGACAAATAACTTGTAGTATCAAAGAAGACCTCTTCTTTTTCATCAAAGCTCAACATGTATCAATTGCAGTAGTGTTTTCTATAGCCCCAAAGATTAGTTCTGGTGCTCTATAATACCATGAACAGATGTATGATATATTCGGTTCACCACAAGACCAATGGATTTCAAAACTACCACACAAAAACATAAATCCATGTTTTTTTTGAAAACAAACTTACCAACATCTTTGCACTCCCAAAATCACATAGCTTCAGCTGATGGGTGTGAGGATTGACCTGCACCAAGCATCACTACCCTCAGATTCAGAAACTTTAATAAACAACTATAATAATAATGTCTTTGGCACATAATATAATATTATAGCATTTCAAGATCATCACTAAATTTCCACCAAATAAGCACCCGTATAAATCACTACTCAAGATCATTAAACCAAAAGAATAACAAAGTATATCGGCTGTGTACTTCTGGCCAAAACAATACAATTTAAAAATGAAAAATGACATATTTGAATCATTGAAACTAGGTTGATGCACAAATACAGTTTTTGCACCTACAGATAACTCACATTTGCTGGGGACTTGTTTCTTTACAATTTTTACTATTAAATGTCATATGAGATCATTAATCAAGCAGAAACATGATCGAGTTGGAACTCTACAACTTATTATTCCAATATAGGTAGAGTTACAAAATAAGGTTTTTGTCAACTGTCATTAATGAAGAAATTGTCTTCGTACCAAAACTTTCAACCAGTTACACCTACTGAATACCATCAAGGCGTGCTCTGGTTTATAAATGTAGATGATTTTCAAAATTTTGAAATTTTAGATAATTTACTCAGCTGGCAGTCATGTATATGAACAAATAGGTTGAGTAAAAGGAATATCGTTTTATTTATACATCATGCTTCCAGAAAATTGGAGGACCAGAATTTGTAATAACATAAACCAATAACATATTTAAGTCAATAAATCAAAGTTAAGAAGTAGAATAATACCAAGTTTTATTCAGGTGCATTTGGCCTAAGTTACAAAGCTACGCTTTGAGGTATAATAGGAACTGCCTTGACTCCTAAATTGGGACGGCCAGCTGCATTAGAATGGGCAGACAAAGGTTGTTCTAAGGAGCCAATAGAATGAGATGTTCGGACACCTGAACCAGAACGACAATCTGACTAAATAAAATAATTAAGCATCATTCAAATGTTTTAACTTTGATAAGATGAAAGGCATACCATAGTTGATTCTAGTTCTGATCATCTTTCTCTTCCTCGTCCATACTTTGTTCTTCTTCACTACGATAATCTACAGGTGTATCATCCTCACTACACCCCTCGTCGAATTCATCCTCCTCAAAATCATCCTCATCGACATCATCATCTATGTCTCCATCCAATAAGATATTGTGTTCAATGTTAATTTTTTGAGTTCTTTGTCTTAAGACACTATTATTTATTATTTCTGGATCAACATCATCTCTATTCATTGGCCCTATATCCTGATCTTGAACAACAATGTCAATATCGGGTGAGTCATCATCAAGGTTAACAACATTGTCAGTGGTATATTCTTCAATCTCGTCCATTTCATCCTCCGAAACATCAAATACTTGTCGGTGGTTAAACCTTTGAACAATTTTCCAGTTGCAGCCTAATTTCAAATCATCAACAAAAAAAAATTGTTTTGCTTGAGAAGCTAATATGTATGGGTCGTTTCTATACTATGTGCTACTTACATTTAAACTTGTAAAGTGTGTATCCTTCCTAATACCCATACGCCGATTAGATAAATCAAACCACTCACAAGAAAATATAAACACATTATACCCTTTTCCATACTCTATTTTGATAATATCATTTAATAAGCCAAAAAAGTCGATACTTTTCCCATCGTGTTCTCCTTCACATGTTATTCCACTATTTTGGCTTTGCCTACGATTGTCACGATCTTTGACAAGAAACCTTACTCCATTTACAATGCATCCTTTATATTTCCATACTCTTAAATTTGGACCACTTGCTAATGCAAATAGTTGATCACTAATGACATTTGATGTGGTATTCCAAAGATGATGAATCTATTAGAGGAAAAAATTTAAATTAATCATTGATTTTCAAATAGCAACAAACAACTTTAAAAGGGGAAGAAATATTATTTTACCTTCTTTTTAAACCACTGAGGAAATATTTTTTCCAATTCGATGTTGTTTTGGTAAGGTAGTTTTAATTCCTCTTTACATTCCCTACAAGAATAATTTTATTACAAAAAACATAGTATGAAGCAATAATTATTTGAATAGTTTAATGATAAAATGTATAACTTACTCAATATAAGGTTGCACGTCTTCACAATTATTCAAGACATATCAATGAGCCATTTGAATCTCCTTGGAATCCGCATAGTCAAAAAGAAAACCACATAATGGTTTAACATTTTGAGAAAAGACAGAAAGAGCATCTTTTCTAACTTTTCCATCAGGATTACGGTCCTTTTTATTGAACTTGCTCTCACTTCGTGGTAAGTACAAGGAACAAAATGTCAAACATTCATCTGCGACATACCCTTCAGCAATTGATCCTTCTGGATGTTCTTTGTTCCTTACGTACTTTTTCAGCGTGCATAGTTACCTTTAAAAAAAATTACGAAATTAAGTGTGACACAACTATAAAGTTCATAGATAACAAGAAATATATAGTTACATACCTTTCAATTGGATACATCCACGAATAGCATACAGGGCCTGTAAACATTGCTTCTTATGGTAGATGAACAGCCAAGTGAACACAAATATCAATGAAGGCCGGTGGATAAATCCTCTCAATCTTGCATAAGATAATTATAATATCCTTCTCCATTTTTCTTAAGTCATCCACTTTTAGTGTCCTACTACATTGATTTTTAAAGAATGCACCCAACTTAGTTAATGTTGTTGCCACATCGTCATTAAGATTCCTTTGCACTCCAGCAGGGATTAATCGTTGTAAAAGAACATGGCAGTCATGCGTCTTGTATCCCGACATGCTATTATCACTTGTATTAACACATCTAGTAATATTTGATGCATATCCGTTTGGGAATTTGACAGACCGTATAAAGGACAAGAATTTGTCTCTCTCTTTTTTGGAAAAAGAAAAGGCTGGTTGTGGCTTGTCAAACTTCTCTCCCCATGGTCTTAAGTGCAGCTCTTTACGTATATTCATATCCTCTAAATCTTGTTGAGCCTTGTAAGTGTCCTTATTTTTACCTTCAATATTTAGTAATGTCCCAAGTATTTTTACTTTCAATCTTTAGTAATGTCCCAAGTATGTTATCACTTTCTAGTACTATACATATCTTATTTACTAATACATATAACTGATCTGATTATGTAGTTTCAAAAATTTACTCTTCTTATATAATTGGTACTTCAAAATGTCTGGCCCTGGATTTAAGAGGAAAGGAACAGCTCAAACAAGAAAATATTTAACCTCGCAAAATGTTGAAGTCTTTGAGGATAATGAAGAAGTTGAACTAAACTTAACTGAAGGTTCAAATCCTCGTGTAAAAAGAAGAATTATGCTAACATCAAGTCCTCTAAGAAGCCCAATCACAAGATCACGAATTATGCTGACATCAAGTCCTCCAAGAAGCCCAATCACAAGATCACAAACTCGATTTGCTCAACCATCACCTGTGGGTCGAATAAGCAAATTATGTTCAATAATTGCACGTTCACCGAATGCCAATGATGGTCATGCGAAGTGCGTACTCCCATTTCTACCTCGATGCAACGTACTAATGACACTATAGTTGGTGAAAATTCTACCCCACCAACAGAATGTGGTCCGACACCAACGTCAGATGAGCAAGGGTCTGCACAATGTGAGTTTTATATAAACCTATTTAGTAGACATATGTTATACACGCGCGCATGTCTGTGTGTATATATATATATATATATATATGATATACATAATTATTATTTTCTTGTTAATTTGTTGTTCCTTTTACTTTTTGACATCTAATATTTTGAATAACTTCATCTTCAGCAAAGAAAATACGCGGACCTACTCGCGGTATTGGTCTTGAGAAACTCACCAAGTCAAAAGGAAAGAAGTTGGCTATCAATGTGTCACCTAGTAAAGAAAGGCCCATAGATCCTACAGAATCAGCTAAGTTGTCGTTAGAGATAGGATTGATGGTCCGCCACCACCTCCCAATGAATACCAAGTTTAAGGATATTACAGAGGGAGTAATTGAAGAATCATTGTCAAGGGTTGAAGTAAGATGATAATATTAAATTATGTCAAATATTGTTATTCATAGTTGAGTATGCATTTGTCCTTATTGGCAATTAGTTTTTGTTTTATACCTTGTCTATAAATCCATGGAGAATGACACTCATTAGGATACTTGATTTGTTAGATAAAAGGTGCGAGTAACAGTTGAATTCATGGGTTAGAGTTTAATAGGCTAATTTTGATATTTTTTACTCATGAACTAGTTAATTTTGCTGGATTATTTTTTTCTTTAGGCTCGCTTAGATATCGACCTTTCTAAACCTCATGTGAAGCGTGTTGTACTTGGAATAATGAAGGATAGGAATAGAGGGCAGAGGTGTAAGCTTTACAAATTATTCAAAACTTTTCAATCAACCGAAGATGTTAGAAAAAATCCTCCAAACAACATTGATATTACCAAGTGGACTGAAATGTGTGATTATTGGACATCGCCAAAATTTATTGTATGATTATTCTAACTTTCATCATTTTTTATATGCTTATGATATTCAGTTTTTTTTAAAAGATTAGATTTTTATTATTTGTTCAATGGTATTTTTTTCCAGCATCGCTCAGAAGTAAACAAGAAAAATTGAGGCAATAATGCCATTCACAGTGGAGGATCAAAACCATTTGTCGTTCATCATTCTGAGAAGGTATGTAATTATGAATGTTCAAAATCATTCTTGTGTGAACCAGCCTATTATTTTAAGCAATTAGGATCTTTTAAGATCGCCTAATAGGCCATTGAGTGTTTCATTTTACTCTTTATCTGCAACAGAATCAACCACTGCGCGCCCTATGTAGTAGCTAGAATAACTAATGATTGCTATCAAGGTTCTACAATATATAGGTATTAGGCATACTCTCATTTTAAGCACTTGGGAAAAGTACCAGTTCAGTATAGGGATGGTTGCGCATGAACTGTGAAGGGCGAACTATAAGATTACTGCTACTAGTTGGTTGCTGATTCTGAGAATAAACACTTTGTTGGAAGTGAGGCTGGGGTAGATGATGTGCCCTTCCCCCTTTGCCATCATACATCATGTACGTATTTCCTTGGGAGAGTGTAGGTTGGGATCAAGAAGCAGTGTACCCATCCCCTGGCTGTGCTTCAAAATTGGCCTTCAGATGCTGAGGTGGAAGCTATGGCTGAACTGGTCTACTAAATAGCAGGTGATGTGGGCCTAAACTGAGCCTGTAAAGATGTTTGTTGCGGTGGTTGACCCTGCTGAGGCAACTGCTGGGACCACTGAGCCTTATACTGCGGTAACAAGTGATTTTGTGGAGTCAGATTTACCTGAGATTGTGTAGGCTGTGGTGGAGATAGGTATTGAGAATCAGATGGTATATAATGACCCTGAGA
This sequence comes from Panax notoginseng, assembly GCA_016801055.1. NCBI lineage: Eukaryota > Viridiplantae > Streptophyta > Magnoliopsida > Apiales > Araliaceae > Panax > Panax notoginseng. The sequence continues at coordinate 95,842,154 of CM029018.1, forward strand.
CAGATAACACAACACTGGAAACACAAACTGACAAGCTATGCTTGAAACTAGAAAACCAGGATACTTAAGCCTTAATTCATGTTCCTTGTACATAAAATTATACAATAATGCTCTCGTTATTAGTTATTCTAATTTGATTTTTAGGGAGATCCAATCGAAGGTTACAAGAGAACACATCAGAAAAAGGAAACAAATGACTGGATACAACCTAAAAATGAAGCTGTATACATAAGTTATACAATCCTTATCTTATTTTTAAATTTGGGATTATGTAATGATTTAGTTACATTTGTTATTAATTTCACAGAATGAAATGAATTTACTTGAGTCTGAATGCACCTCTGAGATGAACACAGAATCTGAAAATTTTGACAATAATGACAAAAAGGAGATTATGACTCGAGTGTTGGGTAAGAAGGCAGAGAGATTGATTAGCTTTGGAGTTGGACCTCGAGCAGAGAAGTCTTCATCTATCGATAAAGAAAAAGTTGCATTGGCAGCAGAGTTAGAAGCGTCTCATAAAAAAAATGAAGAGCTTGAAGCAACCATTCAGGCACAAAGAAAATGGATGGACAATCTTGAGAATTTACTTAACAAGTTAGCCGATAATCTGTAATTTCTACAGTTGATTCAAGGCAACAACAGCTCAGGGACAGAAAGAGTTGGAAATAACTCTTGATCGATATTTATGGACATTCAAAACTGTTAGAACTTTTGTTGTGAACACTACTTAATATTTTGGATATTAATGTTGAACTTTATGTTAGACTTAGTAAATCATTAATTTATAGTATAATGGATGGTATTTGGTTAAATATGATGGAAAGATTTGATTTAGCTAATTTATTGTTGTAGTTGATGGTTTGCTATTATTACAGTTCTTAACTTGTTTCAGGCCAAAAATTGGTTGGTTTTGTCTATGTTTTCTGTTGTTTGAACTGTCTTGCTATGAATTTGTTAACTTGTTTGGACTGTCTTAACTTGTCTATGCCTCTTGGGTCCCATAAATGTTCAAATTTAGCATTGCTAGATTATGGGTTCATTAACATTACCATGTATCTTATTTTAGGCAAGTTTAAAGAAGAACTCACATGTGATTTGTGCTAAGGCATTATGAGCAGCAAGTAGAAGTGTCAATAAATTCTCAAGTCACTTGCTATTGCGGTGACCACTGACTATCTTTCTTTTTGTGGACTTACTTCATGTGCTCCTTGTTTTTCATGAGATCAGGTTTGTATTATTGTTAAAGCTGATCCGGAGGCTTTGCGTGATAAGCTTGTTCAAACTGCTGTTGAAGGAAGGTTCTGCGACTCTTCTATATCTGTTACAGAAATAGCTCTCGAACTTGTTGGTCTGCATATTACCTCACATCCTGATGTTGGTTTGAAGGTATTTACAATTTTAACATGCTCATCCCCATATATGCTGGTTGCCATAATATTAATACTCTCAGCTTCGCCCAATTTTTTTTGTGTTTCTCATAGTATTTTGAAAAAGTTGCTGAGATAATAATTTTACAGGTAGTGCTATGTCCCTTGAGTTGGTTTCAGATTTTTTTGCTGCATTTTGGGTGGTTGATTGGTTAGCTGTGAGTTTTTTCCCATGTTTTATTCACTTAGTTTGTCACATTGATGCATTTTGACATTACTCATTTTCCTGAGGCATCTTTGCTTCTGTCAAATTAAAAATTGTTTGATTTTCTTGAACCATTTGGAAACTAGTTTCAGCAACCTCCAGCTGTTGGTCAAACTATGCAGCAACCAAATCAGTTAAGTACTACGAATGTTGTAAGAGTGCTATGCAATGTCTCAGACTGAGAGTAGTACTCTCACATTGATATTAGTTAAGCTATTGTTGTAGTTGATGGTTTGCTATTATTATAGTTCTTAACTTGTTTCAAGCCAAAAATTGGTAGTATAATGAATGGTTTGATTTAATTTTTGCTTTTAAGACACACCAATATGGTATGAGGTACTGTACTAAGACCACTAAAGGCCTTTTTTTTAAATTTGGGTCTGTTCTTCTGTAATGTGGTCTAGTAATAACTTTTGCATTATCTATTAGTAAATATTTTTTTTTGGGATGATTGACATCAGATTGCTGTACTAGAAGACCTAAAAGATGAAGCTGCAGAGCAAGTAGATGTTGAGGTTGAGGATGAACCTAGACCAAGTGAGACTAACACAGAGGCAGCAGAGCCAAATTCCAAGACCGATAGAAGGCGACGTGGCTTATGTGGGGGAGGAACTGATGGCAAACCTCTAAAAGTATTAGTACAGGATGGCCAGCTATCACTGATTATATTATATCCTGCTCTCAGACCCAATTTTGGCAAGTACCTGTTCCACGTTAGTTTTGCTGTTGTCTATAGAATTTGGCAGGAACTCAATGCTAGGATGTTTACTAACACTGCTATCCCAACCCAGTCCATTACTCAAGATATCATTCACCTGTTAAAATTTGAAATCCATACTAATGTTAGGTTTCAGAGAGTTAAAACTACACCATGTTATCGCCATTTAGATTTAGATCTGTAATTCCCTCCCTCTCTCTCTCTCTCTCACCACACACACACACAACACACTCTTTGTCTTATTTCTTACAATATTTTCAGCCATATTATCTTCTCCCCCGGATAGTTCTGCATTCTTATAGGTTTACAGTAAGTTGCATAGTGTAGATTAAGCAGTGTTCACTGACACAAATGATGCAACTTTTTGTAGGTGGCTCCGAGTGAAGGGATGGCTCTGCTTCACATTCACGGGGCCATGTGTATGCTGCATGAAGCACGAAACGTTACGAAGGGTGTCAAGTATGTCTTACGATCAGATGTAGCTTTTGCTTGATGTGTGTCTGCAGCTGTATGAATTTTGGTAAGTCTATATCCCATTATCACTTTTAACTGCCATAAATTTCTAGTTGCCTCTCATATGTGACTCTCTTATTTCATCCTTGAGTTACTGATTCTTTTGCCCATGCTCTTTATGGCTGATCAAGTACCATTATCATCCATTTTGTACTTATATTAGACAGTAGCAATTAAAACTAGAGTTGCAAATGTGTTCACTTTAATGATGTATTGCAAGTTTATTCAAATATTCATTGATTAATTGGTAGAGCTCAACTTACATTTGCAACTCTAATGTAATTCCCTTTTCTGATACACGTGTAGTATCTACATAACAGAAAAGCAATTACATTTGAAGGTTGCATACATGTGCAAATCATTCTACACTAGATCACAGATGTAATAGTGTTTCTTAATTCCATCTCTGAAACAATTTGATTTCTTTATTCAGTGTTTTATTTTGCAATGAATTTTTGTTTGAAAATTGACCGGGGCTTATATGGAGTACTTACGAAAGATGGAAACAATTGGAATGGTAGTATTTGTTAGTGCCAAAGGATTAGTCTAGCAAGATATCAAGAACGATTGCTGTAACTAAATTAATTGGCATAGCATCGATAAATGTGGGCTGCTTTAAAACCATCTTTTGTTCTTGATTATTGGATCAGGTTTAATACATTTATCATGTGGTATCAGGTTTCGTCAAATCAAGAAGCCGTGGATTGTATCAAACACATGAAGGATGCTCGATCAGCATGCAAAACACCTTACCGAAGAGGCACTTGCAAGGTAGAGCACTGATGACATTTCCTGTGCGGTTGTAAAGTTCCAGTGATCCTAGACAGTTCCTCCCACATCTCAACCCCCATCTTGTTTAAGTTAAAAAAATTGTCATTGTTAGTAATTTGTATCTTAATTGGTAATTGTTAGCATGCTACTGTATAAATAACTGATGTTCATTTTCGCTGATAAAGTAACTACTGTTCATGTTGTTTTGAGTTTTATGTACTGAATAAATCATGGATGCTTTAGACCAGGGTCGCTGAAGGCATATACCGAAAATTGTAGAACAATCAGTCAAAGTCACAGAGATCTTTAAAGAAAAAAGTTTGTTAAAAGTCATCATTCATAGTTTTGTTTTTATGCTCAACTGATTTGGCATGTAATTCGAAGAGACAGGTGAACTGAATAAAGTTGCCAACAAAAAAAAAATAATTTCAGACTCCAAAATACTACTAAATAATACCAAGTACTATATGCTAAAGAATGACCAACACACTTTTTCTCTCGTTTTGGCTTAAAAGGCAACTATCAACACATATTTGGAAAGGGGGCGCCTGACTCTCACTTTGTGCATTCCTCCATTGAGGGGTGTACATTATTCACCGGCCCTTCCGACCGGGGCGATTCTTTCCAACTGTTTCTGTTGTATCAGTTATGAATTTCAGCTGACAAGGCCTGAATATGAAAGTCAGCAGGGGTTCTCTTCTCTTTCAAAAGTAGTTCATGAAGAATTATTTAGATGTGAGCTATCTGACAGTAAACCTTGCTCACAAGCTCTTAGCGCTGATATGACGAAAGTGAAGAAGACTTTTTGAGTTTCAGTATTATTATTATTATTATTATTATTATTATTATTATTATTATTATTATTATTATTATTATTATTATTATTATTATTATTATTATTATTGTTGTTGTTGTTGTTGTTGTTATTATTATTCAAAGTCGTTGCAAAAGTAAAAGCCTGACACAATCTGCAACGAACGACAAGTTTCGTTGCTAAATATACACTTTTAGCAACGACTTTGCATGAAAAATCGTTGCTAAAGCCCCATTTTTAGCAATAAAAAAACTTTCGTTGCCCAGTTTGACGGGAAAGCAAGTGGCCGAAAATTTTACAACGAATTTCTAACGAAAATTTTTCCTGCCAATGAATTAGCAACGAAATTTTGTAACGACTTACGAATTTCGTTGCAAAAAGTGAAAGTCTGACACAATCTGCAACGAAGGATAAATTTAGTTGCTAAACATATACTTTTAGCAACGACTTATAAAGTCATTGCCCAAAAAATCGTTGCTAAAGGTCCATTTTTTTTGTAGTGTACCCTCACTTGGATGTATAGATTGTATCTACGAATAGTATCTATCTATCTGAAATCTAGATTATCAGTAATAACATGAACAATCCATATTACCAATACCCTCACTCAGATGTATATTCTATATCTTGCGGATAAATCTATCGTATCGATAGTACCTATCTATCTGAGATCCAGAGTATCAACAAAAACATGAACAGTCCATATTGCTAAAACCCTCACTCAGATGTATAGTTCCCAAGGATCTCACAATAAATCAAAATTCCTATTTACATCTAATTATGTAAAGGAAACACGGTTGCTATAATAAAGGATGGTATTATATCATATATATAAAGGTTCGATTACATAATTCTACATAAAAAATCCTTATTACAAAAGTTTAGATAGTAATTTAAGCTAATCTAAGCATGGTCTTTTCCTATTGTTTGTTCCAGATGTGCCAAGGTTACCATCTAATACTGCAAAGGAAATGATTTGGAAGAATGAGCTATGACATGCTCAACAGATTTATATTTATATACATAGTGTAAGATTTGAAGAAGTATAACATTTTAAAACTTTTCTCAACTGAGTGTAGATTACCATTTTTGGAATTTTTATTTTTTCTGTCAGTCACAAAGACTTAGAAATCTTGTTCAGATATGAGACATGAGATCAACCTATTCAACATCCTAAGAGTATGCATCTCATCTTAATCGTGTCCATCTTGCACTAAGTGTGAAAATTATTGACACACATTTTCCCCTCTCAGGGATATACAACTCAGTATAGGATGTTTTACCAAACAATTTGGTTTGACACAACAGTTTATGCTTGATAAATAGTAATTCAATAGCACATGAATAAATCATTCATATTTTAGTTATGCTGAAACTATAGCAATAACTTCACAATAATTGGTAGTAAGTTTGGTTCGGTATAATATATATTGAAAAGAAAATTAAGATATGAATCTTGTTCAACGTATACGCAGGGTTCAAGAACTTGTGTAAATAATAGATTAAGGTTAGGGTTTAGCAAACTTGCAGAATAAGAGATTAAGGTTAAAGAACTTGCCTGAACGAAAAACGTTTAAACAACGCTATTCGATTCGTTTATAAACACCTAATATTTTCAAACATATATATCTAACACATTAGTATTGTTTAACAATACTTAAATACAAAAACTATTCACATTCGGTCTAAGTTTGATATGATTTTGGTGTCCTAGAATCTTACCGGATAATTATTAAGCTAATATCACGGTTAAAATTTAATTATAAGCTTTATTATAATTTTAGATAATTTATATATCTTTTATAATAATTTTCGGAAGCTAATAATAATTTTTAGATATTTATTTATCTATTAAATGATTTTTAAATCATTTATTACTATTTTTACATAATTAATATTTACTTAGAATATTATTAAAACCTTGTTTATTATTTTTAAATAATTTATAACCATTTAATATGCTTTTTAAATCATTAATATAATTTTTAAATAATTATATATTATTTATAAATGATTTATAATTAATTATTAATATTCTTTTAAATAAATAAAATATTTATTGAATTTATGCAAAAATATTAAAGTTATTTATTATAACTTAAAATAATTTTTAAAACTGTTTTTATAATTATTTTGATTTATTTATTAATTATTTCTAATTTATTTATTTAGTTTTTATTTACTATCAGTCGCTAAAGGCCTATAGTGATAGAAAGTATGGCTATAGGTGTTCTTTATTTTTGGAGAACAGTTTGGTCAAGGCATAGAGGTCACTTTGACCTTAATCTAATTCTCTACTGTTAATAATTCTTGGTTTGTAAGTGTATAGGTGTTGTAGTACTCATGTAGTAGTACAACAACATACCAAGTTCAGGCTTTAACCTTCATACAACAAGAAATTATAGAGGCTCAAAGTCACTGTCAGAGCTGTTCTTGTGTTTCTGGGTAACCCAGAACAGTGGTCATGGTCGGTCAACGGTTTTGTTGCTCTTATATATTTCAATCCGTATGATAGAACCCTAACTTTTTGAATAAAGATGAATTTTCTATAACTATTATTTTTGAATATTATGGAGTTAATTTGATATAATGTTATAGTTGTGGGTAATATTTATAAATTTTGCAAAGTACGCAAGTTGTTATATAAAATTCGATTGGTCGGGGAATATTCGTTTTAACAGGGAATATTCGTACAATGGCACAATCATTGGTGGACCCCACAGTGGAATTATTGTCGGATTGAGAAAATGACAAAAATACTTTATAAAAATAACGGCAGAAGTTTTACGGTTAATTGTTGAAATACATGGTGTTAAAAGTACAGTAATACGCGTAGTTGAACAGTAGCACACGGTTTTGATTATTGATGCTTATGTGATAAGTCACTCAATTTTGTTCAATTATTGCTATAATATTTGTTGTAAATATTGACGTATTATTTGGACCCCCACTTACTCATTTTTAAAATAACCAGTAGAAAATTATTCATTATATATATATATATATATATATATATATATATATATATATATATATATGCATTGATTTAAAAGGTTATATATATATCATACAAGTGAGTTATCAGGGAGGTTATACTATATATATATATATATATATATATATATTATATATATATATATATATATATATATATATATATATATATATTAAATCAATCTGGACTGTTCGTTTAAAAACATATCAATCTGGACCGTTCATGGATTGGTTACTATGCAGTCCATTCTTCTATAAATAGAAGCTCATTCCTTCATAATTTCTTACGAATTCACTGAAGTTTTAGAGAGAGAAATTAGAGAGAAGTTATAGAAAAGTATCCTGCTTCTTCCCTACTCTTATATTCAATTTATTTTACTGTCAGGGATATTATTTCTTCTGTACTCATGAAGAGAACTTCTGTTATTTCATTCTTTATTATTCTGCTGGAATAACCAGTATACGCGGACTACCCTATACTTGGTGACATTCTTCTATTATTCTGTCTTTATTATTATTCTGTTAGAATAACCTGTCTGTGCGGTCTATCGCATGAATAGTGATTTCTTTTGTTATTCCATTCTTTATTATACTCAGTTGGTTAAAGTTTTGACTTCTATACTTCATGAAATTAGTGAAATATCCTTGATAATTGCGCTTCATCCAGTATCTTTTCATGAAAATATTCTTCTAAGCATTCTTGAATTTTACTCCACAAAGAAGTATCATGTTGACAATTTGGACGTTATTAGTTTTTGGATAAATTAATTCTTGAACTTGTTTTATTGAATTGTCATCATCCTCATGTATATAATATGTTAAAAGTCATCTGTGGCCGGTAGTGCATAGATGGACTTGGTATGATTATGACCAGGAATTGTTCGGTATAATCATGACCATTAATGAATACACAAATATTCTTCGCCCGTGGTGCATGGATAATTGTGGTCATGATACTAAAGAATATCATTGGCCGTAGTGCATGGATGATTTGATGATGTGGATTATTTATTAAGCTGAGTCTCAGCGATAACAGTGATGAAAAACCTTTTAAATCATAAAAGATAGTAGATTTTATTCTCTACTTGACTCTTCTAATGGATTGCTTGTTCCGCTGTAGTTAAACTTGATATTTATTATATTTTATCAGTTTAACACTGTTGAAGGCTAATGATAATTTATTCTGCATTATCTTAGTCATAATATTTTTTACTGGGCTAGTAGAGCTCACCCTTTCTTTCACTGTTCTCTTCAGGAAATGAGAATATAGCTGGGACGAGTCGGGGAATGGAGTGATGGACTAGATGATAGTATTAGTAGTCCTCACTATTCTGTTAAATAGTGTGACAATAATTGTAATGAGGACTTCTTTTGATTTTGTATACTCTCTAGTAGACAATATTTGTATTCAAACTCACAGTTTATGTTTTGTCGTTTTGTACATGACAGTTGTATTATTAAGTTGTATTTGAATTATGTACCATGTATCTGGCGACTTAGGATGGGTGATGTATACCTTATTTTGGGGGCATCACAGTTGGTATCAAAGCTTAGGGATATGATCCCTGGCTAAGATGTGAGAATAGAACTAGGAGGGGAGGGACGGGGAATTCCTTCGCTAGTATGACCTACCTAAGTTTTTTGTGATATTTAATTGGTCAGTCAGAATATAGGGATAATATGTTACATGTCAATTAACCTTCTGTTTTGTGGCAGTATCTGAAAATGACATCCGAGAATGTTGAAAATAGCAATGGAGCACAGGCGACCGTTGATTCACCACATATCAATAATCAGGATAATGTGCATCAGGAAGGAGATAATCCTCATGCAAACAACAACACTGACCAAATGATGAATGATGGATTGTTCAGAGGCTTTATGCAATTCATGCAAAAACAGACGAGAGCGGCTCTTGTCCAAAATATAAGTGGAAACACTGAAAACTCTCGGACGGTCACCGCTAAACAGTTCAAGGAGCTGGGACCACCGGAGTTTATTGGAGAGCCAAAACCACTTAAGGCGGAGACGTGGATAAAGCAGATCACCAAGATATTTGATATCTTGGGATGCGCCGAGGAGCAAAAGGTTCCCTTTGCCACCTTTATGTTGCGAGGAGAGGCAGATTACTGGTGGGAATCGGTAAAGCGTACTCAACCTGCTGCACTGAAGATGTCTTGGGAGAAGTTCCAAGAACTGTTCAACGAAGAGTACTTTCCCGAAAGTATTCGTCACATAAAAGAGGTAGAGTTTATCAAGTTGGAGCAGAATAATATGACTGTGTCGCAGTACGAAGCCAAGTTTGCTGATTTATCCCGGTTTGCGTCCCACTTGGTGGATAATGAAGAAAGAATGACGCTGATATTTTTAAGAAGTTTGAAGCCAGAGATATGTCAACATCTTATTTCTCATAAACTGTGTTTGTATTCAGATGTTGTGAATAGGGCTCAGTTAGTGGAGCGTGATAACGAGTCAACGCAACCAAGAGAGCAGCCAGAAAATGATAATACCAGTGAGAGCAGTCATCGAAGCGGTGACAACAAGCGTGGAGGGAATCAACATGCCAGAAATGGTAACCACTTCGGTGGTAATCAGGGCCAAAACAATAAGAATGGAAATTTCAAGAAGAGGAGATTCAACAATGATGGAAAGACGTCAGCACTAGCACCCATTGTTAAGGAAGGAGAACGACCACCTATCATATGTTTCAAATGCGGAGGGGAGGGACACATCAGTCTAAATTGCACGATGTCGTCCAAGGCATGTTATAATTGTGGAAGAGAAGGTCATTTAGCTCGATTTTGTCGTTCACCGAAGACAAGTTCAGCTAGGATGGAGGCACCAAAGGACGTCCCAGAAAAGTCAAAGCCGGTAATGCAAGGGAGAGCGTTTGTTGTGACCTCCCAGAAAGCAAGGATCCCAAATGAGGTTATCACGGGTAAGCTTATCATAAATTCTAGCGAAGTCTATACCTTATTTGATACCGGTTCTATCCATTCTTTTATTTCTCCTACTTGCGCTCAACGATTAAATTTGACTCCAAAAAAATTAGACTTTGACTTATCTGTGGAAACTCCATTGGGAGAAAGCTTCATTACATCCACTGTTTATAAGTCTTGTTTGGTTCAAATCGGTACCCTCATATTACCTGTCGATCTTATTTCATTGAAAATACTTGCATTTGACGTGATTCTAGGGATTGATTGGTTAACTACGCAACATGCAAAAATTGATTGTTTTCGTAAGGTTGTTAGCTTTCATATTCCTAATCAACCTATTATGCGAATTCAACTGACCAAACCATTAAAATCAATCACGTTCATCTCAAGCCATAAAGCTATTCGTTTATTGAAAAACGGATGTCAAGCTTTCTTAGCTCATGTCACGGATGTAAACAAAAATACATCAGTTTTGAATGATATTTCTATTGTTAATGAATTTCCTAACGTATTTCCTGAAGAACTTCCTGGCCTACCCCCAGAGCGTGAAATTGAATTTTGTATCGACCTTGAACCTGGTACAAAACCCATTTCCAAAGCCCCATATCGAATGGATCCTATTGAACTTTAGGAGTTAAAGACCCAACTGCAGGAATTGTTAGACATTGGCTTTATTTGTTCTAGTACTTCTCCTTGGGGTGCTCCTGTTCTATTCGTGAAGAAGAAAGATGGGAGTATGCGACTTTGTATTGATTATCAGGAGTTGAATCATGTCACCATCAAAAATAGGTACCCATTGCCATGTATTGATGACCTATTTGACCAGTTGCAAGGAGCACAATTCTTTTCAAAGATCGATCTTCGTTCTGGATATCATCAGCTGAAGGTTAGAACTGAGGATATTCCAAAGACTGCCTTCAAAACTCGGTACGGGCATTATGAATTCTTAGTCATGTCTTTTGGATTGACTAATGCTCCTGCTGCCTTTATGGATATGATGAATCGGGTATTCAAGGAATATTTAGATTATTTTGTGGTCATCTTTATTGATGACATCCTTATTTATTCCAAAAGCCGTGAAGATCATGAGCAACACTTGAGGTTGGTACTCCAAAAGCTTTGTGAATACAAGCTTTATGCTAAGTTAAAAAAATACAAGTTCTGGCTTGAGGAAGTAACATTCCTTGGGCACGTAGTATCAAGACATGGAATATCTGTTGACCCGGCAAAGATTGAAGCAATTCAAAGCTGGGAGCAACCTAAATCAGTGACCGAAGTACGTAACTTTCTCGGTTTAGCTGGTTATTATCGGAGATTCGTGGAAGGATTTTCTCGAATCGCTACTCCATTAACTCAGCTGACTCGGAAAGATACAAAGTTCGGTTGGAGCGAAGAATGTGAGAAGTGTTTTCAAGAACTCAAGAGGAGACTCATTTCAGCACCCGTTTTGACAATACCATCTGGCTCGGAGGGATTTGTCATCTACAGTGATGCTTCGAGCAAAGGGTTGGGATGTGTTCTCATGCAATATGGAAAAGTCATAGCCTATGCCTCAATACAACTCAAAGAATATGAGAGGAATTATCCTATTCATGATCTAGAGTTGGCAGCTGTTGTCTTCGCACTAAAGATTTGGAGGCATTACTTGTATGGGGAGAAGGTGGAGATCTTTATGGATCATAAAAGCCTCAAATATTTCTTCACTCAAAAGGAACTCAACATGCGACAACGACGCTGGCTTGAACTGTTGAAAGATTATGATCATACCATCCAATACCATCCTGGAAAAGCAAACGTGGTAGCTGACGCATTGAGTAGAAGATTATATACAAGTACGAGTGCGCTATTGTCAACACAAAGACCCATTTTGTGTGACTTGCAAAGGATGGAGATAGAGTTAAAGACTCCAGGGACCCATGTGATGATGGCGAATATACAAGTAGAACCGACGTTAATTGATAAAGTTAAAGCTGCTCAAGCTACAGACCGGGAACTGATGCTTATGAGGAAGAAAGTGCAAGAAGGTGTTATGCCGGAAGCAAGAATCTATGAAGAAGGAATATTTCGAGTCAACTCCAGACTTTGTGTTCCTAACGACCTTGATTTAAAGTATAAAATCATGATGGAGGCGCACAACACACCGTTTGCAATCTATCCTGGGAGTACCAAAATATATCATGATCTTCGTCATACATTTTGGTGGAGCAATATGAAGAGAGAGATAACATTGTTTATCTCAAGGTGTCTAACTTGGTAACGAGTTAAAGCGGAGCATCAAGTACCAAAAGGTCCGTTTCAACCACTTGAAATTCCAGAATGGAGGTGGGAGCACATTACCATGGATTTCTTTATCGGTTTTCCTAAGGTTTCTCAAGGTATATATGCGATTTGGGTCATTGTTGATCGATTGACCAAGTCTGCTCATTTCTTACTGATACGAGAAACTTATACACTTGAATGTCTTGCTCGTATGTACATAAACGAAATTGTAAGACTGCATGGTATGCCAGTATCCATAGTTTCTGATCGAGACCCAAGATTCACTTCACGATTTTGGGTTAGTTTGCAAAAAGCTATGGGCACAGATTTATGATTTTGTTCGGCATATCATCCTCAGACGGACAGACAATCAGAGAGGACTATTCAAACTCTGGAAGATTTATTAAGACTCTGTGTCCTACACTTCAAGGGAAGTTGGGACAAGTTCTTATCATTGGTGGAGTTTTCCTATAACAACAGTTATCAAGCAAGTATTGGCATGCCTCCATTCGAAGCGTTGTATGGAAGAAAGTGTCGTTCTCCAGTATGCTGGGATGAGGTGGGTGAAGCAACATTGTTGGGACCAGAGTTGGTACGTATGACTATGGAAAAGATTCAAATGATCTGACAACATATAAAAACCTCACAAGATCGACAAAAGAGTTATGCTGATCTTCATCGAAAGGACGTGGAATTTGATATTGGAGATCATGTGTTCTTACGTATTTCTCCATGGAAAGGAGTTACGAGATTTGGAAAGAGAGGAAAGCTCAATCCTCGATTCATCAGCCCATTTTTAATCCTCGATCGAGTAGGAACTGTGGCTTATAGACTCTCTTTACCGCCAAGTATGTCTCGTGTTCATAACGTTTTTCACATATCCATGTTACGTAAATATGTGGAAGACCCGAACCACATTATTGAGTTAGAACCGGACGAAATAGCGGAAGATTTGACGTATGATGAGGTTCCTGTTCAAATCTTGGATAAGAAGAAACATATTCTACTCTCCAAGGTTATACCTCAAGTCAAAGTTTTGTGGAGAAACCACGATGTTAAGGAAATGACCTGGGAGTTAGAATCTGAAATGAAGTCAAGGTATCCTTACCTCTTCGATATACCAGGTACGTACCCTAATTTCGAGGGCGAAATTTCATAAGAAGGGGAGGTTGTAAGACCCCAACTTTTTGAATAAAGATGAATTTTCTATAACTATTATTTTTAAATATTATGGAGTTAATTTGATATAATGTTATAGTTGTGGGTAATATTTATAAATTTTGTAAAGTACGCAAGTTGTTATATAATATTTGATTGATCGGGGAATATTCATTTTAATAGGGAATATTCGTACAACGACACAATTATTGGTGGACCCCACAGTGGAATTATTGTCGGATTGAGAAAACGACAAAAATACTTTATGAAAATAACGGTGGAAGTTTTACCGTTAACTGTTGAAACACATGGTGTTAAAAGTATAGTAATACGCGTAGTTGAACAGTAGCACACGGTTTTGATTATTGATGCTTATGTGATAAGTCACTCAGTTTTGTTCAATTATTGCTATAATATTTGTTGTAAATATTGGCGTATTATTTGGACCCCCACTTACTCATTTTTAAAATAACCAGTAGAAAATTATTCATTATATATATATATATATATATATATATATATATATATATATATATATATATATATATATATATACGGTTGGTGAATTATTGGGGGAGGGGGTAATCTGATTCCCTCCCACAATCAGATTAGTATTATTATATATATATAACCGGTATAAATATATATTATATATATATATATATATATATATATATATATATATATATATATATATGCATTGATTTGAAAAGGTTGGCAAGGAGGATACTCACGGGGGTGACAACCCGTGAGTTATCAGCTGGCATGTTATATATACATATATGTATATATATTTTATTTTATTTTATTTAAAGTTTTGTTTTATTAGAATATTTTATTAAATCAATCTGGATCGTCCGTTTAAAAACATATCAATCTGGACCGTTCATGGATTAGTTACTATGCAGTCCATTCTTCTATAAATAGAAGCTCATTCCTTCATAATTTCTTACGAATTCACTGAAGCTTTAGAGAGAGAAATTATAGAGAAGTTATAGAAAAGTATCCTGCTTCTTCCCTATTCTTATATTCAGTTTATTTTACGGAAAGGGATATTATTTCTTCTGTACTCATGAAGAGAACTTCTGTTATTCCATTCTTTATTATTCTGCTGGAATAACTAGTATACGCGGACTACCCTATACTTGGTGACATTCTTCTATTATTCCGTCTTTATTATTATTCTGTTGGAATATCCTGTCTGTGCGTTTACGCCGGACCTGGTTCCATCTTTATTATTATTCTGTTGGAATATCCTATCTGTGCATTTACGTCGGACCTGGTTCTATCTTTATTATTATTCTGTTGGAATATCCTATCTGTGCGTTTATGCCGGACCTGTTTCCGTCTTTATTATTCTGTTGGAACATCCTGTCAGTGCGAATTTCGCCTGACCTGGTTCCGTTACTTATTAATCTGTTGGAATAACTTGTCTGTGCGGTCTATCGCATGCATAGTGATTTCTTTTGTTATTCCATTCTTTATTATACTCAGTTGGTTAAAGTTTTGACTTCTATACTTCATGAAATTAGTGAAATATCCTTGATAATTATGCTTCATCCAGTATCTTTTCACGGAAATATTCTTCTAAGCATTCTTGAATTTTACTCCATAAAGCAGTATCATGTTGACAATTTGGACGTTATTAGTTCTCGGATAAATTAAATCTTGAACTTGTTTTATTGAATTGTCATCATCCTCATGTTTATAATATGTCGAAAGCCATCTGCGACCGGTAGTGCATAGATGGACTTGGTATGATTATGACCAGGGGTTATTCGGTATAATCATGACCATTAATGAATACACAAATATTCTTAGCCCGTAGTGCATGGATAATTGTGGTCGTGATACTAAAGAATATCCTTGGCCGTAGTGCATGGATGATTTGATGATGTGGATTATTTATTAAGCTGAGTCTCAGCTATAACAGTGATGAAAAACCTTTTAAATCATAAAAAATAGTAGATTTTATTCTCCACTTGACTCTTTTAATGGATTGCTTGTTCCGCTGCAGTTAAACTTGATATTTATTATATTTTATCAGTTTAACACTGTTGAAGGCTAATGATAATTTATTCTGCATTATCTTAGTCATAATATTTTTTACTGGGCTAGTTGAGCTCACCCTTTCTTTCACTGTTCTCTTCAGAAAATGAGAATATAGCTGGGACGAGTCGGGAAATGGAGTGATGGACCAGATGATAGTATTAGTAGTCCTCACTATTCTGTTAAATAGTGTGACAATAATTGTAATGAGGAATTTATTTGAGTTTGTATACTCTCTAGTAGACAATATTTGTATTCAAACTCACAGTTTATGTTTTGTCGTATTGTACACGACAGTTGTATTATTAAGTTTGTATTTGAATTCTGTACCATGTATCTGGCGACTCAAGATGGGTGATGTATACCTTATTTTGGGGGCGTCACAATAGATGTGTGTTTTGATTGTTGTAATTTGTAGTCTATATACCGAGGTATATAAATGATACACTAGTTTGGACTGAGTAAGACCCTGGGGTGAAGATTTAGATTGCTCAAACTGCAGCCAGAGACTATTCTTGGTGTTCATCAGTTTTCTGGGTTTTCCAGAAAACATAGTTATGCTCGATTAACGATATTTGACCATTAATTCTAGTAAACCTACGAATTAATTAAGAGTTTGAGTGTCATAGATATGTAGTATTTATGTTAGGGTATCTTTACATAACACTTAGACAGCCTAACAACAAACAAAAAGTAATTTAAAGGTCAGTCAAAGTACCCGGCTCAACCTGTTCTTGAGATTTCTGGGTAACCCAGAAATTAGAACTTCGTGGTCGATCAATAACTTTTGACAACTTATATCTTGCAATATATGAATCCAATAGACCTGTTTCCTCTTCCAGATTACGAACCTCATGTAATACTATAACTAGCATACAATTAATAGACCTAGATATTAACATACAAGGATCTATATGCTCTGACATTTGACAGTCAGACCTATTTTTTCAATTTTTTCAGATTGCTTAAAACATCATTTTGATGCATCTAGATGTTATGAAAATATGATCTACTAACTTAGAATACTTACTAACATGTCATTACACATATTTAAACAACTAAACTACAGATTTAATATAGAATCAAAGATCTAGGTTAAAATTAGGATTTGCACCTTTCTTGAGTGATTTTGATTTTTGGCTTCTGATTCTGATCTTACTATCACCAGGGCTTGTTTAGGTATGACTTATTAGTGTATAGGCTTTAAGAATTCGTGGGTTTAGCTTGAGGTTAAGCTTCTATTTATAGACTTTAGCAACTTTGGTTTTTTGGTCCTTTTCACCTACTTACCTCTCTAAATATCTAATGTTTGTTAACTTATGCTGCTTAGGGGGTGATACCAGCTCATGTGCAGCCTTAAAACTTGTTATTGTGACACCCCCAAATCCGAATACTTCATTTCCACTGAATTTGGTGCTCACTATCAAAATAATTACATCTAACTACCCATAATAAAGGATAAAATATTAAATAACTTAAACAATAATCTTTCCCATTAAAAGGTTACATCTCATAAACAATCCCAAGTAATCTAACCTTAAATTATTACATCAGTTTGCAGAATACATCATAAAAGAAAACAAGTCTTATAACATCATGCATTTAAATAGATTCTAAATAATTCTTCATCACTTGGACATCTTGCCCTTTCTTTAGCTAGTAGATGGCTCATCACCTCTTTTGACTTTAGCTGCATTGTTAATTGCAAGAGTGAGCAGACAATTGCTCACTGATATAAAGAGTAGTGATAATAATAACATGAGAATGAACAACGAATACTGAACAATAATGAACTTGTTCTACGAAACAAAAATAAAAAATAAGTTCGAACTTTAATATCTGAGGGTCTTAGGACCACGAACTATGTCTCCAGTATTTAGGTATTATTACCTTAACCTTAACACTCATTAGACTATACAGACTCTTCTTAACGTACTTAGGGGGATCAGCCCTTTGTACCATGTATTGTGCACAAACATCTAAACGTTACACGTACAAAATCCCCTATGTTAGGGTTGTTCATCTTAGTTTAAATTTAGAATTTTCGCACTAAAGAAAGTTTAGTTTGGAACTAGCTTATCAGTGTTTCTAGAATTTTAGAACACTATTCAAATTCTATCAATAAAGGTTTGCTTACTACTTGAAGGTTTAATACAAGAGTGTATAACTGAATAAGGCTATCAAAGTCAAAGATCGGATATCAACAATATAATTGAATAAACACGATACATATGCAAAGTGCTATATCCAAAAGGGTTAGAACAATCTCATTTGAATCAATGTATTAGAATAATATATGTTTTGAATAATAATATCAAGATTTAAAAAATAAAACTCGCTCGAGGTAACGAATTAGGTTACATGAGCTTATTCAATCGTACATAAGGATAGAATCAATAGTCTTGCTCAATAAAAGTTTAGGAACTTGCATTCATTAATAAAAGAATGAAGTTAGAAAGCTTGCTCAATAATAACAGGATGGAATTATAAAACTTGCTCAATGTAAAAAGATAGGTTTAGAAACTTGCCTGGTATGTAAGCTACACAAGTGTAAAATATTCTCCAATTACCCTACACATATCATTGGAATCGCAATAACAATTAGTTGTATGAATATTAGCTTTATGGGTATAACCCATCATTTAGGTTGTAACCTTAACCTAACATCTAACCATGTTGGTTAACATCTTTAACGAATCTGAAATCTCATTACTATCCAACATAACTTAATCTTTCATCTCTAACTTTGAAAATATCACATTTGGTTTCATTTTATAACTTATTTAAATAATTATTCAAAATCTTTACACATTGCATTACAACACCTTACAATCTGTTATTATAGTTTATATTATGTCTTAACATCATTAACATGCCTGCTTAACCAACATAAGTCCATTACACATGACCTGCAAATAAGCAGACTTCACTACCTCAGACCAGAGTATAGCACAACTGCGCTTGGGACTGGCGCAGCTGCGCAGGTGCAGCTCCACCATTTCTGGTCTTGGCACCAGCGCAGCTGCGCTAGTGCACAGACAGAACCAGAAACGCAGCAAAAGTGTTCCGTTTTTAGCCCAACAAACACGAATTTCACCCATAAAACAGTGAAATTAACACAAACAATTGATATAAGACTATCATAAACATGATTGCTAACACATTCATCAACATAGAACAATTTAACAACAACTTTAACTAATTTAATTCTTTAAATTTCATGTTTTCTCATGAAAACTCTATTTTTGACACTTTTAGCGAATTCGATCGCCACGAATTCGTTTCTTAATCAATTGACACGATTCAAACTACATCGCTTTCGTTTCTTATCATATTAACATAATCCAATAAAAAATCACAGATTACAACACATATAGAGCATCAAATTTCGTACTTTCTAAGACATATCAAACAACACAAACACTGTTATATGTTTTCTTCATATAAACCCAAATTCACGTGTTTGGAAATCAAATAATACTCACATATGATGACAACAGATTCTACAATACAACCCTCATCGTATACATAACGTTGGAACAATAAATCCATAAAATCAATTTACAGAGAACTTAGATAAAAACTAAAACTTGGAAATTTAGGAATGAATTATACCTTAATCCTCTTGATTATAGGCTAGCACAAGATGGTGAATCTCTTCTTTCTCTCGGCAAACTCACAGAGATTACTCTCTCAATTTCTCACTCTCAATACTCTGCAATTCTCTCTTCCTCTGTTATCTAGTAAGCCTTAGAAAAAATATAAGACACGTTGAAATATACTAACTCCCACATCCCCACTAACATCAGGTAAGACAACAGGTAGCGTCAGTTGAATAAGCCAAAGGCCACAAGGCCTTGTTTGGCTAAGCACATACTCCCAACTTGATTATTTTTATATTAATTATATTATATAGTTACTACTTGTCATGCATGCAACCCATTTAAATATCTTAAAATTTATAATTATAATAATTATATTCTTATTATAATTATGCTTATAATAAATAAATAATTATATATCTAATTTAATTAATAAATTAGAAACATCACTTTATTTAATTTAATTATTTCCTTTAAATTAAACAATTCATTTAATTTAATTATTTTCTTAAATATTAAGCAATTAATTTAATTTAATTAAATCCTTCAAATAAAATTATCATTACTCAATTTAATTAACATTAATCAATTTAGTTACTAAATTAATTAACCACAATTCATCAATTATTTATTTTCCTCAATAAATAAATTATTTTAAAATATTTATTTAATTCAATAAATATTTAAATTAAATTATAAATTTATCGATCGTTACAGTTATCATGACTAGGAACCTACTTGTGAGCTAGTTTACCAATTTTAGTAGATTAATTGTGCCCTAATCCTCCTTAATCTTGATTAGAGTTTTGATTTTTATGATTAGGGTTACTTAATGATGTTCTTATCACCTATTCAAGTTTAATAATAATGATTAGGGTTTAAGATAACCTAACTAGGGTTAGTTCTAACTAATTAAGGTTAGAGTTTCAAAATTAGGGTTAGGGTTTGTAAATTTAGGGTTAAGATTTCCTAATTTAGATATTGATGTTCTTAACTTAGGTTTCTACACAAATCCTACTAAGCACGACAAAGAGTTTTGTCAATGTAAGCACGATAAAGCAGCTTATCAGAATACATATAACGCAAAGTTCGTTTTTGGAAGAAATTTTTTTAAGCATGACGTGTCAAGCACGTCAACTTTCAGACAAAAAATTATTTGACCTAATTCTATAACAGAGTATATAATAACACAATACAAATTAAGAACGGAGAGATTTTATTTAATAATACTGCATTTACATAACTGGGTCTTATTATGGTTTTGGGGTTTCATATTCAGTCCCCCTAATAAGAATTTCGTTCTCGAAATTACAGTTCAAGTTAAGTAAATAGTTGGGGATAGTTCTCTCGCATTTTATCTTCGAGCTTCCATGTATGTAACGACCCCAAAATCCATACAATTTAAATCTCGACTTCGGTCGTTAACCATACATTCAACCTCTAATTTTACATTATTCGATATTAAAAATCACTAAAATTACAGAATATTTAAAACTTTTGTACATTTCCTTATTTATTGCCCTAAATCGCAACCTTTACATTATATCTCTTCGATTCAAACATATATCATGAATCGTTACAATAAAATGACTATACAAAGTCTTACATTATAAATAGATATCCATATACACTGGATATCTCAACTTATAACTCAGCAACATGTTACGTTCAAAATCTTAAATACATTTCTCATAAAACATAAGTAATCTTCATGAATATAGATCTCTATATCTCACTTAGCACATATCATTACCTTAAAATCTTGACCTACAAAAGTTGTTATTTGCAAGAGTGAGCTCGATAGCCCAGCAAAATCTAACTGTTTTCATGCATCACATAACACAAAATAATATGCTCAACATACATCTCATAATAATTAAAGTAGCATGACATACATGCTTTTAATTCACATAGCAAATATAAGGATTGAGTTCCTTACTCAATCATCATTATTTAACCAAAATACTGTAGTCATAGATTGACTTTAACATTTCATGATACAACATGTATAATATATTATGCTTGCTTATAACACATATCATATGTCATGCAATTTAAAACAGTTCATCAAGTCTACGTAGAAAATAGGAACCGAAAGACTTGCCTTGATCGTTGTTTACCAATAACAGTTTAACAACTTACAACTATCTGCACATCACGTGCCCTATGCAATTATATAATCATACACATCAATTATTAGTCACATAACAACACATAGTAATTATAATGTAAACTCTACTCTACGTCTCATAACCCTTCCTATCATAAATACACAATGTTCAACTTAATTGTGTTAACTTTCAACTTATATCTCACTGTATTTCATATTCGCAGTTCATTCAAGTGCTCAAGTCTTGCTAGGACTACTTATTGATTTTATATTAAATCCATTCCATATCTTATAATATTCATTTCAATTGAATTGAAACACTTTTTAAGTTCATTAACACTTGGCACGACGTTTCGACGTTGATTCGTCAGACGCCCGATTTGCCTCTCTTGTGTATGCTTACTATGCTTCTATAACTTATCATATACATTATTTATTAATGTTAGGCATCATTATATTTATTAACATTCATGTTTTACAACTTAGAATAATATCTTTTATTGTCAGAAGCACTATACCAGCATATGTGCATGCCCGACGCCCTCTGATTGCCCCCGAATACACAATTGTCCTAAAGATGACCATTTTGACCCCTCCTAATGACCTCAAATTGAAAAACTTAAAGAAAGAAAGTTGTAGGTCTATTCGTCCTCGTTTCGGAGCATCTTGAATCACCTCAATTGGAGTTCGTATGAAAACGTTATGGCCGTTTTACTACATGAGGTCAAAACTGTCCGACTCAGACTACAAATCCGGCGCTGGGGCGCGAATTTTTGCGCTGGGGCGCGAAATTCTGGGTTGCGGCTCCATTTCTGGCGCTGGGGCGCCGAAATTTGCAGAACCCAACCATCAGAAAACAGAACAACTAATTTCTGTCTATTTAACACTACTAACATATAAATTAACATGTATAACTTCACGTAAACTATAAATAAACGTTAACAATCATCTATATACCAATTATCAACAATTGAACAACGATTTTAGAAAACTTAATTCTTTAAAAACTCAACCAAAACACCATTACCGATGTTTGTTTACACAGTGAACATGTAACCACAATTTATAAACTAATTTGATTCCTTGAGACTACTATTCTCCGAATTTCATAACATCTAATTAACAATTTAAATTTCAATTTTACAATTAGTATGCACTTTAACCATCCAATTTGTTACTGCCGTAAGCCATATACAACATTATACACTGAAAAATAGTTTCTCTTTCTTTTAAACCAAATTAACATGATAACCCTTGTTTAAACACTTGTTCTAACATCATGAACCCACATAATCATCATAGTTCATATTATATAACAAAGATTACAGAAATTTTGTAAAACTTTATATTATAGTCCAATTCAGAAACACATAGGACATAAAACATATATAGCTATATAGTGTTAACATTATAGGAAAAATACTTTTTTGTTGCTTTGTAAATCCTTTCACTGAGAATCGCTTGAAAACTCAAAACTTATTTTTGAAATCCCAGCCCTTTCTCTCTCAAACTCTCTCTGAACTTCTCAGAACTCTTTTCTTTTCCTCAGAAAACTTTCCTTTTTCCTTTCTTAGACTTGACCAAATTACAATATACGTAACATAACCAACACAAGATATTTTTTTTAAAAACCGACGTTATAATAACTGCCCCAATTAAATTATCAGTTATCAAAATTATTATATATATTATTTATATTTTGTTTACTTAATTTATATTATTAATAATTCAAAAATCCAAAAGCCATAAGGCTCCGTTTGGAAAAATCCTTTAAAATTCAAAGACTTAATATACTTAAGCATTGTTTGGCAAAATAAATTAAAACTACTTTAATTTATTTTAATAACTACTTATAATATAGTTATTTGTCACACTTCTATTTAATTAAGTTTTTATACTTAACTTAATTAATTCTAATAACAATTCATTAAATATATCATTTAATCACATAACTCCATACAAATAATTACCCATAAAAAGAAATATCAATATAATAATTCATTTAATCAGTATAAACTCTCTAATTTAATTATTAAATTAAACTAGAATATTATCTCAAAATACTGAATTTCCTTAACTCATTAATTATTCCATTAAATATTTATCAAATTCAATAGTTATTTAAATATTATAAATAAAAATCTGGATTGTTACAATATAGCCTCTTCAACTTCTGATTTCTCCTAATCACTTTGGCTGATTCTATCACTTTATTTCTCAGGACTTGCTCTTTACGATTGATGATTTGCACATGTTCTTTTACATAAGATATATCTTCTTTGATTTGGATCGGCTCATAGTTTATAACGTGTTTATAATCGGGTTTATATGGTCATAAAACGAACACATGAAACACATTATGAATATGATTTAACTCAGGAGGTAGTGCTATTTCATAAGTAACTTCACCTATCCTCCTTAAAATTTCAAATGGTCCAATGAATCTCGGGCTCAATTTTTATTTCTTGCCAAAACGTATCTTTCCCTTCCAAGGGGACACTTTCAAGAATACATGGATTCCTACGCTAAAGTTTCATTGTTGACGATGTGGATCAGCATATTTCTTTTATCGATCTTGAGATGCTTGTAATCGTTCACGTATAACTCAGATTGTCTCAGTAGTTTGTTGGATTATCTCAGGTCCTAACATTTGTCTTTCCCCGACCTCATCCTAACATAAAGGTGTCCTACATTTTCTTCCATATAAGGCTTCATAGGGTGGCATACCTATGCTAGCATGATAACTACTGTTGTAGGAAAATTCTACCAAAGGTAACTGATCCTCCCAACTTCCTTTGAAGTCAATAATACAGGTTCTCAACACATCTTCTAGTGTTTGAATGGTTCTTGTAACGACCCCAAAATTCATACAATTTAATTCTCGACTTCGGTCGTTAACAATACATTCAACCTCTAATTTTACATCATTAAACGATAATACAATCATTGAAATTTGCAGAATAATTAAAATTTTCTATTACAAATTATTCTCGTTCCCAAAACTTTCAACCTTTACATCTAAATATCTCAGAATCATTTTAATACTACAAGAGTTTACATCGCAAAACGATATTACAATTCAACATTAATACATTATTCGGAACCTTAAACATGGTTCAAATAATAATAACTCAGCCAAAGTATATAAATCTTCAAGTATCACATCTGATTCATATCTTTCAAGTAGCACATAACTTTACCTTAAATCTTTAACCTGCAAAAGTGGTTATTTGCAAGGTTGAGCTCGACAGCCCAGCAAAATCTAACAGTTTTCATGCATCACATAGCACATAATAACATGCTCGATATACATCTCATAAACATTGGACTAACATAATATACATGATGTAGTTCATATAACAAGTATAAAGATTTCAAACAGTTCATCATCAAATTCTGTAACGCCCCAGAAAATCGGATTTTTGAGAATTAAATTTTTATTTTTATTAAATGAATTCAATTGATTATTTATGGAGCAAGCTAATCGAACGTCGTTCTATGACCTAGAAATGTCAGAACATCGTAGGATTTTGGCTACGTGGTAGAATTAAAGTGTTTGAATTTCCAAGACGAAAATAAAAGCTTTCCGAGAAATTTTTCGAAAAACACTATTCACGCATTTCTGCTCGGAAATTATTTTTGAACTTCCGAGAAATACGTAATGATAGAATATCGATGTGAGATAGAATATCCAATAATATTTCAGTTATGGAAAACGTAATATTTCGCCTGTGGACTTAAAACCTAACGTTTAAGGAAAATGATTTACGAGAAGGAAATGTAATGCGAGTAATGGATTAAGCGATGATCGTATACTACGTAAGTATTATACGATGTAATGAATACAAGTATGATATGAAGTATTATACGAGTACGTATGTCATATATGTGGAATAAGTATACGAGCTAGAATACGAGAATTATACGTGATTATACGTTATAAGGCTTTAAGCCAATTGTAATGAATTTGTAGAATTGGTAGGATTTGTTAAGTATTACGTGGGTCAAGTATTGAATGTAAGTATAATACGACGTATTGTACTATCATGTATGAAGAATGAGATAACGTATATTAAGAATTAATATACGAGATAGCATACAAAGATTATACGTGGGGTATAAATGTTAAGTTATGTAATTTAAAGGGAATGGACTTGTAGGATTATAAACTTAATAGTAGGAGTCCAATATAATGTGACAATCAAGGCCAAGTGTTCGGTATATCATGAGTCCAAATCATGTAGCACAAGCCCATTAAGGAAGTAGTTAGATGAATTAACCAAGCCCAATGAATTAGCCATGATCCATGGAGCAATCCAAGTGTAAAGTGGGTAGACTTGATGGGCAAACAAATTGTGTGATTAGCAAGAGACTTAATGACTAAGCAATGGATAACTTAAGTGGTGAGCAAGTGACTTGGTGGCTAAGTAGAAGTGGTGACCAAGTTAACTTAATTAGGAAGTAATGAATAGTAAGGAGGTGGATGGCCTTTTGACCATTATACCCTCATCTAGGATTTCCTATAAATAGAGAGCTTGGAGTTCGTTATGTGGTTGTTTCATTTTCATCCAACTCCTCTCATATATAAGTAACTTATTTGGTTGAGAGAATAAGCACTTTCCTTGTTAAGTTTTCCACAAATAAACTTATAGCTTATTGGTTAGAGATAATAAGTTAGCAAAAGTTATACTTGGAAGTAAGAAGTAAGCACAAGAAAGAATCAAGTGATCATCAAAGAGTAAGTGTTCTTGAACCATGTTTCTCTTTCTTTTCTATTGTTAGAGAAGGGGGTATTGGTAGAGCTAACATGCTAAGAAGAGGTTGGAATAATGAATCAAAGGGCTTAAGTCATAATAAGCCGGATAAGTCATGAATAATCTATTCGTAATCATATAGGTTAAGACCTTGTGAAGAACACTAATGAATGTATAATAACTTGTAGGAACTTGTAACATGGTTACATTAATGAAGTTAGTATGATAATAAGAAGCATGAATAATGGATCGAAGTCATCATCCATAATAAGTTATATGAAAAGAAGACATAAGCTATGAGTATTGAAAATATAAGTAATTCATATTTTCACAAGTTCTAAACTCACAATGAACTAGTAATAAGTTATCATGAATATAAGTTAACGAAGCATTTATGTCAAGATGATAGTATAATGGATTGAGTCCAAGTGAAATGGTTTAAAAATCTCAAGTAACGAAGTTTCGCCGGAATTTGCACGATTAGACGACGATCGTCGAATTCGTGAAATTCTCGGAATGGAAGTCGAATTTTGATATTGAGTTTGGAAACGCTGGTTTTCAATGGAGACAAGTAGTATTTGTCATTATAGAGTTGCGAACTCGAAAATGGCCGGATTCCGACTTAGAACGAAGAAACGAGCGTTAAACGTTCACGAACGTTTACCGTTTTCATTGAAAATGGACTAATAGGTGAATTTTTAGCAAACGAAATCGAATATATAAAATTCTTGAATGATCATGTAGATTACATAATTTGTGAACCATAGGCTTTTGAACGAGCTAATTCAGACTTATAACGAAGAAGTTATGCGTCCGGGAAGTTCACAAAATTTCAAAATTGAAAATTTTTCTGGTACACAGAGTTGGCGCCGCGGCGCCAACCCAAGGCAAAATAGGTCACGCCGCAGTGCCGAGCATGGCCGGGCAAAGGTGGAACCTACTGAAGAGTCGTGGCGCGGCGCGGCATTTATCAAAGGGAATCGCGCCGCAACGCCGAGTCCGGTTTCCAAGCCCTAAGGGGCGACGCCGCAGCGCGGCACAAAGAAGAAAAGCTGGTGCCGCAGCGCCAGCTCTAGGGTTTGCATAGAGAGGATTGTTTATGAAGATAAAAAGAGAGGTAATGAAGTAACATAGACCTAATGAACATGAAGTAACATTGTTAAGTCATGATTAAACCCCAAGTAGGATCACTTAGGGTTAAGGAAAGTCGATTGAAGATGAACGCAAATGGTATGCAATAAACGTACTTAACCAAGGACGATTAAAATGTCGTTTAATAATGTAAGAACATTAGTAAACCATAAGGAAAGATGATTAACTCGAGCCGAGTTGTATTAATGATATAATTTCACTTAAGTGTTATAAGAGAACGAAGTTGGTAAGAATGATGTAAAGAATGACGAAAAGCCGAAACCCATAAATAACAAATCTAATAAGGGATTAGATTGAGAAGAAGGGTAAGATTCTTTAGGAGCTATGTTGGTTCATTCATAACCTAATATGGTATGTTATGTGATTATGTGTTGTAGAGACTGTAAAGACTCAAGGGAAACGTATTTATACTGTAGCAGACGTTGAAGGCAAGTTTTTCCTAAACGCTTGTCTAACCTTCGTGTTAGCCAGGTTTTCAAATGATTCAAATTATGAGATGCATGTATGGTTTTGAAGAAAGAGTCGATGCCAGTTTTAGCTCGGCTAGACTAATCTTGATAGATTGATTGAACTGTTTACAAGTCTTTCAATATAGAATTGCTAACGTTATCCTACGCCAACTATTTGGTACGGATTCAAGGTAAGCCTGAATATGTATAAACAAATGTTTTTTCATCGAGTATTCGATGGGCACGTGAGGTTGCCACAACTTAAACGTACACACGTTTAATGGATGTAGTGTTGATCAACATAGAGTACTATGAGCTGATCACTCAGAAGTGCTTGTAAGCTATGCCGGACTTACGGACTTCGTGCCGGGTCGTCCTTTTCAAAGAAACTATAAGACGTTCACGTCTTGAACTAGAATTGATGATTCATGGAATATTGTTATTGTAAAATGTTTTGAAGGAAAAGAAACACTATTTTAAGTTATTGATAGTACTTCGTAACTATCATCTAGTTATTAAAGATATACGATTCTTATGTTTCAAGCATGCTTTTAAAAATAAAATTGTTATACTTGCTGAGCTTGTTATGCTCATTCTTGCTTGAACCATATGAATGCAGCTTAAACGATACGACCAAGGGATTCGACAAGGATAAAGTGAAGACTATAACGAGCTTGTAGACTACCTATGTAATAGTATAGGTTTGTAATGATAATATGTGATATTATGACAAGAACAAATGTGTAAGACCCCGAATTTTATGAAATAAAAGTATTCAATTTTTCTTATAATTACAATTCAGTAAATGGTTAAATTGATAAAAAGTTAAAGTTATGGGTGAAATGTGAAAACTTTTCAAAATACGCAAGTGGTTATAAAATATTCATTGTTGTCGGGGAATATTCGTTTGGTCGTGGAATATTCTTTCTGTCGGGGAATATTCGTACGACGGCGCAGACATTTGTGGGCCCCATAACAGAATAACTGTCGGATGAATATAACGACAAAAATTGAGTTTTTATAATTAACGGCGTAGTTGTTACCGTTAACACTGTTGGAATACCTGGTGGTTAAAATACAGTAATACGCGTTATTGCACAGTAGCACACGCTATTGCACAGTATTTTTTGAATTATTAATTCTTACGTGAGAAGACACTACTCAATAATTGTTACAGTAATTACTGTTCAATATTTTATTTTATTGATTCAATAATTGCTGCGTTGATATTTTATATTATTGTTGTTTCAATAATTGTCACTGCACAGTATTTTCTATTATCAGATCAATAATTCATATTATTTGAATAATATTATTAGATAACATTATTGGCAATGTCTAGAAAGTTCTGTCTAAGAAGAGGTTTGGTCATCTAATTACGCGCCAGTAAGGAGAAATTCTTATTGGAAAGCCCCCTCTTTCTTGGGAACGGTCTGGTTGTCATAATTATGGCTCTGTAATATTATTTGTGAATAATTAATTATTGATTCATATGATAAGGAAATATTTATTTTATGTGGATATAAATGAGAGATATATTTTTGTGGTTAAAAATAAAGGAGTTAATGTTGAGGTGTTTTATATGTATTTTTGTCGGAACGGAGGTATTGAAAATCAAATTAGGGTTTTTGAAATATTTTGCGGGGGTTATAATTTTTAATCCGACCGTTGGATCGTGGTAATTTTTGGATATGTTATACATATATAAGTTGAGTATATGTCCACAAATTTTGAACCGTTAAAAATTAACGTATGATTTATTATGAATTTTACGAGATGACTGGTTCAGAAATTATTGAATTTTCGGAGTTTATCATTTTGGTGGAAAATATTAGAATTGGTGGGCCCCACTCTTGGTTGGTAAAAAAATGTGCTGAGATTTTTATTCAAATGTGGTAGGCTTAAATAGTAGCAGGTAAAGCCATCAGATTGCAGGTTAAGTCTGCTTCGGCGTGCTAACAATTTCCTATAAATAGAGGGCTAAGTTAGAATTGAAAATCACACCAGAAACATAAGTTTTCTCTCTTTCTCTCTCTATATTATGAAGCATATTTTGTGAGTTTTTAGATACTTTGAGAGTTGTTATTCAGTGCAAGGTTCCTTCGGCTTTACATTCCGGTCAGAAATACTGCTCTTTTGAGGTAAGAGATTGTAAGGGATAGTAAGGGGTGTTATGTTCTTCTTAAAATGTTATTTTTTTTAATATCATTATACCGAAATGTTGGTATGAATTTTTATCAAATTTGAAACTTTTTAAGTCGGGGTTACTATTCACGTATACGGCACTATTCATGTATATGACACTATTTACGTATATGACATTATTTATGTATACGGTACTATGTACGAATACAGAATACTATTCATGAGTTACTATTCATGAGTTACTATTCACGAGTTACTATTCACAGGTACTATTCATGACAAAAATTAGTTTCTTTTTCTGACCAAATTATCGTTGATTTATGATTGTTGCTCTCGAAAATAAATATAGTTGTTGATCATATTGTTTTTATTATCATATATAACATTTTTATAACCCTGATGTTGAATTTCTCTTTCACTTGAGTGTAAAGATGGGTAAATTATTAGTATGATCCTGACTGAGGAATGTCTTTGGCCTGTAGTGTAAAGATGAATTGTTAACTGGTATGATCATGACCATTGAATTTATAATTGAATATCTTTAGCTTAAGTGTAAAGATGAATTGAATAACATGGTTATAATTATGGTGTATATAAATTTTGAAATGATTATATATTTCTTTGAGATATGAATATATTTGGCCTGTAGTGCAAATATGAACTGTTGAGGAATATCTTTGGCCTGTAGTGCAAAGATGAATTGTTGATGAATATATTTGGCCCGTAGTGCAAAGATGGCCTATTGTTGAATATCTTTGGCCAGTAGTGCAAAGATGAACTATTGATGAATATCGTTGGCCCGTAGTGCAAAGATAATTTTATTAGTATGATTATGAACAGGAACTGTGATTTGGTATAACCATGATCTTTGATGTTTCAGGTAAAGACATGTGAGGAAAATTATCTTCGTCCTAGATGCGAAGAGGAATTTAGAATTACAATTATGATTATGAGTTATTCATATAATTGTGAAAAGGAACTGTTGATTAATGTTACAGGGATAAAACATTATTTGTGGACTTTTAATGTGGAGAAGATAATAGACTTTATGGTCTATTTGACTCTTCTAATGGTTTGTTCGTTCCGCTGCAACTATGGTTGAAATTTTTTATCATCTACCATATGTTCTAAATCTCTGATTTATTACTGATGAAGGCTATTGATAATTTAATTATCTTTAGACATGATATTCTTTACTAAGCTAGTTGTACTCACCCTTCTGTTTCAAAATTCCTTTCAGGTAATAAGAGTGTAGCTGGGTCGAGCAAGGGTAACGGAGAAATAGAACGGTGGTCTCTAGCTGTGGAGGTTCTACCTAAGCAGTAAAGAAAAGTGTTGTATACATCATTTAGTAGTTATATTTGATGAATCAAATAGGGTGAGGCGAACCCAACGTTGGAAGGGTGTTTTGCCACTACCATACAAGATGTCTAATGCAATACAACCTCGTATCATCATAAGATAGGGATGTACTCATCCACTTACTGAGTATATTTACGAGCACTACCTATATAATCTTGGTGTTTGTTTGAAGTATAATTCTCAATTAGAGACAATGGAGATAATGATATGTCAAAAGAAGACTCACCATTGGGAAGAATATGATAATAATCTTCTCGTTTTTCTTTGGGGTTTATTGGGTCAACCAAGGATAATTCTGTGGCCATATGATATCTATCATAACCTAGACGCATGGCCTCCCATGTACAAAGGTTTCCTTGAGCACTTCCCAAATATTCTAATTTCTAAAACAGTCTTTGACTATACCTTTATGTAAGGTGCCACTGTGAGGTGCTATCCACGGTTGGGACATGTGTCACATTTGGTATATATTTGTATCCAAACTCACAGCATATGTGTTGTTGTATTAGTTGTTTTCTGTACCATGTATTTGGCAACTCAGAATGGGTTGGATGGAATGGACCTATTTTGGGGTCGTTACAAAATGTAACAGTTATAACGAACCTGGGGAATGGTAATATTATTTTGGTATATATATGAGACATATTCGTTCTTTTGAGGCATTTCAATTGAATGTTTGTGTGAACTGTAGCACCGTGGAGCACCATCTGTCGGGTTGAAAGAGGCCCAGATTTGGGGGCGTCACAAATTCACATAGAAAATAGGAACTGAAAGACTTGCCTTGATCGTTGTTTACCAATAACAGTTTAACAACTTACAGTTATCTGCACTTCACGTGCCCTACACAATTATATAATCATACATATCAACTATCAATCACATAGCAACACATAGTAGTTGTAATGTAAACTTTACTCTATATCTCATAAGTCCGATGACATCCAACTTTGGATATGCTTTAAACATCATATTAACCTATTTTTAAAAGTTATTGGACTCCCATTTCGGATAAGATAGACAGTCCAAAACAGTGTTCAAAAAGGGGCGTCCAAAACTATTTTTCATTCTTTCCCAGCTTTACCCTCTCTCGCTAAAACAATCATAACTTTTCCGTTTCAAAACATTTTGAACGATTCTTGAGCCCACACGAAGCTAACTTTCGGGACTACAACTTTTATTCTTTGACCTTTTCCAAATTCTAAACACAGAATTCTAGAAAATTAGTTTAAGGTGACTGCCTCGACTTGGTTAGACAGTTTTGACTCGACTACTTTGAATGGTCATAGCTCTTTGGTCCGAAGTCGGAATTAGTCTGTTCTAGAGTCTATGGAAAGGTTATTTAGTGTAATATAACATACTAAAAGCCCATAATTTTCTAAACAATCTAGCTAACCCCAAATTTTTATTTTTGGATCAGCAGTCCACTAGTTTTTTTGACTTCTCTTTTTGACATTCAAAACTCGCTTCGACTCGTTCCAACCCAACTTTCTTTACAAATAAGTCTTATTTAACATAGTCAGACTCGTCTAAGGTCTCGGCTCCCTATCTCTAATTATAATCATTAGAACTCATTTACATAATTAAACCCACGCCAAAATAAACATAGTAAACTAACTAGTTTACTAACAAAACTAACTAAACTTCCAAAATTCAAACTTTAACTAACAAACTAAATACAATATTTAAAATAATAACAGTACCTAAAATTAAATAAGAAACATACCCGAAAATACGAGTTCCACAAACTGACTACGCACTTCCTCGCCAAAATTTAACTAAGGAGGTCTTTATAAAAAGTCCTCCCACAACAAAGCCTTTCTAAAAATTGGAGGCCTTATTGTTGGTGAATGAAACAAAGGGTCAAGCCCTTCTATTTATAGGTTTAGCAAAGGGGTAAAGTTCTCAATTTAGTCGATGTGAGTATTGGTTTATACTAATTCTAATTGGTTTATACTAATTTTTCATATTTTTAACATGCTAAGTGTATTCATTCATCACGAATTCGTTTCTTAACCGATTCGATCCGTTCAAGTTCTATTTTTTTCGTTTTATAGAGGAGAACAACAATCATCCATCAATTTAAAGTTTTAATCACGAAATCGTCATCAATTTTAGTCTCAAAGTACACCAAAACACACATTACCATCAAAACCCAAATTCTTCTTATTTAGCATAAATACATGAATTTAATTTCTGAAAAATCATTTTTAGATGACAATTATGAAATTATAAAATCTAATAACATATATAACATCATACCCACAAATTCATTAATCAAAACCCCAATTTTAAAAGAAACTCAAGAACACGTAAACTAGAAATATAAACTAGATTATGTACCTTTAATTCCTTAAGAAATAAAGTTAACCTTATCAGTAAAATTATAATTTCTATTCAACCATTATAATCATAACATTATCTAACAAATTCTCACTCCTCTAATTTAATTATTTAATTAAATTAGAATATCGCCATTATACTCGCGTAATAAAATACGTATAAATCATATCTATTTTATCACACTTAAATAAATTATCCCATAACAATTTTCATCAAATATTTATTTAATACCATAAATATTCATTTTATTCCATAAAGTTTCCAACTAAAATATTTAATGTACTTAATAAATATTTTACTCACATTATACTAATATTTATATTTTCATGCAATATATTACCTTCTCACTTTATTAAATCAATTATACTTGTATTAATTCACTATTTTAATTAAGTGAATTATTCACACTATTTATGAAACTTAACTCATAATAATTTCCATAGCCTACAAGGCATAATAATTAAAATTATATTATATCATAACATAATTTTAACTTAATTAAATTAACTAATATTATTTAATTTCTTTAATAATTTAATTAACTATTAAATCTCATATTGTCCAACATATGAATATATAATTCTCTTTACACCAAATCACATAATTCAAAATATATACACCTCATAATAAGAATTTTAATTATTAAATTCTTATTTTAATAACTTATAAAAATTCGGGTTGTCACATCCTTCCCTCCTTATAAGAATTCCGTCCTCGGAATCAATAAAACCTCCCTTACTCGATTTTTTACCAAATCTCTTTTCAAAATTTATCGTTGAATATCTTCAACACATTACCTTAATATAGATTTTATATTTCCTATTACATTCATTTGTTAAACAAATTCTAGGTTTTATTTCATAACTTTCACTTGAACTCAGTTATATTTTGAGTATTATATATTCTTAACCCATTCATTTCCTTTTCTAAGGATCGTTATCATAAACACTCAGGATATTATATTCACCATTTCTTCTAAGAATTTCATCCTCGAAACTTTATCTATTAATCTTTATTCATTCAATCTATCAAAATAGATTTTACGTTAATACTTTATTCATTCATTGGGTTATATAACCACTTTCTTTTCCACAAAGATCTTTCTACAATTATTAACTTTTCTATTAAAAGTTTTACATTATTCTTTGGTAACTCATCTCCTTCTCATTTCAAAATTTCTTTTCTCACTTATTCAATATATTCATCATTCAGTGTCTCATTCTATGACTTACTTCTTTCTAAGGAATATCATCCTTACCACATTCGCCTTTTAGAATAACAAGAATCTTCTATAATTAGGAAGCTATATGAATAGCTCATGAATTTAAAAGATTCTAAATCAGGTTGAGGGGTCATAAGACCTTGAACTACGTCCACGGTTATAAGTACTCTTTCAACTTAAACCTTAACAGTCGTTAGACTATAGGGACTCCTGTACTTAGGGTGTTAAGCCCTTCGTACGATGTATTGTGCACAAACATCTAAACGCATCGCGTAAACATAATTCCCCCATAATAGGGTTGCTCTTCTCAGATTTTAGAGATGTAACTGAGGGTCACAAGACCACGAACTATGTCCACGGTTACAAGTAATCTTTCAACTTTAACCTTAACAGTAATACTGTAGGGACTCCCTGTACTTAAGGTGATCAGCCCTTCATACCATGTATTGTGCACAAATATCCAAACGTTTTCGCGTACTCCCCTATAAAAGGGTTGTTCATCTCAGCTTTTCAACATGTGAATCCGCACCAAAACAATTTGGTTCGGCATAAGCTCTCAAAGAATACTTTGAATTTCATAAACATTTGTCTAGCTGAATCAAATAGCTTATACTCATACTAATAATTCGAATATCAATCGAAACATGTCTGGCCAAATTTAATTGGCAATAATTTATCTTTAAAATTCTAAAAATCATTTTATGACGTCATTATATCGTACTGTATTTACAGTCCGTTTGAGGATTCCGTTATTTTGTAACTTTGTCATACTACATCATATCATAGTGGGCTGACGATCCTTAGATCACATCCAACACTAAGTAATTCTGCATTGATAACTCCATCGTTTTTATCATCTTTGCATCAGGTTACATGATGCATTAATGATATAAAATATATTTTGATATTTTCAAATCATTTTCGTCTAGCCAAAGCAATTAATATAGACTATTCTTTAAACAGTTCAAAACCATTGAAAATCAGTTTTAGTGTTATCATATCGTAACAGATAACGAGATGTTAGTGGCTCACAGTCCACATACACACCCTTGTCACCGTATGATGCTGATAACAAAAATTCATTTGTATTTTTAAAGGCACATCAGTGCGAATTTAGCTTGATGTCAAAAATTTCGAAGTCTAGCATATCAAGAAGATTTGGAAAACCTATGTCTCAACCAATAACTCCACTTTCTATAATGATCCATTGCTTAATCAGTTTATCTATTCCTATCACCCTCAATACTCCATTCACACTTATCTATACCCCAGTTCATAAAACTTACCCCACTTTGGAAGTTCAGGAATTGTCACAATAATATGAGTTTAAGAACTTATCCTAGTCAGACCATAGGTGTCCATTCGCTGAGGAGTTCAAAAACATACCATATTATTATGAGTCACAAACTTACCATATGCATTAGTTTTAAGAACCGTACCTAATCTTAATATCTGTTATCCTAACCTTAAAAGTCTTTAACTATCAAATATACTATAACGACCCCAAAATTCATACAATTTAATTCTCAACTTCGGTCGTTAACAATACATCTAACTTCTGATTTTATATCATTATTCGATATTAAAATTTATAAAATGCGGAATAATTTAAACTTTTATGTCTTCTTACTTTAATTCCCTGAATCAAAACCTTTATGAACTACATGTCTTTGAATTAATCTTATTTTATGATTCACTTTATCACTTTTATCATATAAAATTTTACATTTCAATCCGATAACCTTTACATATCAGATAACTCTAATTCTAGCTTTATAACTCAATATAAAACTATACATCATAAAACATTTAATACATCTCATGAGTCTTAATCATGGTTTAAGAAAATAGCAACTTTAGCTAAAATATAAATCTTCGTATATTATTTCTGGTCCACTTCATTCAAGTAGCATATAGTGTTATCTTCAATCCTTAACCTGAAAAAATGGTTATTTGCAAGGTTAAGCTCGACAGCCCAGAAAATCTAACAGTTTTCATGCATCACGTAGCATATAATAACATGCTCAACATATATCTCTTAAACATTGGACTATCATAACATACATGCTACAGTTCATATAACAAGTATAAAGATTGAGTTCCTTACTCAATCAGTATGCTTTACTCAATCAACGTAGTCATAAGTTGACTTTAACGTTTCATGCTTTCAACATAAATATAACACATCATGTTATTTGCAATAAAGATTTAAAATAGTGAATCATCAAGTTCACATAGCAAATAGGAACTGAAAGACTTACCTGGTTCGTAGATTACCAATTACCAAAAAATAGCTTAAATGCTTTGCGTACATCCTACAACAGTTCAAAGGTTCATATTCACATGCATTAGTTACACATATAATGAAACCACAATGACTCTTAGTCTTAATCTTTTAATAACTTGCGTCTCTTTGAAACTTAACACATAACTTCAGGTGTTTACTCCTCTTCGTATGACACCTATCATTACGTAATGCCATATTGTGTTTCTTTATACTTCTTTTGTAACTGACACTTAACATTCAACGAAGTTGTCATAGACTCCATTATCTCATATTAGATGTGTTACACTTGTTAACAACAACTAAGTTATATAACCTCTCTCGTTACGCTTCCCTTACAATTGACAGTCAAGTCTTCTAACGCGTATTTACATCCTTTTAAACATATATTAGATTAACTAATCAAGTTAACATTCAAATCGTTCTTTCAACTTATATCTCACTATAAACAAACATAAACCTTATCATTTATTTCTTACTTTTGAAAACATCACATTTAGTTCCATTGCATAACTTAATTAAGCAATCACTTAAAATCTTTACACTTTGCATTACAACACCTTACAATCTGATATTGTAGTTTCTGTTATGTCTTAACATCATTAACATGCTTGCTTATGTGACAACCCGAGAATTTTAAATATTTTTAAAATTTTTATTTATTGATTTAAGGTTCAAAATTAGAACCTAGGCAGAAAATAAGTGTATGCGTATATGATATTTTTAAGATAGAATTTTGAGGATTTCAAAATTCTGTGAAGGATTTAGGTGACTTATTCAGGATTAAGGAAAACGTGATTATGTTCTGTGTATATGTGTACAGTATGTGGTTAAGGGTCAAGGGTTGACCAGATAATTGATATTTGTAACAAACCTTAGGTATATATTAAGAACGTCAACGTTCGATTAGAAAACCCTATGTTTAATAAGAAACCCTAGAAATCGATTTTGGAAACTCTAATTTCAGTTTCTGGAATCCAAAACCCTAATTCAGTGCATGAAACCCTAATCTGGGAATTTAAATGATTATTATACTGCATAAGTGTTATTTATTATAATATTAATTAGGGAAAAGCTTAATTATTAGTAAACCCTAATTTTACATTTTTGAAAACCCTAATTTCTGGGTTAGAAATTCTAATTTTATAATTCGGGAAAAACTTAAGTGTTAATTTAATAATTTTAAGGTTAATTAGGAAATATTAATCATAATTTTCAAGTTGTAAGTAATTAGAAAACCCTAATCTAATTACGAAAATCTAATTTTTCGATTAGAAACCCTAATTAGTGGTTTATAAATCCTAATGACCATTTTGACCCTAATTGCGTAATTAGCAATTTTAATTAGGTATTATTAATCCTAATTAGCAAGATTTAATTTGTGATTATGAAATTTGAATATAATTAGAAAATTCTAATTATAATTTAGAAATATTAATTTTCTATTTTTGATAACCTAAATTGGAAATTTTAGAAATTATTTTTAAAACCTAAGGGTTTAAACCTTAAACCTTAAATGTTCCAAACCCTAAACCCTAAGGGTTTCATCAAATGACAATTCTAGAATAAAAATTAAATGTGAAATGACTATTATGCCCTTTGTTGAATAATTGAAGGTTGCTTGGAAGAGTTGTCCTAGTGAGTTGCTCACCAACCCTAAACCCTAGCATGTGACAATTACAAGTTATCTCAGCCACTTCCCAGCCCATTTCATTGCATTGACATCAAATAAATAGATTAGAGAGAGAAACATGCTCACTTTAGTTTCATTTTTTCTCCCACACTTTTTCTCTCTAGAATCCGAAATGTAGAGTGAGAGAGAGAGAAAAGATAAGCCAAGTTCAGTTTATAGCTTCCCAAGATCAGATTCAATGATCAGAAATCAAAGATCAAAGTTTTAAAGGTATAAACCCCTAATCTTAGAAATCTGATTTTTAGATGTTAAATGTTGTTGTTGTTTGGTTAAAGTTATGTATTAAGATGTCCTTTAGTGATCTGGGTTGTTAAATCCCAGATCCATAACATCAAAATGCTCGGATTTGATGATTTTAGAAATCTGGAAAAGTTGGAAAAAGTCGTCTGACAGCCATGTGTCAGGCCCTCTAAATCTGTGTGTTAGCTTTCTTGCGTGTTTTATGTGTTAGTTATGATCTCTGACATGAGGGCTTGGATCTGAAATTGGAAACACGACCAGATCATGCATATGCTGAGAGATATGTGCAGTCAAACTGCGTTGACCGATCATGGAGACTGAGTTTCTGGGCAACCCAGAAACCCAGATCTCGTCTGACAACATTTTCTGAGTCGTTGATCTTGCTTCTGTTAAAGTGTTTTAGCTATGTTGTTGTTCTTACCTTGTAGCCTGACATGAGGAGTACATACTTAAACCTTTAGATAGCCCAGATTAGTAATAGAATCATAGAAATGCCCGGTCAAACAAGAGTTGACCATCACGCTGGATGAAGATTTTGGGTAACCCAGATCTTCATCAGCCGAGTTCCTGAAAAGTAGTTCGACCGGCCTAAACCTTCGAGTAATATTGTTGTTAGGCTGATCTGATGATATCAAGTTATTAACGGACATCTCGACTACATTATTGAACCTTTATAACACACTAACCAAGTCTGGATAGCAGAGATTTAAAGGCTCAAAAATCGACCCTTATCACTGCTGGAGACTCTGGGCTCAAGAACACGTCTAACAAGATGTTTGGTAGCTTAGATTTTGCTGTGATGTTATGTGTTAGCCATGAAACTTGATTCTAGTTGTAGTTCTACACTTATACTACAATCGTATTACAAATTAGCAGCCCAGAATCATCACGAACCTATCTCACTCACTGGTCAAACAAGGCACCTCGCTGACTGGCTTGAAGTTCTGGGTTTAGCCCAAGAACACCAAGAACACCGATAGCGACGGGTCTGTCGCTATAGAGCCATTTAGCGACAGTTTATTATTATTATTTTCTGGAAATTATTTAAAAATTGATAAAAATGGTTTTTAATTATTAAAAATACATAATAAATTTCGAAAAATTATTTTTAAAGTCTGAAAAATAGTTTTTAATTATTTTGAGTATATTTCATAAATATTTAATATTTTTGGAATAGAAATGATATTTAATTTATTTAATTATAATATTAAATAAATGATTTAAAAATAATTTTAATTCATGAAAAATAATATTATGGTATAATAAATTATTTTAAGTTATTTTCAATGACTTTTGATATTTTGTGATGAAATTCATTAATAAATCAATATTAATGATAATTAATTTATTTAATAAATATATTAAATAAATTAAGGAAAAATAGAATAAATGATTTAAAAATCATATAAAAATGATTTAAGGGTTAGAAAAATATTTTAAGTTATAAAATATAACTTTTGATATTTTATAATGAAAATATTAATATTTTAATATTAATAGTAATTATCGGATAATGAATTTAACGGTTTAAAAATCATATAAAGGTGATTTTAAAGTATTAAAAATACTTTGATATATTATAAATATATTATAATATTATGTCATGTATTTCATTAATATTTGATAATAAATAAATATTAATGATAAAGGAATTATGTGGTATTTAAATTATTTAAATACGTGTTTAATGATTGAAAAATTCATGATAAATGATAATAATTATGTGAAAATTATTACGAGACTTAGAAAAATATTTTTGACTGATATTAAAATTATCTGAGGTAATTGTTAAGTGTTAGGCAGAGTTTAGTTGAACTTAGACTCAATAAAAGTCCGACTAGACCGTCGGGACTTTAGAGTTTTGTCGGAATCAAGATAAACTGTAATAGTTTGACTTGATACCGAGTTTTATGTGTGTTATAGACTGACAGAGTTATGTGTTATGTGTTTAGGTTATTCTATGTTTATATATATAGTAATATTATACTGTTATGATATTATTCGAATATTTGAGATCTATATTACTAATATTAGGTCTTCGGATAAAGCATTATAAATTGTGTTGCGGTAATCAACGGTTCAGGCAAGTTTGTTTCTACTTAACTCTACTAAGAGTGTTTCATTCGGATATGCTGATGGTTAATCATTGCTGATTGCCATGTATAATTTGTACTCTGTACATATTGCATGTATAAGTCAGGTATGAAAGGCTGATCACCTTCATTACCAGTTGGTTTCAGATATATTGGTTCATGTATAATATTTGTTCAGTGATAAACTTGTTCATGCTAGTTCACAATTATATTGTTGAATTATAGCCAGCTTAATATTCAAACTCTTCAATCATGATATATCGTTATATTGTTGAATTTAAACTTCCTGGGCAATCCTTATGCTCACCCTTGCTATATAATGATAAAACATTGCAGATTAAGGCGAATGCGTCGGATAAAAGGAAAGGTTAAAGACAGTTCCATCATTAGGATATGTGTGCAGCTAAATTGTATAAGTATTGTATGTTAATAATGTTATATGTGAGAAAAGTTATGAAATGTGTATTAAGTTAAGGTTAGTCGACCTTGGGGAATAGTGAGTGTATGTATTGTATAAACAATTTATGTTTATATCTTTCGCATATAGTAATAGTGATAGAATGATCGAACCGGATCCGAGGTGATTTAGGACCTGGATTCGGGGCCCTCACAGCTTAGCTAACATAAGTCCATTACGCATGACCTGCAAATATGCAGAAGACATTGCCTGGGCTCAGGGCACGGCGTAGCTGCGCTGCCCCAAGGCACAACTGCGCCAGCGCAGCTGCGCCAAACACATACAGAAACTGCAGCAGCAGCTCTGCTACACGGCAGTCACCCATCTCAACCCAATTCCTACAGAAATCATGAAACCTAGCAACTAAAACTTTGTAATAGCATAGTTACACATGTACATACACCATTCTAACTACATAAACATCATATTTACATAAATTTGAGGAATCAAAACCCCTAATTTCCAAATTTCTTCATTTTTTACATATTTAGTGAAATCGATCGCCACGAATTCATTTCTTAATCAATTGACACGATTCCAACTATGCCGCTTTCGTTTCTTAACATACAAACATATTCTAACATCAAATTACAGATTATAACAAATATTGATTATGAAATTTCATACTTTCAGAAGCCATTTTTCAAACATAGACACTGTTTTATATTTTTCTTCTTACAA
This sequence comes from Panax notoginseng, assembly GCA_016801055.1. Classification (NCBI taxonomy): domain Eukaryota; kingdom Viridiplantae; phylum Streptophyta; class Magnoliopsida; order Apiales; family Araliaceae; genus Panax; species Panax notoginseng. The sequence continues at coordinate 95,884,588 of CM029018.1, forward strand.
TTCAATTTCACGTGTTTGGTTGCTACCCCTTTTATATATACATGTCAATAACAGGTTCTACAATACTATCACACACCTATAACCCATATCTTACAATCAACACTTGTCAAAAACCTAATTCCAGAAAATCAAAATTTTAAAACTGAGAATTAGAATTAGGGGTAGGTTATACCTTAAATTCCCGATTGATTGCTAGTGAGAAATAGTATTAAGGCTTAGAAATTCTTCTTCTTCCTCTTGACAATCTCAGAAGCTCAAAATCACAGTGTTTTATCTCTTGCTTCCAAGCTCCCTCTCTAAACCCTTTTGCTATTTTGGCTTTGGAAGAATAAGACGCGAAGTAATAAAATGGCCACTCCCATGTACTCTTCCGTTAAAAAAAATAAAAAGACGTCAGTTAGAATAACCCAAAGGCCACAAGGCCTTGTTTGGCTAACCAAAAATTCTCCCAAACTAGATTATTTTTATATTATTTATATTATATAGTTACTTTTGTCACACTTGATTTTAGTTCATTTAAATGAGTACTTTAACTTAATTAATTTAAATAACTTATAATGGTAATTATAATAATTATAATTTTTATCATAATTATACTTATAATTGTGACACCCCCAAATCCCGTTACTTCATTTCCTCAAGATTTGGTGTTCACGTAATCAAAACATTCATTACTAACTACCCAATTGATAAAATTGAATAAATAAAACCTGCCCATACAGGATTAAACTTAAATAAAAATCTCCCAGGTTATCTAACCTTTACAAACATTCATTCATGCGGAAATTAAATTAATATAAACTTCTTCACAATCTTTAAACAAAGTCTAAAAATAAACTGTCTAACTATTACAGGTCTTCAGCATTGCTTAATCTCTCCTTTCCCTTTACTGGTGCTAGGTATATCACCAGTTTCAACCTTAGCTGTAAGAATGTTTACAGGCAAGAGTGAGCAAACAAGGCCCACTTGAAATAATAATAAATAAATCAGTTAACTTTACATCATGTACCAACATTAGGTTTAATAGAACTGAACAATAAGTTCTATTACTTTTTAAAAACTTTAATCAATTACTGAGGGTCTAATGACCACGAATCATGTCCACAGTTATAAGTAATTTTTCAACTTAAACTTTAACAGTCATAAGACTATAAGGACTTCACGTACTTAGGGGGATCAACCCTTCGTACAATGTATTGTGCACAATCATTTCAACGCTAAGCGTAACCTCTTATAAAAGAGTTGTTCTTCTCAGTATTTAGAATACAAGTCCGTACCAAAGTGAGTTTGGTTTGGATACATCATGGGGTAATTTAGAATTTAACGGTAATCAACTAAGGGTTAGTTGATTACAAACAACATAACTGTATACTATGGAATAATCATAGTTGAATGGATATTTATAAACTAACATCATGCTTTAGGAATAATTTAATAGCATAATCATGGAATAATCATAACATGCATCCTCGTAAACCAATAGATACACGAGCTTAATCAACAATAAACAATCTAACTCTACGAAAGTGTAAAGTTAGCCATTTGTACAATTGAAATGGAATTAAAGCAATAATGTGTTTAACGAATTCAATCTTGTACAATGAAGTTCTAGTATTAGATAAAACTTGCTCAATATCAAAAGATAAGATTTATAAAACTTGCATACAACGAAACAAGTTAAAGACAATAATAACTTGTTCAATATCAAAAGATAAGGTTTAGAAAACTTGCTCAGTTATAAAAATAGAGTTAAGGAAACTTGCACAATGAAGTTTTGAGTTAGAGAACTTGCATAAATATAACATAACAGTGAAAAGTAACCTTGCTGAATAATAAAGTAGAAAAGGTTAGGGAACTTGCCTCGTGTGTAGGATAAACAATTACTATTCACGTTCACCCCAAGTCCTACACATACCATATGCATTGACAATACACATTAGTTACATTAACATTACCTTTATGAGTTCCTTTATTACTCTTAGTATAGCTACTAACTAAGTTTAAGTTTAAACAACATCACATCTTTCATGAACATTACTTTTTAGCTTTATTACAACTATTTAAATGATCATGCCATTGCACCACGTGCACATTAACAACTTAATACAATATCCTAATATATGTCCAACATGTTATCATTAAGTTATACTAATACCCAAAGGGTTGCACTTGCATTCGTGCATCCCGACGCCCTCCGATTGGCTTCAAATACACAATAGCCCTAAAGATGGCCATTCTGACAACTGTTACAGACCTCAAATTAAAAAACATAAAGAATGAAAGTTGTAGGTCTACTCTTCCTCTTTCCGAATCATCTTGAATTACCTAAATCGGAGTTCGTATGAAAAAGTTATGGCCGTTTTACTACAGGAGGCCAAAACTGCCCAACTAGGCCACTTTTCCGGCGCCGGGGCGCGGAACAGTGGCGCTGGGGCGCGAGCTACGGCGCTGGGGCGCGGGCTACGGCCCATTTTGGCGCTGGGGCGCGAGATTTGGCGCCAGGGCGCGAAATTTGGCGCTGGGGCGTGAATTTTGACGCTGGGGCGCCGAAACTCAGAGGAACCAACGAAGAACAGAGCCCAAAACTACTGTCTTAATTTCTTAACAACAATTCACCCCAACAACATGTATAACTAATATAACTTACACATAATTGCTATCAATCATCCATATATCCATCACCAATCATTAATTATCAATACCATAAACTAATTCTTTGAAACACTGTGTTCTAAAGTAAAAAATCCATTGATGAAATATAATTTACAGTGAACGAAAATTTCCACTGTTATCAACAATTTTTGATTCCTTTGAAATACAACTATACCAACATAACAAATTAACATGTATAGTTCAATTCCTCAGTTAGCATACAATTTATAGAATCACATACAAATTTTGTTATTTTTCAAAACATATGTTCGTATATAAATTTTCACCGAAAAACCAAGTTATCTTCCTCAATGATAATTTAGCATACAACACCTACACACCTATATATACATGCTAGTTATAACAACACAACATGTAATACCAAAACAATTTCTGGAACAAGAAAACAAAGACATACAATTTCTCAAAAACTATATAACGTAAACATATATTATAAGGTTTGTACAACCTACCTTTAATTTGTAGAAAACTTGTAAATCAAAACTTGTTTTGGACAATCTTGCACTTGGCTTCTTCTCAAAATCTCTGAACTTTTCCTTTCTCCAAATTCTTTTCTACAACACCTGTTAAAATCACTCTCAAATTCTCTCTAGTTTTCCTCTTTTCTTCTTTTTCTCTCTGTAAACTTCAACTGAGTCTTTCTTCTCCCTAACTCTAACATACGTATAATATTATAACGTTAAATAATAATATAGATATTAAGTATATGATTTAACTGACATCAGTTATAATTTTTTTGAAAATCAAAAGCCATAAGGCTTGTTTGGCTAAGCTTAATAAAAATAACCCATTAAATCCTTACACCTTGTTTGGCAAATCTAACTAAAACAAATAGATTAATCCTTATACCTTGTTTGATAAAACATCATTAAATTAAAGACTTATTATGCAATAAGACATGTTTAGAAAAACCAAATTAAATTCTTTTTATTTATTTTAATAACTCCTTTATAGCAAGGTTATTAGTCACACTTTTATTAAATTAATAAATCAATTAAAACATTAATCTATTAAATTACTTTAACACATAAATCATTATCACATAATTATAATTTCTTTTATAATTATAATTTTATTTAACCAACTAATATTTTAAATTACAATTTCCCATTTAAAATATTATAACCTATTTAAATCACCATAAGCTCTCTAGCTTACTTATTAAATTATATTATTATATAATCTCATAATAATTAATTTACTTAGCTCCTTAATTATTTACTCAACAAATAATTAAATCACATCAACTCAAATTGCCATATAATTCAATAAATATTTAATATTGCCAATAAATATTTAATATTTAATATTTAATTATTTATTCAATAAATAATTAAATAAATCACATCACTCAAATTGAACAATTATTTATTCAACAATAACATATCCATTAAATACTTAAATAAATCAATAAATATTTAATATCACGCTTTAAAATTATGGAGTGTTACATCATTCCCTCCTTACAAGGATTCTGTCCTCAGAATCACAACTCAAACAACACATTCGTTACATTCTTCCCTACTTACAAAGATTTTGTCCACAGAATCGAAGACACAGATTAAACAAATAACTCAGGGTATTCTTTTAACATTTTCTCTTCGAGTTCCCACGTTGCTTCATCAGCGTTGTGGTTCCTCCAAATCACCTTCACAGAAGGTATCACTTTATTCCTGAGCACTTGTTCTTTCCTGTCGACTATCTGGATAGGAATCTCTTCATAAGACAAATCTTTCTCGAACTGCAACGGTTCGTACTTGATTACGTGCTTGTAATCGGGTTTATATTGTCGTAACACCGAAATATGAAAAATATTATGAATGTTTTCCAACTCTGGAGGTAGAGCTACCTCATAAGCTACCTCTCCAACTTTTCGCAGCACTTCAAAGGGTCCAATAAACCTCGGGCTTAGTTTTCCCTTTTTACCGAAACGAATTTTCCCCTTCCAAGGAGAAACTTTTAGGAATACATAGCTTCCTACGTCAAATGCACGATCTTGCCTGTGTTGGTCAGCATACTTCTTCTGTCGGTCTTGAGCTGCTACCAATCTTATCCTGATGAGTTTGATAACCTCAGCAGTTTTTTGCACCAATTCTGGTCCTAACAGTTGACGTTCACCAACTTCATCCCAGTACAGTGGAGTTCTGCACTTTCTGCCGTATAACGCTTCGTAAGGCGGCATGCCGATACTCGCGTGATAACTATTATTGTAGGCAAATTCCACCAACGGTAATTGCTCTTCCCAGCTTCCTTTGAAATCCATGACGCATGCTCTCAACATATCTTCCAATGTCTGGATCGTTCGTTCCCTTTGGCCATCTGTTTGCGGATGATATGCCGTACTCATTCGCAACTGTGTTCCCATACATTCTTGTAGTCTCTTCCAGAAGTTTGATGTGAACCTCAGATCTCTGTCTGACACAATTGACACTGGAATTCCATGTCTTGCAACGATCTCTTTAATATATAGTTTTGCCAGCTGATCAAGATTGAATCTAATCTTTATTGGCAAAAAGTGTGCAGATTTTGTCAATCTGTCTACTATTACCCAAATTGCATCGTATCCTTTCTGAGTAGTTGGAAGACCCACCACAAAATCCATCGTGATATGTTCCCACTTCCATTCTGGTATTTCCAACGGTTGAAGCAATCCGCTGGGTCTTTGATGTTCGGCTTTTACTCTTTGACATGTCAAACATTTAGCTACGTATTCTGCGACATCCCTTTTCATATTCGGCCACCAAAAATGTGGGCGTAAATCTTGATACATCTTCGTGCTTCCTGGATGAATCGAATATCTTGAGCTATGAGCTTCGGTCAGGATTTCGTTTTTCAGTTCTGGTGTTACTGGAACCCAGATTCTTCCCTCGTACCGTAGTAATCCTTCGGTATCGACCTTGTATTTTGTATTGTTACCATCAACCATATTCTCTTTTATCTTTCCACATTCTTCATCTTGTAACTGAGCATTTTTCACCTTGTCCAGTAAAGTTGGACCTGCTTCTAGATGAAATAGTCGTTCGTCGGTTTCCTGCGGAAATTTGATTTCCAGTTCTAATTTTGTCATTGCTGAAATGAGCTCCTCCTGAGTTGTTATCAGCATTAATTTTTCCCGACCTTTCCTGCTTAAAGCATCTGCAACCACATTCGCTTTGCCCGGATGATAAAAGATCTCACAATCGTAATCCTTTATCAATTCCATCCATCTCCTCTGACGCATGTTCAGGTCCTTCTGATTGAAAATATACTTCAGACTTTTGTGGTCTGTGTAGATCTCACATTTCTCTCCATACAGATAATGTCTCCATATCTTGAGAGCAAATACCACTGCAGCCAATTCTAAATCATGAGTCGGGTAACCTTTCTCGTAATCCTTCAGTTGTCTTGATGCATAGGCAATAACTTTGCCGTTTTGCATAAGAACACAACCCAATCCTTTGTGTGAGGCATCACTATACACCACAAAATTTCCTGTATTATCCGGTAGGGTTAACACAGGTGCCATACTTAGCTTCTTCTTCAAATCTTGGAAGCTCTCTTCACATTTCTCCGTCCACACAAATTTTACAGCTTTCCTTGTCAAATTTGTTAGCGGAGTGGCTATCTTAGAAAAATCTTGAATGAATCTTCTATAATAACCGGCCAGCCCCAAGAAACTCCTTACCTCCGAAGGTGTTCTTGGTTGTTCCCAATTGATTACAGCTTCCACTTTCGATGGATCTACTGAAATCCCATCTTTGTCAATCACATGACCCAAAAATTATACACGATCGAGCCAAAATTCACACTTAGAAAACTTCGCGTACAACTTTTCCTTTCTTAGTGTCTCCAATGTCAGACGTAAATGTTCCACGTGTTCTTCTTGAGTTTTGGAATACACCAGAATGTCGTCGATAAACACCACTACGAACTTGTCTAAAAATGGTTTAAACACCCTGTTCATCAAATCCATGAACGCAGCAGGTGCATTGGTTAAACCAAAAGACATCACCAGAAACTCGTAATGTCCATATCGAGTTCTGAATGTCGTTCATGGTATATCCTCCTTCCTCACTTTCAACTGGTGATACCCACTTCTCAAATCAATTTTTGAAAAGTATTTAGCACCCTTCAACTGGTCAAACAAGTCATCTATTCTTGGCAACGGGTATTTGTTTTTAATAGTGACTTTGTTTAACTCCCTGTAATCAATGTAAAGACGCATTGACCCGTCCTACTTCTTTACGAATAAAACTGGCGCTCTCCACGGCGATACACTTGGTTGAATATATTTCTTGTCTAGCAGTTCTTGCAACTGTACCATCAGTTCCTTCATTTCTACCGGAGCCATTCTGTACGGAGCCTTTGATATCGGTGTTGTTCCCGGCACTAAGTTGATCACGAATTCAATTTCTCTGTCCGGCGGAAGTCCTGGCAAATCTTCTGGAAACACGTCTTCGAATTCTCTCACTACCGGTATTTCTTCTAGTTTTACTCCCTTCTTCTGAGTATCGACTATGTAAGCTAAATAGCCCACACAACCTTGACTCAACAATTTCTTGGCCTGCATAGCCGTCAGACATTTCATTTGTCTAGGCGACTTGCTACCATAAAATACTACCTTTGACGGAGTCATAAGGTTTACACACTTCTTTTGGCAGTCAATTACCGCTCCGTATTTGAACAACCAATCCATTCCCAAAATTACATCAAATTCCCCGAGTCTAATTGGAATCAAATCTACCAACAAGATATTCTCCTTAATGTTCACCCTACAGTTCTTGTATACGAATCTAACAAGGATTATTTCCTTATTCGCAATTTCTATGTTCAAAGGAAAATTCAGTTCTTCTCTAGGCATTTCTAACCTCTTAGCAAATTCATCAGATATAAACGAGCAAGTAGCACTCGAATCAAATAATACATATGCATCAATATCATTGATTGGGATAATACCTGACACCACATCCTTTGATTGCACAGCATCTTGCACAGTCATGTTGAAGGTTCTGGCTGTGGGTTGTTTGATGCTGCAGGTCCTGTAATGGCCCATGTACCTCCATTGTTACCTCCATTGCTTCTGGTTGTCTCTCCCTCCTTCTTCTTAGGGCATTCACGAGCAAAATGCTCCTTGGATCCGCATGTGAAGCACGCCTTCTTCTTCGGTTGAGTGCAGTTTGGGGCGATGTGACCCTCCTGGCCACAATTGTAGCAAACTCGTTTCCCCATCAAGCACGCACCCTTGTGAAATTTTTCACATGTCGCACATGCTTCAAGCTTCTTATTCTGCTGGTTACCCTGCTGGTTTTCAGTACCCATGTTCCCATTCCACTTTCTCTTCAAGCTGTTGTTGCTGTTGTTGTTGTTGTTTCCACTGCTACCACCTCCATTCTTAATCTCATTCTCATTCTTTTTCTTCTTCTGTTCCTGATTGAACTTTGTCACTACCTCACCTCCACCTTCAGCGAGTACTGCTTTCTCCATCACCGCTGCAAATGTCTTCAACTGGAATAGGGAAACCCTACTGTACAGCCAGGGCTTCAGTCCCTGTTCAAATCTCTTCGCCTTACGTTCGTCTGTGCTAACCTGATATGGCGCAAACCTCGCCAACTCGTTGAATTTTGCGGCATACTCGGATACCGTCATCGTCCCTTGCTTCAGCTCCAGAAACTGTACTTCCAGCTGACTCTTTGAACTCTCCGGGAAATAGGTCTCGAAGAACAGTTCCTTGAACCTATCCCAGGTCATCACTCCTGGCCCTTCCCGAGTTTTATTGGCTTGCCACCAATAACTAGCTTCCGCTTTCAACATCAAAGTTGCGAAAGCAGTCTTCTGCTCATCCCCTACCCTAGCGACATCGAACACCTTCTCTATTTCCATAATCCAGGTTTGTGCTTCGACTGGATTCATGGACCCACGGAATTCAGGTGGTCCAACCGCCTTGAAATCCTTAAACGTTGTACCATGGTTTTGAGGTTGATTCTGCAACGCTCCTGTCAATAGTGTCACTAGTTGTTGAACGGGATTCGCATCAACATTGTCGTTAGCTTCTTCGGTGGTTCTCTGTCGTGTTGGTTGACGTCTGGGAGGCATTTTCTGTTTAAAATAAAACATCTATTAGACCACTACTCAACTTCTTTAAGTATTTCTAATTAACTTGCCTCTACAAAAGAAATAACCACATAGCACATAACACTTTGAATAAAATAATAACTTTTATTTATTCATAAACTTTTTTGAAAACATAACACAATAGCATCTCTGCTATCTACATCCTTTCCTGAACTACAAAAGTTTCAGGACAACACCATTATTATCATATCCCATGGTTACTTAAAACTAGGGATTTACACATTATTTAATACATATTACGTGCATTACAGGCACACTTTCTACGATGATCTATTAAGATACTTCTTAGCCCTATCACGTTCTTCCTCCATGACTCGAAACATCGTTCTTCGATCTAACAAAAATGATGGCAGCGTCTCGAACTGAATCGGATATCCCATAACTCAATCTTGAGCTTGATTAATTGCGGTGTCGAATACTTTGACCATATCTTCCATCTTCATCCTTTTTGCCTGTGTGCTCCTTACTGCTCTTCCAGTTCGTTGATAAGCTTCCTCGTATGCATCTTCAGCTCTTGCCCTCTTAGCCGCTTCTTCTCTCAGCCTGCTCTTCAGTTCAGCAACCATCTCGATCAATTGTTCCTTCTCTCCTTCAGTCTGTGTTAGTTTCTCCTCGGCGTTTGTCAGTCGTTCATCACGATCCTGGATCTCGCCGTCTTTTTGTGTAATTGTAGTCTGTTGTTCAGCTACTATCTCCTGCAACTCCTCCACTGTATCTTGTAGTTCCACGTTAAGGTCGTGCACTTCATCATATACACGGCCAGCTATCGAGTTAAGCGGAATCCTTTCCTCCTCATCCTCATCCTCCTGCGGTAACTCAATGGGATCCTCCTCGTCTGTCTCCACATCATCACCCTCAGCCTCAACTACTGTGACCAACGGGGCTGACTCCCGTGGCAATAGTTGTTCAAAAACTACCTGAACATCGCGAGGTTCCTCCTCTATAGGCATTTGAGGTCCCTCCTCCCTAGCCTGACTGGACTCTCCAACATTAGTCATCCTGACAACAAAGTTTTAAAGTTTTAATTAATAATCATTACTACTCGACACCCACGAGTACATAAACATAAACACATAAGCACATATGTGTTTTTATTACTTCTTTCTTAAAACTCGATAAGAGTTAACTCCACTATCTTTTCAAAAGGTTACTTCCTAAGGCTTTTCCCCCACCTAAGGTTCATAACCTAAAGCTTTGATACCAACCTGTGACACCCCCAAATCCCGGTACTTCATTTCCTCAAGATTTGGTGTTCACGTAATCAAAACATTCATTACTAACTACCCAATTGATAAAATTGAATAAATAAAACCTGCCCATACAGGATTAAACTTAAATAAAAATCTCCCAGGTTATCTAACCTTTACAAACATTCATTCATGCGGAAATTAAATTAATATAAACTTCTTCACAATCTTTAAACAAAGTCTAAAAATAAACTGTCTAACTATTACAGGTCTTCAGCATTGCTTAATCTTTCCTTTCCCTTTACTGGTGCTAGGTATATCACCAGTTTCAACCTTAGCTGTAAGAATGTTTACAGGCAAGAGTGAGCAAACAAGGCCCACTTGAAATAATAATAAATAAATCAGTTAACTTTACATCATGTACCAACATTAGGTTTAATAGAACTGAACAATAAGTTCTATTACTTTCTAAAAACTTTAATCAATTACTGAGGGTCTAATGACCACGAATCATGTCCACAGTTATAAGTAATTTTTCAACTTAAACTTTAACAGTCATAAGACTATAAGGACTTCACGAACTTAGGGGGATCAACCCTTCGTACAATGTATTGTGCACAATCATTTCAAGTCCGTACCAAAGTGAGTTTGGTTTGGATACATCATGGGGTAATTTAGAATTCAACGGTAATCAACTAAGGGTTAGTTGATTACAAACATCATAACTGTATACTATGGAATAATCATAGTTGAATGAATATTTATAAACTAACATCATGCTTTAGGAATAATTTAATAGCATAATCATGGAATAATCATAACATGCATCCTCGTAAACCAATAGATACACGAGCTTAATCAATAATAAACAATCTAACTCTACGAAAGTGTAAAGTTAGCCATTTGTACAATTAAAATGGAATTAAAGCAATAATGTGTTTAACGAATTCAATCTTGTACAATGAAGTTCTAGTATTAGATAAAACTTGCTCAATATCAAAAGATAAGATTTATAAAACTTGCATACAACGAAACAAGTTAAAGACAATAATAACTTGTTCAATATCAAAAGATAAGGTTTAGAAAACTTGCTCAGTTATAAAAATAGAGTTAAGGAAACTTGCACAATGAAGTTTTGAGTTAGAGAACTTGCATAAGTATAACATAATAGTGAAAAGTAACCTTGCTGAATAATAAAGTAGAAAAGATTAGGGAACTTACCTCGTGTGTATGTTAAACAATTACTATTCACGTTCACCCCAAGTCCTACACATACCATATGCATTGACAATACACATTAGTTACATTAACATTACCTTTATGAGTTCCTTTATTACTCTTAGTATAGCTACTAACTAAGTTTAAGTTTAAACAACATCACATCTTTCATGAACATTACTTTTTAGCTTTATTACAACTATTTAAATGATCATGCCATTGCACCACGTGTACATTAACAACTTAATACAACATCCTAATACATGTCCAACATGTTATCATTAAGTTATACTAATACCCAAAGGGTTGCACTTGCATTCGTGCATCCCGACGCCCTCCGATTGGCTCCAAATACACAATAGTCGTAAAGATGACCATTTTGACTACTGTTACAGACCTCAAATTAAAAAACTTAAAGAATTAAAGTTGTAGGTCTACTCGTCCTCTTTCCGAATCATCTTGAATTACCTAAATCGGAATTCCTATGAAAACGTTATGGCCATTTTACTACAGGAGGCCAAAACTGCCCAACTAGGCCACTTTTTCGGCGCCGGGGCGCGGAACAGTGGCGCTGGGGCGCGAGCTACGGCGCTGGGGTGCGAGCATCAGCGCTGGTGCGCGAGCCACAGTGCTGGGGCGCGGGCTACGGCCCATTTTGGTGCTGGGGCGCGAGATTTGGCGCCAGGGCGCGAAATTTGGCGCTGGGGCGTGAATTTTGACGCTGGGGCGCCGAAACTCAGAGGAACCAACGAAGAACAGAGCCCAAAACTACTGTCTTAATTTCTTAACAACAATTCACCCCAACAACATGTATAACTAATATAACTTACATAGAATTGCTATCAATCATCCATATATCCATCACCAATCATTAATTATCTATACCATAAACTAATTCTTTGAAACACTGTGTTCTAAAGTAAAAAATCCATTGATGAAATATAATTTACAGTGAACGAAAATTTCCACTGTTATCAACAATTTTTGATTCCTTTGAAATACAACTATACCAACATAACAAATTAACATGTATAGTTCAATTCCTCAGTTAGCATACAATTTATAGAATCACATACAAATTTTGTTATTTTTCAAAACATATGTTCGTATATAAATTTTCACCGAAAAACCAAGTTATCTTCCTCAATGATACTTTAGCATACAACACCTACACACCTATATATACATGCTAGTTATAACAACACAACATGTAATACCAAAATAATTTCTGGAACAAGAAAACAAAGACATACAATTTCTCAAAAACTATATAACGTAAACATATATTATAAGGTTTGTACAACCTACCTTTAATTTGTAGAAAACTTGTAAATCAAAACTTGTTTTGGACAATCTTGCACTTGGCTTCTTCTCAAAATCTCTGAACTTTTCCTTTCTCCAAATTCTTTTCTACAACACCTGTTAAAATCACTCTCAAATTCTCTCTAGTTTTCCTCTTTTCTTCTTTTTCTCTCTGTAAACTTCAACTGAGTCTTTCTTCTCCCTAACTCTAACATACGTATAATATTATAACGTTAAATAATAATATAGATATTAAGTATATGATTTAACTGACATCAGTTATAATTTTTTTGAAAATCAAAAGCCATAAGGCTTGTTTGGCTAAGCTTAATAAAAATAACCCATTAAATCCTTACACCTTGTTTGGCAAAGCTAACTAAAACAAATAGATTAATCCTTATACCTTGTTTGATAAAACATCATTAAATTAAAGACTTATTATGCAATAAGACATGTTTAGAAAAACCAAATTAAACTCTTTTTATTTATTTTAATAACTCCTTTATAGCAAGGTTATTAGTCACACTTTTATTAAATTAATAAATCAATTAAAACATTAATCTATTAAATTACTTTAACACATAAATCATTATCACATAATTATAATTTCTTTTATAATTATAATTTTATTTAACCAACTAATATTTTAAATTACAATTTCCCATTTAAAATATTATAACCTATTTAAATCACCATAAGCTCTCTAGCTTACTTATTAAATTATATTATTATATAATCTCATAACAATTAATTTACTTAGCTCCTTAATTATTTACTCAACAAATAATTAAATCACATCAACTCAAATTGCCATATAATTCAATAAATATTTAATATTGCCAATAAATATTTAATATTTAATATTTAATTATTTATTCAACAAATAATTAAATAAATCATATCACTCAAATTGAACAATTATTTATTCAACAATAACGTATCCATTAAATACTTAAATAAATCAATAAATATTTAATATCACGCTTTAAAATTATGGAATGTTACAATAATTAATACATAATTACATATATCTAATTTAATTAATAAATTAGAAACATCACTTTAATTAATTAATTTATTTCTTTAATATTAAATAACTCATTTAATTTAATTAATTCATTAATTTAAATCTTCAAAGAATAAAATTTACCTTTGCTTTAACTTAATTACCATACACATGTAACTAAATTATTATACCACAATTTCATAAATTATTTATTTTTCTCAATAAATAAATTATTTAAAAATATTTATTTAATTAATAAATATTTAAACTTAATTATAAAATTCATTTAATTTCTTCAATAGTTAACTTAACTATTAAACCTCACTTTCCCAATATATGAATATATATTTATTTTCACACCAGAACACATATTTCAAAATATGTAACATGTATATATACATACACAAACTCAAAACATCTCATAATAAGAATTTTAATTATTAAATTCTTATTTTAATAACTTATAAAAATTCGGGTTGTCACATCCTTCTCTCCTTATAAGGATTCAATCATCGGAATCAACAAAACCTCCCTTACTCAGTTTTCACCAAATCTCTTTTCAAAATTTATCGTTGAATATCTTTAACACATTACCTTAATATAGGTTTTATATTCCCTATTATATTCATTACCTCAACAAATTCTAGGTTTTATTTCATAACTTTCACTTGAACTCAATTATATTTTGAGTATTATATATTCTTTAACCCATTCATTTCCTTCTCTAAGGATCGTTATCATAAACACTCGAGATATTACATTCACCCCTTTTTTTTAAGAATTTCGTCCTCGAAATTTTATTTATTACTCTTCATTCATTCAATCTATCAAAATAGATTTTACGTTAATACTTTATTCATTCATTAGGTTTTATAACCACTTTCTTGCTCTAAAGATCTTTCTAAGACCATCATATTCCTCACCTCATCCTCTTCTAAGAGTTTCACATTTCTCTTCTTTCTGAAATTTCAATTCTTTCTTGAAATTAATATGTTTTGCTTAATTTTCTCATCCTTTCTACTTTCACCTTCCAGAATAATAAGAATCCTCCACAATTGCTTAATAATTGGGAAGCGATATGAATAACATGAATTTAAAAGATTTTAAATCATGCTGAGGGGTCATAAGACCTTGAACTATGTCCCTAGGTTATCAAGTATCTCATCTTGAACCTTTAACAGTCATAAGACCATACGGACCTTGAACTCTTTCCAAGGTTTAACAGTGCATCACCACTGTAAACCGTCATTAACAGAATGTTTAGCAATCACACAGACTGAAAACACTCTCTGCACGTACTCTAGGTGATTAGCCTATCGTACCCCTACGTCGTGTACATCGTATTATATTTTAACATCGTAACGACTATATGCGTTACTTTCGAAACCATTGTCTCTGATAAAATGTCCCCTTTTTATAGGGTTGTTCACCTCAGCCTTTCAGCATCTGAATCCGCACCAAAACAATTTGGTTTGACATAGTTTGACAAAGAACGCTTGAATTTCATGAACATATTTCAATATTCATCTAGTTGAATCAAATAGTATAGACTTCTTCAACAATTCGAACATCAATCGAAATATATATATGTATATATATATATATATATATATATATAATCATATCTTAATGAATTCTCAAAAACCTTTTTATGGTGTCATGATTATGACGTTATACTACATCTCACCATAGTGGGCTGACAATCATATGATCACATCCAACACCAGGTTCCATTGCGTTGATGACTCCATCGTTTATCATATCACCTGATATATATAGTTAAAATATATTTTGAAACTTTAAAATTTTTTTTATCTAGCCGAAACAAACAGAATGAATACGCGAATAATAGCACTATTTAAAAAAATTTCTGGTTCACTAGTGTGACCTAACATTTTGTTTTTCAAAAATCAAAAGTATAACCATCGGCACGAAGTCAATAAATTTTGAAAATCTAGCAAAGCTAGAAGATTTGGAATATCTAATTTTCTCCATCAATTTCAATCTTTTGACTAAATATTCTTGTATTTCAACTTACAGTCCTCCTATATCCCCAGTATAGTTCATCAAACTTACCACACATTGAAAGTTCAGGAACTTGCCACAATAGTATGAGTTTAAGAACTTATCCTAGTCAGACCGTAGGCGTCCATTCGCTAAGGGGTTTAAAACATACCATATTATTATGAGTCACGAACTTATCATATGCATTAGTTTGAAGAACCGTACCTAATCCTAATAATATCTTACTAATCTTAATAGTTTTTAACTATCAAATATACACATGAGAGAAGAATCACCTTTTCACCACATAAACATTGATAGCGCGACACCGACATTCCAATGATTATCAATGTGATAAACCAAGTGCAAACACAAAACCCTCACCCATACAAAGGTTTGTATAACTCATCTATCACATGAGTCCTCAATTGAAATCCCACCTAACTCTATCTTACTCATAACTTGCTCAATATTAATTCCTCGTATCACATTATCTATAACTCCTCGTGAGTTTACCTCGTACTATATCATAGTACATTATCTTCATAGCATTAAGCTATAATTATTCAAACATTACAGACCATCTTTTTTTTATAACTTAAACAGAGCACGTCGTGATCTTATTCTATAATCATCTCCCTTAAAATTCTTTTCTTAACTCGTGATCGTTTTATTTTACGATCCCCTTTCTTTCCTTTCATTTACGACATTATTCGTCATCTTGGCTATTGGAGTTAGGCAACTCCCATTTCTTGTCTTTATATCTCTTCAAGATTCTTCTTTGAATCTTCTTGTTTATATAATAATTCCTGCTTTAAGAATTTCTAACTTCATTTATATTGTTCAACATTTCATTCAAGTTCTACATTTTCATCATACGTATCTATTTTCTAAACTTGGTACACATCGAGTCTCTAATAGTTTCAATATAGTACGTTGAGTGGTTTCCCACAAACAATCAACAAACTAGGTTCCGAGTTACTAGTACGTATATACCTCTGCTCTATGAAGGAATCGTTTAGCCTAGATACCATACATCAACTACTAAAGAGTACAACTGTACCATACCTAACTATAATTTTTTTATTCTTAACTTCCTTACCAATCTCTTCTTATAGACATTGTCTATTTGTTATCACCTTACATCCTTATTATTAGAGTTGGGTAACCCCACAACTCTGCGAGAATCTTCTTTGAATCCTCTCACGCATGTTTTAATCCCTTCTCTATACGTTTCTTAAATTACTTCTTATTGTTCAAACTCTACCTGAGCTTATTCTTTCATTATTTTCTTATCTCTTCCCTAAGGTTATAGCCTACGGTACTCCTACCTAAGGTTTATAACCTACAACTCTAATACCAACTGAAATGACCCCAAAATTCATACAATTTAATTCTCAACTTCGGTCGTTAACAATACATCTAACTTCTAATTTTACATCATTATTCGATATTAAACTTTATAAAATGCGGAATAATTAAAACATTTATGTCTTCTTACTTTAATTCCCTGAATCAAAACCTTTATCATTTACATGTCTTTGAATCAATCTTATTTTATGATTCGCTTTATCACTGTTATCATATAAAATTTTACATTTCAATCCGATAACCTTTACATATCAGATAACTTTAATTTTAACTTTACAACTCAATATAAAACTATACATCATAAAATATTTAATACATCTCATGAGTCTTAATCATGGTTTAAGGAAATAGCAACTTTAGCTAAAATATAAATCTTCGTATATTATTTCTGGTTCACTTCATTCAAGTAGCACATAGTGTTATCTTCAATCCTTAACTTGGAAAAATAGTTATTTGCAAGGTTGAGTTCGACAGCCCAGCAAAATCTAACAGTTTCCATGCATCACGTAGCATATAATAACATACTCAACATATATCTCTTAAACATTGGACTATCATAACATACATGCTACAGTTCATATAACAAGTATAAAGATTGAGTTCCTTACTCAATCAGCATGTTTTGCTCAATCAACATAGTTATAAGTTGACTTTAACGTTTCACGCTTTCAACATAAATATAACACATCATGTTATTTGCAATAAAGATTTAAAACAGTTAATCATCAAGTTCACATAGCAAATAAGAACTGAAAGACTTAATTGCTTCGTAGATTACCAATTACCGAAAAACAGCTTAAATGCTTTGCGTACATCCTACAACAGTTCAAAGGTTCATATTCACATGCATTAGTTACACATATAATGAAACCACAATGACTCTTAGTATTAATCTTTTAATAACTTGCGTCTCTTTGAAACTTAATACATAACTTCAGGTGTTTACTCCTCTTCGTATGACACCTATCATTACGTAATGCCATATTGTGTTTCTTTATACTTCTTTCGTAACTGACACTTAACTTTCAACGAAGTTGTCATAGACTCCATTATCTCATATTAGATGTGTTACACTTGTTAACAACAACTAAGTTATATAACCTCTCTCGTTACGGTTCCCTTACAATTGACAGTCAAGTCTTCTAACACGTATTTACATCCTTTTAAACATATATTATATTAACTAATCAAGTTAACATTCAAATCGTTCTTTCAACTTATATCTCACTATAAACCAACATAAACCTTATCATTTATTTCTTACTATTGAAAATATCACATTTAGTTTCATTGCATAACTTAGTTAAGCAATCACTTAAAATCTTTACACTTTGCATTACAACAGCTTACAATCTGTTATTGTAGTTTCTATTATGTCTTAACATCATTAACATGCTTGCTAAGCTAACATAAGTCCATTACGCATGACCTGCAAATAGGCAAAAGTCACTGCCTGGGCTCAGGGCACGGTGCAGCTGCGCTGCCCCAAGGCGCAACTGCGCCAGCGCAGTTGCGCCGTTTTTGCCTGTGGTACCGGCGCCGCTGCGCCAAGCACAGACAGAAACTACAGCAACAGCTCTGCTACACGGCAGTCACCCATCTCAACCCAATTTCTACAGAAATCATGAAACCTAGCAACTAAAACTTTGTAATAGCATAGTTACACATGTCATACACCATTCTAACAACATAAACATCACATTTACAAAAATTTGAGGAATCAAAACCCCCAATTTCCAAATTTCTTCATTTTTTACATATTTAGCGAAATTGATCACCACGAATTCGTTTCTAAATCAATTGACACGATTCCAACTACGCTGCTTTCGTTTCTTAACATATAAACATATTCTAACATCAAATTGCAGATTATAACAAATATTGATCATGAAATTTCGTACTTTCGGAAGCCATTTTTCAAATATAAACACCGTTTTATATTTTTCTTCTTACAATTCAATTTCACGTGTTTGGTTGCTACCCCTTTTTTATATACATGTCAATAACAGGCTCTACAATACTATCACACACCCATAACCTATATCTTACAATCAACACTTGTCAAAAACCCAATTCCAGAAAATGAAAATTTCAAAACTGAGAATTAGAATTAAGGGTAGGTTATACCTTAAATTCCCGATTGATTGCTAGCGAGAAATAGTATTAAGGCTTAGAAATTCTCCTTCTTCCTCTTGACAATCTCAGAAGCTCAAAATCACAGTGTTTTATCTCTTGCTTCCAAGCTCTCTCTCTAAACCCTCTATTATTTTGGCCTTGGAAGAATAAGATGCAAAGTAATAAAATGGCCACTCCCACGTACTCTTCCGTTAACAAAATAAAAAGACGTCAGTTAGAATAAGTCAAAGGCCACAAGGCCTTGTTTGGCTAACCAAAAATTCCCCCAAACTAGATTATTTTTATATTATTTATATTATATAGTTACTTTTGTCACACTTGATTTTAGTTCATTTAAATGACTTTAGCTTAATTAATTTAAATAACTTATAATGGTAATTATAATAATTATAACTTTTATTATAATTATACTTATAATTAATACATAATTACATATGTCTAATTTAATTAATAAATTAGAAACATCACTTTATTTAATTTATTTATTTCTTTAATATTAAACAACTCATTTAATTAAATCTTCAAAGAATAAAATTTACCTTTGCTTTAACTTAATTACCATGCACATGTAACTAAATTATTATACGACAATTTCACAAATTATTTATTTTTCTCAATAAATAAATTATTTAAAAATATTTATTTAGTTCAATAAATATTTAAACTTAATTATAAAATTCATTTAATTTCTTCAATAGTTAACTTAACTATTAAACCTCACTTTTCCAATATATGAATATATATTTCTCTTCACACCAGAACACATATTTCAAAATATGTAACACGTATATATACATACTTAAACTCAAAACATCTCATAATAAGAATTTTAATTATTAAATTCTTATTTTAATAACTTATAAAAATTCAGGTTGTCACATATACACATGAGAAAAGAATCACCTTTCTACCACATATACATTGATATCGCGACACCGGTATTCCAATGATTATCAATGTGATAAACCAAGTACATGGACCAAATCTATGCCTATACAAAGGTTTGTACAACTTAGTAACCATATGAGTCCTCAATTGAAATCTCACATAAAATTACCTTACTCTTAACTTATTCTTAACTTGCCCTTAACTTGTTCAATACGAATTCCTCGTATCACATTATCTATAACTCATCGTGAGTTTATCTCGTACTATACTATAGTACATCATCTTCATAGCATCAAGCTATAATCATTCAAACATTACAAACCATCTTCCTTTTATAACTTAAACAGATCACATCGTGATCTTATTTTATAATCATCTCCCTTAAAATTCTTTTCTTAACTCGTGATTGTTTTGTTTTACGATCCTCTTTCTTTCCTTTTTCACCATTTACGACAGTATTCGTTATCTTGGTTATTGGAGTTATGTAACTCTCATTTCTTATCTGTATATCTCTTCAAGATTCTTCTTTGAATTTTCTTGTTTATATAACAATTCTTCCTTTAAGATTTTATAACTTCATTTACATTGCTCAATATTTCCTTCGAGTTCCACATTTTCATCATACGTATCCATTTTCTATACTCGGTACACATCAAGTCTCTAATAGTTTCAATATGGTACGCTGAGTGGTTTCCCACAAATAACCAACAAACTAGGTTTCGAGTTACTAGTTCGTATATACCTCCGCTCTATGATGGAATCATTTAGCCTAGATACCATATATCAACTATTAAAGAGTATGATTGTACCATACTTAGATATAACGTTTTATTCTTAACTTCTTTATCATTCTCTCTTTATATACATTGTCTATTTATTAATACCTTACATCCTTATTATTGGAGTTGGATAACCCCACATTCATATTCCTTATAACTCTACGAGATTCTTCTTTGAATCCTCTTACGCATGCTTTAATCCCTTCTTTATAAATTTCTTAAATTACTTCTCATTGTTCAAACTCTATTTGAGCTTATTCTTTCATTATCTTCACATTCCTTCTCTAAGGTTATAGCCTAAGGTACTCTTACCTAAGGTTTCTAACCTATCAGCTTTGATACCAACTGTAACGACCCCAAAATTCATACAATTTAATTTTCAACTTCGGTCGTTAACAATATATTCAACCTCTAATTTTACATCATTAAACGATAATACAACCATTGAAATTTGCAGAATAATTAAAATTTTCTATTACATACTATTCTCGTTCCCAAAACTTTCAACCTTTACATCTAAATATCTCAGAATTATTTTAATACTACAAGAGTTTACATCGCAAAATGATATTACAATTCAACATTAATACATTATTCAGAACCTTAAACATGGTTCAAATAATAATAACTCAGCTAAAGTATATAAATCTTCAAGTATCACATCTGATTCATATCTTTCAAGTAGCACATAACTTTACCTTAAATCTTTAACCTGCAAAAGTGATTATTTGCAAGGTTGAGCTCGACAGCCCAGTAAAATCTAACAGTTTTCATGCATCACATAGCACATAATAACGTGCTCGATATACATCTCATAAATATTAGACTAATATAACATACATGATGTAGTTCATATAATAAGTATAAAGATTTCAAACAGTTCATCATCAAATTCACATAGCAAATAGGAATTGAAAGACTTGCCTTGATCGTTGTTTACCAATAACAGTTTAATAGCTTACAGTTATCTACACTTCACGTGCCTTACACAATTATATAATCATACACATCAACTATTAGTCACATAGCAACACATAGTAGTTGTAATGTAAACTTTACTCTGTATCTCATAAGTCCGATGACATCAAACTTTGGATATGCTTTAAACATCATATTAACCTATTTTTAAAAGTTATTGGACACCCATTTCGGATAAAATAGGCAGTCCAAAATAGTTTTCAAAAAGGGGCATTCAAAACTATTTTTCATTCTTTCCCAGCTTTACTCTCTCTTGCTAAAATAGTCATAACTTTTCCGTTTCAAGACATTTTTGAGCGATTATTGAACCCACGCGAAGCTAACTTCCGGGACTACAACTTTTATTCTTTGACCTTTTCCAAATTCTAAACATAGAATTCTAGAAAATTAGTTCAAGGTGACTGCCCCGAGTTGGTTAGACTGTTTTGACTCGACTACTTTGAATGGTCATAACTCTTTGGTCCGAAGTCGGAATTAGTCCGTTCTAGTGTCTATGGAAAGCTTATTCAGTGTAATATAACATACCAAAAGCCCATAATTTTCTAAATAATCTAGCTAACCCCGAATTGTTGTTTCTGGATCAGCAGTCCACTAGTTTTTTGGACTTCTCGTTTTGACATTCAAAACTCGCTTTGACTCGTTCCAACCTAACTTTCTTTACAAATTAGTCTTATTTAACATAACCAGACTCGTCTAAGATCTCGGCTCCCTATCTCTAATTATAATCATTAGAACTCATTTACATAATTAAATTCAAGCCAAAATAAACATAGTAAACTAACTAGTTTACTAACAAAAACTAACTAAACTTCCAAAATTCAAACTTTAACTAACATACTAAATAGAATATTTAAAATAATAATATTACCAAAAATTAAATAAGAAACATACCCGAAAATACGAGTTTTACAAACTGACTATGCACTTCCACGTTAAAATTTAACTAAGGAGGTCTTTATAAAAAGTCCTCCCACAACAAAGCCTTTCTCAAAATTGAAAGCCTTATTGTTGGTGAATGAAACAAAGGGTCAAGCCCTTCTATTTATAGGTTAGCAAAGGGGTAAAGTTCTCAATTTAGTCGATGTGAGACTTGGTTTATACTAATTCTAATTGGTTTATACTATTTTTTTATATTTTTAACATGCTAAATGTATTCATTCATCACGAATTCATTTCTTAACTGATTCGATCTGTTCAAGTTTTATTTTTTTCGTTTTATAGAGGAGAACAACAATCATCCATCAATTTAAAGTTTTAATCACGAATTCGTCATCAATTTTAGTCTCAAAGTACACCAAAACACACATTACAATCAAAAACCCAAATTCTTCTTATTTAGCATAAATACATTAATTTATTTCTGAAAAATCGTTCTTAGATGACAATTATGAAATTATAAAATCTAATAACATATATAACATCATAACCCACAAATTCATTAACCAAAATCCCAATTTTAAAAGAAACTCAAGAACACATAAACTAGAAATATAAACTAGATTATGTACCTTTAATTCCTTAAGAAATAAAATTAACCTTATCAGTAAAATTATAATTTATATTCAACCATTATAATCATAATATTATCTAACAAATTATCACTCCTCTAATTTAATTATTTAATTAAATTAGAATATCACCATTATACTCGCGTAATAAAATACGTATAAATCCCATCTATTTTATCACACTTAAATAAATTATCCCATAACAATTTTCATCAAATATTTATTTAATATAATAAATATTCATTTTATTCCATAAAGTTTCCAACTAAAATATTTAATATACTTAATAAATATTTTACTCGCATTATACTAACATTTACATTTTCATGCAATATATTACTGTAACATTCCATATTTTTTTTAGATATAAGTTATAAATATTTATTGGTTTATATAAATATTTATTGGATATGTTATTGTTGAAGAAATAATTATTCAATTTGAGTGATGTGGTTTATTTAATTATTTGTTGAATAAATAATTAAATATTAAATATTAAATATTTATTGGTAATATTAAATATTTATTGAATTATATGGCAATTTGAGTTGATGTGATTTAATTAATTATTTGTTGAGTAAATAATTAAGGAGCTAAATAAATTAATTATTATGAGATTTTATAATAATGGAGTTTAATTTAATAAGCTAGAGAGCTTATAATGATTTTAAATAAATAATAATATTTAAATGAGAAATTGTAGTTTGAAATATTAGTTGATTAAATGAAATTATAATTGTAAAAAGAATTATAATTGTTTATGTGTTAAAGTAATTTAATAGATTAATGTTTAATTGATTTATTAATTTAATAAAGGTGTGACTAATAACCTTGCTATAAAGGAGTTATTAAAATAAATAAAAAAATGGTTTAATTTAGTTTTGTCAAACAAGGTATAAGGATTAATCAATTTGTTTTAATTCAGTTTACCAAACAAGGTGTAAGGATTAATGAGTTATTTTTATTATGCTAGCCAAACAAGCCTTAAGGCTTTTGATTTTTAAAACTTATGTAACTGACATAACTTATGTCAGTACTTATATTATATAATTATTATAATTATATCTTATATGCGTTATAATATTTTACGTAAGATTAGAGGAGAGAGAAAGGAGAGAAGAAGAGAAAAACTCAGAGGAAGAAGAAGAAGAAAAGAATAAAACTAAGAGAAAAATTGAGAGAATTAAGAGAATTTTACAGGTTTTGGAGAAAAGATTTGGAGAAAAAGGGATAGTGTCATCATCTTTCATAATCCAAGGTAGGAGCTCTAGTTCTTTCTTTAAAAATTTAGTTTTCTTCTTCCCAAAAAGTCTTTGTGAAAATTTTATAAAAGATAAACTGTTGTTATGTATATGGTTTGGCATGATTGTTGATTATATGGTTATTCTATGAAGTTATACATGATTATAAAGAAATTAGTTCATGCATATATGTGTTTTGTGGAAGAAAATATATTACAGAGTGTTCATATGATAATATGTATGAATATGGCTATTTTAAAATAGAAATTAAGGTTTTAATTGTTGTTAAATGGATAAATTGATTGTTAGAATTGATAGAGTATGTAAAAACATAATTATGATGCTTTGAAATTTCTGTTTTGGTTGAATAACAAAATCACAGTGTTGATTTTTATGAAAAATATCAAAAATGGAGTTTTTGAGTTTTAAAATATGTTGTTTTAGTATTTAATTTTCTAAAATTATGGTTTAAGTTGTGTATTTGTATGCTCGGTGAAGTTTATGTTTAATTTGCATTAGTTATTCATGTCAATTAGTGTTGGAATTGAAGTTATAGACAGAAAATTTAGTTGTTCGTGGTTGGTTTCTATGAGTTTCGGCGCCCCAGCGTCAAAATTCACGCCCCAGCGTCAAAAATGGGCCCGTAGCTCGCGCCTAGCGCTGAAGCTCGCGTCCCAGCGCTGAAGCTCACGCCCCAGCGCTGATGCTCACGCCCCAGCGCCATAGCTCGCTCCCCAGCGCTGTAGCTCGCGCCCCAGCGCCACTGTTCCGCGCCTTGGCGCCGGAAAAGTGGCCTAGTTGGGCAGTTTTGGCCTCCTGTAGTAAAACGGCCATAACGTTTTCATACGAACTCCGATTTAGGTAATTCAAGATGATTCGGAAAGAGGAAGAGTAGACCTACAACTTTCATTCTTTATATTTGTTAATTTGAGGTCTATAACAGTTGTCAAAATGGCCATCTTTAGGGCTATTGTGTATTTAGAGCCAATCGGAGGGCGTCGGGATGCACGAATGCAAGTGCAACCCTTTGGGTATTAGTATAACTTAATGATAACATGTTGAACATGTATTAGGATGTTGTATTAAGTTGTTAATGTACACGTGGTGCAATGGCATGATCATTTAAGTAGTTGTAATAAAGTTAAAAAAAGTAATGTTCATGAATGATGTGTTGTTGTTTAAACTTAAACTTAGTTAGTAGCACTAAGAGTAATAAAGAAACTCATAAAGGTAATGTTAGTGTAACTAATGTGTATTGTCAATGCATATGGTATGTGTAGGACTTGGGGTGAACGTGAATAGTAATTGTTTAACCTACACGCGAGGCAAGTTCCCTAACCCTTTCTACTTTATTATTCAGCAATGTTACTTTTCACTGTTATGTTATACTTATGCAAGTCCTCTAACTCAAAACTTCATTGTGCAAGTTTGAATTCGTTAAACACATTATCGCTTTAATTCCAGTTCAATTGTACAAATTGCTAACTTTACACTTTCGTAGAGTTAGATTGTTTATTGTTGATTAAGCTCGTGTATCTATTGGTTTATGAGGATGCATGTTATGATTATTCCATGATTATGCTATTAAATTATTCCTAAAGCATGATGTTAGTTTATAAATATCAATTCAACTATGATTATTCCATAGTATACAGTTATGTTGTTTGTAATCAACTAACCCTTAGTTGATTACCGTTGAATTCTAAATTACCCCGTGATGTATCCAAACCAAACTCACTTTGGTACGGACTTGTATTCTAAATACTGAGAAGAACAACTCTTTTATAAGAGGTTACGCTTAGCGTTGAAATAATTGTGCACAATACATTGTACGAAGGGTTGATCCCCCTAAGTACGTGAAGTCCTTATAGTCTTATGACTGTTAAAGTTTAAGTTGAAAAATTACTTATAACTGTGGACATGATTCGTGGTCATTAGACCCTCAGTAATTGATTAAAGTTTTTAGAAAGTAATAGAATCTATTGTTCAGTTCTATTAAACCTAATGTTGGTACATGATGTAAAGTTAACTGATTTATTTATTATTATTTCAAGTGGGCCTTGTTTGCTCACTCTTGCCTGTAAAATTTCTTACAGCTAAAGTTGAAACTGGTGATATACCTAGCACCAGTAAAGGGAAAGGAAAGATTAAGCAATGCTGAAGACCTGTAATAGTTAGACAGTTTATTTTTAGACTTTGTTTAAAGATTGTAAAGAAGTTTATATTAATTTAATTTCCGCATGAATGAATGTTTGTAAAGGTTAGATAACCTGGGAGATTTTTATTTAAGTTTAATCCTGTATGGGCAGGTTTTATTTATTCAATTTTATCAATTGGGTAGTTAGTAATGAATGTTTTGATTACGTGAGCACCAAATCTTGAGGAAATGAAGTACCAGGATTTGGGGGTGTCACAGGTTGGTATCAGAGCCATAGGTTATGAACCTTAGGTGGGGGAAAAAGCCTTAGGAAGTAACCTTTTGAAAAGATAGTGGAGTTAACTCTTATCGAGTTTTAAGAAAGAAGTAATAAAACACTTATGTGCTTATGTGTTTATAACTTATGTGCTCGCGAGTGTCAAGTAGAATGATTAATAACTAAAACTTTAAAATTTTGTTGTCAGGATGACTAATGTCGGAGAATCCAGTCAGGCTAGGGATGAGGGACCTCAAATGCCTATAGAGGAGGAACCTCGCGATGTTCAGGTAGTTTGGGAACGACTATTGCCACGGGAGTCCACCCCGTTGGTCACAGTAGTTGAGGATGAGGATGATGATGTGGAGACAGACGAGGAGGATCCCACTGAGTTACCCCAGGAGGATGAGGATGACGAGGATGAGGAGGAAAGGATTCCGCTTAACTCGATAGCTGGCCGTGTATATGATGAAGTGCACGACCTTAACGTGGAACTACAAGATACAGTGGAGGAGTTGCAGGAGATAGTAGCTGAACAACAGACTACAATTACACAAAAAGACGGCGAGATCCAGGATCGTGATGAACGACTGACAAACGCCAAGGAGAAACTAACACAGGCTGAAGGAGAGAAGGAACAATTGATCGAGATGGTTGCTGAACTGAAGAGCAGGCTGAGAGAAGAAGCAGCTAAGAGGGCAAGAGCTGAAGATGCATACGAAGAAGCTTATCAATGAACTGGAAGAGCAGTAAGGAGTTCACAGGCAAAAAGGATGAAGATGGAAGAAATGGACAAAGTATTCGACACCGCAATTAATCGAGCTCAAGATCGAGTTATGGGATATCCGATTCAGTTCGAGACGCTACCATCATTTGTGTTAGATCGAAGAACGATGTTTCGAGTCATGGAGGAAGAACGTGATAGGGCTAAGAAGTATCTTAATAGATCATCGTAGAAAGTGTGCCTGTAATGCACGTAATATGTATTAAATAATGTGTAAATCCCTAGTGTTAAGTAACCATGAGATATGATAATAATGGCGTTGTCCTGAAACTTTTGTAGTTCAGGAAAGGATGTAGATAGCAGAGATGCTATTGTGTTATGTTTTCAAAAAGGTTTATGAATAAATAAAAGTTATTATTTTATTCAAAGTGTTATGTGCTATGTGGTTATTTCTTTTGTAGAGGCAAATTAATTAGAAATACTTAAAGAAGTTGAGTAATGGTCTAATAGATGTTTTCTTTAATAGAAAATGCCTCCCAGACGTCAACCAACACGACAGAGAACCACCGAAGAAGCTAACGACAATGTTGATGCGAATCCCGTTCAACAACTAGTGACACTATTGACAGGAGCGTTGCAGAATCAACCTCAAAACCAAGGCTCAACGTTTAAGGATTTCAAGGCGGTTGGACCACCTGAATTCCGTGGGTCCATGAATCCAGTCGAAGTACAAACCTGGATTATGAAAATAGAGAAGGTGTTCGATGTCGCTAGGGTAGGGGATGAGCAGAAGACTGCTTTCGCAACTTTCATGTTGAAAGCAGAAGCTAGTTATTGGTGGCAGGCCAATAAAACTCGTGAAGGGCCAGGAGTGATGACCTGGGATAGGTTCAAGGAACTGTTCTTCGAGGCCTATTTCCCGGAGAGTTCAAAGAGTCAGCTGGAAGTACAGTTTCTGGAGCTGAAGCAAGGGACGATGACGGTATCCGAGTATGCCGCAAAATTCAACGAGTTGGCGAGGTTTGCGCCATATCAGGTTAGCACAGATGAACGCAAAGCGAAGAGGTTTGAACAGGGACTGAAGCCCTGGCTGTACAGTAGGGTTTCCCCGTTCCAGTTGAAGACATTTGCAGCAGTAATGGAGAAAGCAATACTCGCTGAAGGTGGAGGAGAGGCGGTGACCAAATTCAACCAGGAACAAAAGAAGAAGAAGAATGAGAATGAAATGAAGAATGGAGGTGGCAGCAGTGGAAATAACAACAACAACAGCAACAACAACAACTTGAAGAGAAAGTGGAATGGAAGTATGGGTACTGGAAACCAGCAGGGTAACCAGCAGAATAAGAAGTTTGAAGCATGTGCGATATGCGGGAAATTTCACAAGGGTGCGTGCTTGATGGGGAAACGAGTTTGCTACAATTGTGGCCAGGAGGGTCACATCGCCCCAAATTGCACTCAACCAAAGAAGAAGGCGTGCTTCACGTGCGGATCCAAGGATCATTTTTCTCGTGAATGCCCTAAGAAGAAGGAGGGAGGGACAACCAGAAGCAATGGAGGTAACAATGGAAGTGCATGGGCCATTAAAGGGCCTGCAGCATCAAACAAACCCACAGCCAGAACCTTCAACATGACTGTGCAAGATGCTGTGCAATCAAAAGTTGTGGTGTCAGGTATTATCCCAATCAATGATATTAATGCATATGTATTATTTGATTCTGGTGCTACTTGCTCGTTTATATCTGATGAATTTGCCAAGAGGTTAGAATTGCCTAGTGAAGAACTGAACTTTCCTTTGAACATAAAAATTGCGAATAAGAAAGTAATCCCTGTTAGATTCGTATACAAGAACTGTAGGGTGAACATTAAGGGGAATATCTTGTTAGTAGATTTGATTCCGATTAGACTCGGGGAATTTAATGTAATTTTGGGAATGGATTGGTTGTTCAATTATGGAGCAGTAATTGACTGCCAAAAGAAGTGTGTAAACCTTATGACTCCGTCAAAGGTAGTATTTTATGGTAGCAAGTCGCCAAGACAAATGAAATGTCTGACGACTATGCAGGCCAAGAAGTTGTTGAGTCAAGGTTGTGTGGGCTATTTAGCTTACATAGTCGATACTCAGAAGAAAGGTGTGAAATTAGAAGAAATACCGGTAGTGAGAGAATTCGAAGACGTGTTTCCAGAAGACTTGCCAGGACTTCCGCCGGACAGAGAAATTGAATTCGTGATCGACTTAGTGCCGGGAACAACACCGATATCAAAGGCTCCGTACAGAATGGCTCCGGTAGAAATGAAGGAACTGATGGTACAGTTGCAAGAACTGCTAGACAAGAAATATATTCAACCAAGTGTATCGCCGTGGGGAGCGCCAGTTTTATTCGTGAAGAAGAAGGACGGGTCAATGCGTCTTTGCATTGATTACAGGGAGTTAAACAAAGTCACTATTAAAAACAAATACCCGTTGCCAAGAATAGATGACTTGTTTGATCAGTTGAAGGGTGCTAAATACTTCTCGAAAATAGATTTGAGAAGTGGGTATCACCAATTGAAGGTAAGAAAGGAGGATATACCTAGAACGGCATTCAGAACTCGGTACGGACATTACGAGTTTCTGGTGATGTCTTTTGGTTTAACAAATGCCCCTGCCGTGTTCATGGATTTGATGAACAGGGTATTTAAACCATTTTTAGACAAGTTCGTAGTGGTGTTTATCGACGACATTCTTGTGTATTCCAAAACTCAAGAAGAACACGTGGAACATTTACGTCTGACATTGGAGACACTAAGAAAGGAAAAGCTGTACGCGAAATTCACTAAGTGTGAATTTTGGCTCGACCGTGTACAATTTTTGGGTCATGTGATTGACAAAGATGGGATTTCAGTAGATCCATCGAAAGTGGAAGCTGTAATCAATTGGGAACAACCAAGAACACCTTCGGAGGTGAGGAGTTTCTTGGGGCTGACCGGTTATTATAGAAGATTTATACAAGATTTTTCTATTATAGCCACTCCATTAACAAACTTGACACGAAAAGCTGTGAAATTCGTGTGGACGGAGAAATGTGAAGAGAGCTTCCAAGATTTGAAGAAAAAGCTAAGTATGGCACCTGTGTTAACCCTGCCAGATAATACAGGAAATTTTGTGGTATATAGTGATGCCTCACACAAAGGATTGGGTTGTGTTCTTATGCAGAACGGCAAAGTTATTGCCTATGCATCAAGACAACTGAAGGATTACGAGAAAGGTTACCCGACTCATGATTTAGAATTGGCTGCAGTGGTATTTGCTCTCAAGATATGGAGACATTATCTGTATGGAGAAAAATGTGAGATCTACACAGACCACAAAAGTCTGAAGTATATTTCAATCAGAAGGACCTGAACATGCGTCAGAGGAGATGGATGGAATTGATAAAGGATTACGATTGTGAGATCTTTTATCATCCGGACAAAGCGAATGTGGTTGCAGATGCTTTAAGCAGGAAAGGTCGGGACAAATTAATGCTGATAACAACTCAGGAGGAGCTCATTTCAGCAATGACAAAGTTAGAACTGGAAATCAAATTTCCACAGGAAACCGACGAACGACTATTTCATCTAGAAGCAGGTCCAACTTTACTGGACAAGGTGAAAAATGCTCAGTTACAAGATGAAGAATGTGGAAAGATAAAAGAGAATATGGTTGATGGTAACAATACGAAATACAAGGTCGATACCGAAGGATTACTACGGTACGAGGGAAGAATCTGGGTTCCAGCAACACCAGAACTGAAAAATGAAATCCTGATCGAAGCTCATAGCTCAAAATATTCAATTCATCTAGGGAGCACGAAAATGTATCAAGATTTGCGCCGACAATTTTGGTGGCCAAATATGAAAAGGGACGTCGCAGAATGTGTAGCGAAGTGCTTAACATGTCAGAGAGTAAAAGCCGAACATCAAAGACCCAGCGGATTGCTTCAACCGTTGGAAATACCGGAATGGAAATGGGAGCATATCACGATGGATTTTGTGGTGGGTCTTCCAACTACTCAGAAAGGATACGATGCGATTTGGGTAATAGTAGACATACTGACAAAATCAGTACACTTTTTGCCAATAAAGATTAGATTCAATCTTGATCAGCTGGCAAAACTATATATTAAAGAGATCGTTGCAAGACATGGAGTTCCAGTGTCAATTGTGTCAGACAGAGATCCGAGGTTCACATCAAACTTCTGGAAGAGACTACAAGAATGTATGGGAACACAGTTGCGAATGAGTACGGCATATCATCCGCAAACAGATGGCCAAAGCGAACGAACGATCCAGACATTAGAAGATATGTTGAGAGCATGCGTCATGGATTTCAAAGGAAGCTGGGAAGAGCAATTACCGTTGGTGGAATTTGCCTACAATAATAGTTATCACGCAAGCATCGGCATGCCGCCTTACGAAGCGTTATACGGTAGAAAGTGCAGAACTCCACTGTACTGGGATGAAGTTGGTGAACGTCAATTGTTAGGACCAGAATTAGTGCAACAAACTGCTGAGGTTATCAAACTCATCAGGATAAGATTGGTAGCAGCTCAAGACCGACAGAAGAAGTATGCTGACCAACACAGGCAAGATCGTGCATTTGACGTAGGAAACTATGTATTCCTAAAAGTTTCTCCTTGGAAGGGGAAAATTCGTTTCGGTAAGAAGGGAAAACTAAGCCCGAGGTTTATTGGACCCTTTGAAGTACTGCGAAAAGTTGGAGAGGTAGCTTATGAGGTAGCTCTACCTCCAGAGTTGGAAAATATTCATAATATTTTTCACATTTCGGTGTTACGACCATATAAACCCGATTACAAGCACGTAATCGAGTACGAACCGTTGCAGTTCGAGAAAGATTTGTCTTATGAAGAGGTTCCTATCCAGATAGTCGACAGGAAAGAACAAGTGCTCAGGAATAAAGTGATACCTTCTATGAAGGTGATATGGAGAAACCACAACGCTGAAAAAGCAACGTGGGAACTCGAAGAGAAAATGTTGAATGAATACCCTGAGTTATTTGTTTAATCTGTGTCTTCGATTCTGAGGACAGAATCTTTGTAAGTAGGGAAGAATGTAGCGAATGTGTTGTTTGAGTTGTGATTCTGAGGACAGAATCCTTTTAAGAGGGGAATGATGTAACATTCCATATTTTTTTAGATGTAAGTTATAAATATTTATTGGTTTATATAAATATTTATTGGATATGTTATTGTTGAATAAATAATTGTTCAATTTGAGTGATGTGGTTTATTTAATTATTTGTTGAATAAATAATTAAATATTAAATATTAAATATTTATTGGCAATATTAAATATTTATTGAATTATATGGCAATTTGAGTTGATGTGATTTAATTAATTATTTGTTGAGTAAATAATTAAGGAGCTAAATAAATTAATTATTATGAGATTTTATAATAATGGAGTTTAATTTAATAAGCTAGAGAGCTTATAATGATTTTAAATAAATAAAAATATTTAAATGAGAAATTGTAGTTTGAAATATTAGTTGATTAAATGAAATTATAATTGTAAAAAGAATTATAATTGTTTATGTGTTAAAGTAATTTAATAGATTAATGTTTAATTGATTTATTAATTTAATAAAGGTGTGACTAATAACCTTGCTATAAAGGAGTTATTAAAATAAATAAAAAAATGGTTTAATTTAGTTTTGTCAAACAAGGTATAAGGATTAATCAATTTGTTTTAATTCAGTTTACCAAACAAGGTGTAAGGATTAATGGGTTATTTTTATTATGCTAGCCAAACAAGCCTTAAGGCTTTTGATTTTTAAAACTTATGCAACTGACATAACTTATGTCAGTACTTATATTATATAATTATTATAATTATATCTTATATGCGTTATAATATTTTACGTAAGATTAGAGGAGAGAGAAAGGAGAGAAGAAGAGAAAAACTCAGAGGAAGAAGAAGAAGAAAAGAAGAAAACTAAGAGAAAAATTGAGAGAATTAAGAGAATTTTACAGGTTTTGGAGAAAAGATTTGGAGAAAAAGGGATAGTGTCATCATCTTTCATAATCCAAGGTAGGAGCTCTAGTTCTTTCTTTAAAAATTTAGTTTTCTTCTTCCCAAAAAGTCTCTGTGAAAATTTTATAAAAGATAAACTGTTGTTATGTATATGGTTTGGCATGATTGTTGATTATATGGTTATTCTATGAACTTATATATGATTATAGAGAAATTAGTTCATGCATATATGTGTTTTGTGGAAGAAAATATATTACAGAGTGTTCATATGACAATATGTATGAATATGGCTATTTTAAAATAGAAATTAAGGTTTTAATTGTTGTTAAATGGATAAATTGATTGTTAGAATTGATAGAGTATGTAAAAACATAATTATGATGCTTTGAAATTTCTGTTTTGGTTGAATAACAAAATCACAGTGTTGATTTTTATGAAAAATATCAAAAATGGAGTTTTTGAGTTTTAAAATATGTTGTTCTAGTATTTAATTTTCTAAAATTATGGTTTAAGTTGTGTATTTGTATGCTCGGTGAAGTTTATGTGTAATTTGCATTAGTTATTCATGTCAATTAGTGTTGGAATTGAAGTTATAGACAGAAAATTTAGTTGTTCGTGGTTGGTTTCTATGAGTTTCGGCGCCCCAGCGTCAAAATTCACGCCCCAGCGTCAAAAATGGGCCCGTATTTCACGCCCAGCACTGAAGCTCGCGCCCCAGCGCCGTAGCTCGCGCCCCAGCGCCACTGTTCCGCGCCCCGGCGTCGGAAAAGTGGCCTAGTTGGGCAGTTTTGGCCTCCTGTAGTAAAACTGCCATAACTTTTTCATACGAACTCCGATTTAGGTAATTCAAGATGATTCGGAACGAGGAAGAGTAGACCTACAACTTTCGTTCTTTATGTTTTTTAATTTGAGGTCTGTAACAGTTTTCAAAATGGCCATCTTTAGGGCTGTTGTGTATTTGGAGCCAATTGGAGGGCGTCGGGATGCACGAATGCAAGTGCAACCCTTTGGGTATTAGTATAACTTAATGATAACATGTTGAACATGTATTAGGATGTTGTATTAAGTTGTTAATGTACACGTGGTGCAATGGCATGATCATTTAAGTAGTTGTAATAAAGCTAAAAAAAGTAATGTTCATGAATGATGTGTTGTTGTTTAAACTTAAACTTAGTTAGTAGCACTAAGAGTAATAAAGGAACTCATAAAGGTAATGTTAGTGTAACTAATGTGTATTGTCAATGCATATGGTATGTGTAGTACTTAGGGTGAACGTGAATAGTAATTGTTTAACCTACACGCGAGGCAAGTTCCCTAACCCTTTCTACTTTATTATTCAGCAAGGTTACTTTTCACTGTTATGTTATACTTATGCAAGTTCTCTAACTCAAAACTTCATTGTGCAAGTTTGAATTCGTTAAACACATTATCGCTTTAATTCCAGTTCAATTGTACAAATTGCTAACTTTACACTTTCGTAGAGTTAGATTGTTTATTGTTGATTAAGCTCGTGTATCTATTGGTTTATGAGGATGCATGTTATGATTATTCCATGATTATGCTATTAAATTATTCCTAAAGCATGATGTTAGTTTATAAATATCAATTCAACTATGATTATTCCATAGTATACAGTTATGCTGTTTGTAATCAACTAACCCTTAGTTGATTACCGTTGAATTCTAAATTACCCCGTGATGTATCCAAACCAAACTCACTTTGGTACGGACTTGTATTCTAAATACTGAGAAGAACAACTCTTTTATAAGAGGTTACGCTTAGCGTTGAAATGATTGTGCACAATACATTGTACGAAGGGTTGATCCCCCTAAGTACGTGAAGTCCTTATAGTCTTATGACTGTTAAAGTTTAAGTTAAAAATTACTTATAACTGTGGACATGATTCGTGGTCATTAGACCCTCAGTAATTGATTAAAGTTTTTAGAAAGTAATAGAATCTATTGTTCAGTTCTATTAAACCTAATGTTGGTACATGATGTAAAGTTAACTGATTTATTTATTATTATTTCAAGTAGGCCTTGTTTGCTCACTCTTGCCTGTAAAATTTCTTACATCTAAAGTTGAAACTGGTGATATACCTAGCACCAGTAAAGGGAAAGGAAAGATTAAGCAATGCTGAAGACCTGTAATAGTTAGACAGTTTATTTTTAGACTTTGTTTAAAGATTGTAAAGAAGTTTATATTAATTTAATTTCCGCATGAATGAATGTTTGTAAAGGTTAGATAACCTGGGAGATTTTTATTTAAGTTTAATCCTGTATGGGCAGGTTTTATTTATTCAATTTTATCAATTGGGTAGTTAGTAATGAATGTTTTGATTACGTGAACACCAAATCTTGAGGAAATGAAGTACCAGGATTTGGGGGTGTCACAATTACCTTCTCACTTTATTAAATCAATTATACTTGTATTAATTCACTATTTTAATTAAGTGAATTATTCACACTATTTATGAAACTTAACTCATAATAATTTTCATTGCCTACAAGGTATAACAATTAAAATTATATTATCTCATAACATAATTTTAACTTAATTAAATTAACTAATATTATTTAATTTTTTTAATTATTTAATTAACTATTAAATCTCACATTCTCCAACATATGAATATATAATTCTCTTTACACCAAATCACATAATTCAAAATATATACACCTCATAATAAGAATTTTTATTATTAAATTCTTATTTTAATAACTTATAAAAATTTGGGTTGTCACAGTTCTCTCACTCTCCCCATCCATTTGTGGGTGATATGCTGTAATTAATCTCAACTAAGTTCCTAAGTGTTTTTGAAGACTTCCCCAAACATTTGAAGTAAAACGTGGGTCTTGGTGTGACACTATAGAAACAGGTACTCCATGGCTAGAGATAATTTCATTAATATATAACTTGGCAAGTTGATCTAGGTTATGAGTAACCTTGATAGGTAAGAAATGAGTTGATTTGGCAAGTCAGTCAACAATTACCCAAATGGCAATGTGTGCGATAACCCAAAATTTTAGAAATTATTAAAATAAGAGTTAATAAATAAAATTCTTATTATAGGATATGTCGGGTTCAAATATGACTGTATATCTGTGTTATATATTTTGAATTTTAGATATGTGGGAAGAAATTGTATATGAGATTTTATAGTTAATTAAACTATTAAAGAAAGAAGAGTTTGAGCTTGAAGTTAAATCTCTAAATTATTGAAGAATGTAGTAATTGATATTGTAAAGTCAAAAAGAAGATTGATTTTAGTTAGTATAATAAGTTAGCATATAAGAAGCATGTAAAGGATTTGCGAGTAAAGTTTATGTTTCTGTTGAAGCCGAACATGTCTGTGTTTGAAATTGAAGTGGCGCGACCGCGCCACTCTAAAGCCTAAGACTAGTGCGACTAATATGGTCCATGATGAGTTTGTGTAATCTAAACTTTAGGATTTGTATATTAGTGGCTAATATGTTATCATATGGGTCATATTTTATATTCAAATTGTCCATGAATGGATTAAGATAGCAAAGCATGAATTGGATAAGAACTAATTATGGAAATTAATTAACCCGGAATAAATATTGGTTAATTAAGTAAAATTATGTAATATTATAATATAATTTGAGTATTAAAGCCTTGTGTGGCAGTGGCGTGATAATAAATTGAATGAAAGGGGTAATTCACTTAAGTAAAATGGTGAATTAATATATGTGCTTTACATGAAGTAAATGAAATGATTATGTTAATTTATTTTGGAATATTAATATATTACGTTGCATGGTAATATATGAAAGGGTCTAATATCCTGAAAGATGTTAATGAAAAAAAAGTGGTGGATGAGAAAAGAAAACCTATATAGTTATAAATAAATATTGGTTAAAGCATTATAAATTGAACTAATATTTAAGATATGACTAACTGTATAGATTGAAGAAGTTGTCGTGGGACAAATTATAAAAGGAAGGGAATGGAACAATCATATTATATAATAATTAGTGTAGTACATACTAATTATTTTAAGAGAAGTGGTTATGAGTATAATCTCATAAAGTCTAGTGAAATAGTTATACATATTATAATCATATAATCATTAAAGGTAGCTAAAACAATTAAAGTGAAGTATCCTCCTTAAAATTTTAAATGGTCCAATGAATCTCGGACTCAATTTTTCTTTCTTGCCAAAACGTATCTTTCCCTTCCAAGGGAACACTTTCAAGAATACATGGCTTCCTACGCTAAATGTGACGCCCCCAAAATTAGGTATACATCACCCATCTTGGGTCGTCAGATACATGGTACAGAATACAAATACAACTTGCTAATACAACTGTCGTGTACAATACGATAAAACATAACTGTGAGTTTGAATACAATTATTGTCTACTAGAGACTATACAAACTCAAAAGGAGTCCTCATTACAATTATTGTCACACTATTTAATAGAATAGTGAGGACTACTAATACTATTATCTGGTCCATCACTCTATTCCCCGACTCGTCCCAGCTATATTCTCATTTCCTGAAGAGAACAGTGAAAGAAAGGGTGAGCTCAACTAGCCCAGTAAGAAATATTATGACTAAGATAATGCAGAATAAATTATCATTAGCCTTCAACAGTTTTACACTGATAAAATATAACGAACATCAAGTTTAACTGCAGCGGAACA
This sequence comes from Panax notoginseng, assembly GCA_016801055.1. Classification (NCBI taxonomy): domain Eukaryota; kingdom Viridiplantae; phylum Streptophyta; class Magnoliopsida; order Apiales; family Araliaceae; genus Panax; species Panax notoginseng. Next base: position 95,922,811 of record CM029018.1, read on the forward strand.
AGTAATCTATTAAAAGAGTCAAGTAGAGAATAGAATCTACTATCTTCTATGATTTAAAAGGTTTTTCAACACTTTTATCATTGGGACTCAGCTTAATAAAATAATCCACATCATCAAATCACCCCTGCACTACGGCCAAGGATATTCGGGTATTCATTAATGGTCATGATCATGGCAACAACTGTCCACCAATGCACTACGGGCCAATGAGGACTTTTACCACATCATTTGTAACATTACGGTCATGATTACACCGAATAATTCCTGGTTATAATCATACAAAGTCCATCTATTCATTACATGCCATAGATGACTTTCAATATTTATAAACATGAGGATGATGACAATGATATAAGAATTCAATAAAACAAGTTCAAGAATTAATTTATCCAAGAATTAACAACGTCCAAATTGTCAACATGATACTGCTTTGTGGAGTAAAATTCAAGAAAGCTTAAAAAAATATTTTCATGAAAAGATACTGGATGAACCGCAATTATCAAGGATATTCCACTAATTTCATGGAGTATAGAAGTTAAAACTTAACCAACTGAGTATAATAAAGAATGGAATAACAAAAGAAATCACCCGGCATGCGATAGACCGCACAGACAGGTTATTCCAACAGAATAATAAATAATGGAACCAGGTCCGGCGTAAATGCACAGACAGGATATTCTGACAGAATAATAAATAATGGAACCAGGTCCGGTGTAAAACACACAGACAGGATGTTCCAACAGAATAATAACAAGACGGAACCAGGTCCGGTGTAAAATACACAGACGGGATGTTCCAACAGAATAATAATAAAAACGGAACCAGGTTCGGTGTAAAATACACAGACATGATGTTCCAACAGAATAATAATAAAAACGGAACCAGGTCCGGTGTAAAACATAAAGACAGTGACTTCATTATCACTAAATAATTCATATTATTAACTGACAATAATTGAATCAAACTGAGTGACTTCTCACATAAGCATTAATAATCAATACCGTGTGCTACTATTCAACCACACGTATTACTGTACTTTTACTACCGAGTAGTTCAACAGTATCAATGGTAAAACTTCCGCCGTTATTTTTAATAAAATATTTTTGTCGTTTTCTCAATTCGACAATAATTCTGTTGTGGGGTCCACCAATGATTATGCCGTTGTACGAATATTTCCTGTTAAATTGAATATTCCCCGACCAATCGAATATTATATAACAACTTGCGTACTTTGCAAAATTTATAAATATTACCCACAACTATAACATTATATCAAATTAACTCCATAATATTAAAAAATGATATTTATAGAAAATTCATCTTTATTTATAAAAGTTGGGGTCTTACAACCTCCCATTCTTATGAAATTTCGCCCTCGAAATTAGGGTACATACCTGGTATGTTGAAGAGGTAAGGATACCTTGATTTTATTTCAGATTCGAACTCCCAAGTCATTTCCTCAACATCATGGTTTGTCCACAAAACTTTGACTTGAGGTATAACCTTGGAACGTAGAATATGTTCCTTCTTATCCAAGATTTGAACAGGAACTTCTTCATACGTCAAATCTTCTGCTATTTCGTCCGGTTCTAACTTAATAATGTGGTTCAGGCCTTTCACATATTTACGTAACATGGATATATGAAAAACGTTATGAACACGAGACATACTTGGCGGTAAAGCGAGTCTATAAGCCACAGTTCCTACTCGATCGAGGATTAAAAATGGACCGATGAATCAAGGATTGAGCTTTTCTCTCTTTTCAAATCTCGTAACTCCTTTCCATGGAGCAACACGTAAGAACACATGATCTCCTATATCAAATTCTACGTCCTTTCGATGAAGATCAGCATAACTCTTTTGTCGATCTTGTGAGGTTTTAATACGTTGTCGAATCGTTTGAATCTTTTCTGTAGTCATACGTACCAACTCCAGTCCCAACAACGTTGCTTCACCCACCTCATCCCAACATACTAGAGAACGACATTTTCTTCCATACAATGCTTCGAATGGAGTCATGCCAATACTTGCTTGATAACTGCTGTTGTAGGAAAACTCCACCAATGGTAAGAACTTGTCCCAACTTCCCTTGAAGTCAAGGATACAGAGTCTTAATAAATCTTCTAGAGTTTGAATAGTCCTCTCTGATTGTCCGTCCGTCTGAGGATGATATGCCGAACTATATCGTAAATCTGTGCCCATAGCTTTTTGTAAACTAACCCAAAATCGTGAAGTGAATCTTGGGTCTCGATTAGAAACTATGGATACTGGCATACCATGCAGTCTTACAATCTCGTTTATGTACATACGAGCAAGACGTTCAAGTGTATAAGTTTCTCGTATCAGTAAGAAATGAGCAGACTTGGTCAATCTATCAACAATGACCCAAATCGCATCTATACCTTGAGAAACCTTAGGAAGACCTGTAACGAAATCTATGGTAATTTGCTCCCACTTCCATTCTAGAATTTCAAGTGGTTGCAATGGACCTTTTGGTACTTGATGCTCCACTTTGACTCGTTGACAAGTTAGACACCTTGAGATAAACAGCGCTATCTCTCTCTTCATATTGCTCCACCAAAATGTATGACGAAGATCATGATATATTTTGGTACTTCCAGGATGGATTGCAAACGGTGTGTTGTGCGCCTCCATCATGATTTCATACTTTAAATCAGGGTTGTTAGGAACACAAAGTCTGGAGTTGACTCGAAGTATTCCTTCTTCATCGATTCTTGCTTCCGGCATAGCACCTTCTTGTACTTTCTTCCTCATACGCATCAGCTCCAGGTCTGTAGCTTGAGCAACTTTAACTTTATCGATTAAAGTTGGTTCTACTCGTATATTCGCCATCATCACATGGGTCCCTGGAGTCTTTAACTCTATCTCCATCCTTTGTAAGTCACACAAAATGGGCCTTTGTGTTGACAATATCGCACTCGTACTTGCATATGATCTTCTACTCAATGCGTTAGCTACCACGTTCGCTTTCCAGGATGGTATTGAATGGTATGATCATAATCTTTCAACAGTTCAAGCCAACGTCGTTGTCGCATGTTGAGTTCCCTTTGAGTGAAGAAATATTTGAGGCTTTTATGATCCGTAAAGATCTCCACCTTCTCCCCATACAGCTAATGCCTCTAAATTTTAAGTGCAAAGACAACAACTGCCAACTCTAGATCATGAGTAGGATAATTCCTCTCATATTCCTTGAGTTGTCTTGATGCATAGGCTATGACTTTTCCATGTTGCATGAGAATTCATCCCAACCCTTTGCTCGAAGCATCACTGTAGATGACAAATCCCTCCGAGCCAGATGGTATTGTTAGAACAGGTGCTGAAATGAGTCTCCTCTTGAGTTCTTAAAAACTCTTCTCACATTCTTCACTCCAACCGAACTTTGTATCTTTCCGAGTCAGCTGAGTTAATGGAGTAGCGATTCGAGAAAATCCTTCCACGAATCTCTGATAATAACCAGCTAAACCAAGAAAGCTACGTACTTCGGTCACTGATATAGGTTGCTCCCATCTTTGAATAGCTTCAATCTTTGCCGGGTCAACCGATATTCTACGACTTGATACTACGTGCCCAAGGAATGCTACCTCCTCTAGCCAGAACTCGCATTTCTTCAACTTGGCATAAAGCTTGTATTCACGAAGCTTTTGGAGTACCAACCTCAAGTATTGCTCATGATCTTCACGACTTTTGGAATAAATAAGGATGTCATCAATAAAGACGACCACAAAGCGATCTAAATATTCCTTGAATGCCCAGTTCATCATATCCATGAAGGCTGTAGGAGCATTAGTCAATCCAAACGACATGACTAGGAATTCATAATGCCTGTACCGAGTTCTGAAAGTCGTCTTTGGAATATCCTCAGTTCTAACCTTCAGCTGATGATATCCAGAAAGAAGATCGATCTTTGAAAAGAATTGTGCTCCTTGCAACTGGTCAAACAGGTCATCAATACGTGGTAATGGGTACCTGTTTTTGATGGTGACATGATTCAACTCCCGATAATCAATACAAAGTCGCATACTTCCATCTTTCTTCTTCACGAATAGCACAGGAGCACCCCAAGGAGAAGTACTAGGACGAATAAAGCCAATGTCTAACAATTCCTGCAGTTGGATCTTTAACTCCTGAATTTCAATAGGAGCCATTCGATATGAGGCTTTAGAAATGGGTTTTGTACCGGGTTCAAGGTCGATACAAAATTCAATTTCAAGCTCTGGGGGTAGGCCAGGAAGTTCTTCAGGGAATACGTCAGGGAATTTATTAACAATAGAAATATCATTCAAAACTGACGTATTTTTGTTCAGATCTGTGACATGAGCTAAGAAAGCTTGACATCCGTTTTTCAATAAACTAATAGCTTTATGGCTTGAGATGACAACGATTGATTTTAATGGTTTGGTTGCTTGAATTCGCATAATAGGTCGATTAGGAATATGAAAGCTAACAACCTTATGAAAACAATCAATTTTTGCATGATGAGTAGTTAACCAATAAATCCCTAGAATCACGTCAAATGCAAGTATTTTTAATGAAATAAGATCGACAGGTAATGTGTGGGTACCAACTTAAACCAAACAAGACTTATAAACTATGGATGTAATGAAGGTTTCTCCCAATGGAGTTTCAACAGATAAGTCAAAGTCTAATTTCTCCGGAGTCAAATTTAATCGATGAGCACAAGTAGGAGAAATAAAAGAATGGATAGAACTGGTATCAAATAAAGTATAGACGTCGTTAGAGTTTATGATAAGCTTACCCGTGATGACCTCATTCGGGTTCCTTGCTTTCTGGGAGGTCACAACAAATGCTCTCCCTTGCACTACCGGTTTTGACTTTTCTGGGACGGCCTTTGGTGTCTCCATCTTGGCTGAACTTGTTTTTGGTAAACGACAAAAGCGAGCTAAATGACCTTCTCTTCCACAATTATAACATGCTTTAGACGGCATCACACAATTTGGACTGATATGCCCCTCCCCTCCATATTTGAAACATATTATAGGTGGTCGTTCTCCTTCCTTAACAACGGGTGCTGGTGCTGACGTCTTTCCATCATTGTTAAATCTCCTCTTCTTGAAATGACCATTCTTATTGTTTTGGCCCTGATTACCACCGAAGTGGTTACCATTTCTGGCCTATTGATTCCCTCCACGCTTGTTGTCACCACTTCGATGACTGCTCTCACTGGTATTATCATTTTGCCGACTGCTCTCTTTTGGTTGCGTTGACTCGTTATCGTGCTCCACTAACTGAGCCCTATTCACAACATCTGAATACAAACACAGTTTATGAGAAATAAGATGTTGATGTATCTCAGGTTTCAAACCTCGTAAAAATATTCGTGTCATTCGCTCTTCATTATTCACCAAGTGGGACGCAAACCGGGACAACTCAGCAAATTTAGCCTCATACTGCGACACAGACATATTATTCTGCTCCAATTTGATGAACTCCACCTCCTTCATGTGACGAACACTTTCGAGAAATTATTTGCCATTGAATAGCTCTTGGAACTTCTCCCAAGACATCTTCAGTGCGGCAGGTTGAGTACGCTTAATCGATTCCCACCAGTAATCTACCTCTCCTCGCAATATAAAGGCGGCAAAGGGAACCTTTTGCTCCTCGGAGCATCCCAAGACATCAAATATCTTGGTGATCTACTTTATCCATGTTTCTGCTATAAGTGGTTTTGGCTCTCCCTTAAACTCCGGTGGTCCCAGCTCCTTGAACTGTTTAGCGGTGACCGTCCGAGAGTTTTCAGTGTTTCCACCTATATTTTGGACAGAAGCCGTTCTCGCCTGCTATTGCATGAACTGCATAAAGCTTCTGAACATTCCATCATTCATTATCTGGTCAGTGTTGTTGTTTGCATGAGGATTATCACCTTCCTGATGCACATTATCCTGATTATTGATATGTGGTGAATCAACAGTTGCCTGTGCTCTATTGCTATTATCAAAATTCTCAGATGCCATTTTCAGATACTGCCACAAAACAAAAGTTAATTGATATGTCATATATTATCCTTGCATTATGACCGACCAATTAAATACCATGCAAATAAACTTAGGTAACTCATACTAGCGAAGGAATTCCCCGTCTCTCCCCTCCTAGTTCTATTCTCACATCTTAGTCAGGGATCATATCCCTAAGCTCTGATACCAACTGTGACGCCCCCAAAATTAGGTATACATCACCCATCTTGGGTCGTCAGATACATGGTACAGAATACAAATACAACTTACTAATACAACTGTCGTGTACAATACGACAAAACATAACTGTGAGTTTGAATACAATTATTGTCTACTAGAGACTATACAAACTCAAAAGGAGTCCTCGTTACAATTATTGTCACACTATTTAATAGAATAGTGAGGACTACTAATACTATTATCTGGTTCATCACTCCGTTCCCCGACTCGTCCCAGCTATATTCTCATTTCCTGAAGAGAACAGTGAAAGAAAGGGTGAGCTCAACTAGCCAAGTAAGAAATATTATGACTAAGATAATGCAGAATAAATTATCATTAGCCTTCAACAGTGTTAAACTGATAAAATATAACGAACATCAAGTTTAACTGCAGCGGAACAAGCAATCTATTAAAAGAGTCAATTAGAGAATAAAATCTACTATCTTCTATGATTTAAAAGGTTTTTCAACACTGTTATCGCTGGGACTCAGCTTAATAAAATAATCCACATCATCGAATCACCCCAGCACTACGGCCAAGGATATTCGGGTATTCATTAATGGTCATGATCATGCCGACAACTGTCCATCAATGCACTACGGGCCAATGAGGACTTTTACCACATCATTTATAACATTACGGTCATGATTACACCGAATAATCCCTGGTTATAATCATACAAAGTCCATCTATGCATTACATGCCATAGATGACTTTCAATATTTTATAAACATGAGGATGATGACAATGATATAAGAATTCAATAAAACAAGTTCAAGAATTAATTTATCCAAGAATTAACAACGTCCAAATTGTCAACATGATACTGCTTTGTGGAGTAAAATTCAGGAATGCTTAAAAGAATATTTTCATGAAAAGATACTGGATGAACCGTAATTATCAAGGATATTCCACTAATTTCATGGAGTATAGAAGTTAAAACTTAACCAACTGAGTATAATAAATAATGGAATAACAAAAGAAATCACCCGGCATGCGATAGACCGTACAGACAGGTTATTCCAACAGAATAATAAATAATGGAACCAGGTCCGGCGTAAATGCACAGACAGGATATTCCGACAGAATAATAAATAATGGAACCAGGTCCGGTGTAAAACACATAGACAGAATGTTCCAACAGAATAATAACAAGACGGAACCAGGTCCGGTGTAAAACACACAGACAGGATGTTCCAACAGAATAATAATAAAAACGGAACCAGGTCCGGTGTAAAACACACAGACAGTATGTTCCAACAGAATAATAATAAAAACGGAACCAGGTCCGGTGTAAATCACACAGACATGATGTTCTAACAGAATAATAATAAAAATGGAACAAGGTCCGATGTAAAACACACAGACAGGATGTTCCAACAGAATAATAGAAGAATATCACCAAGTATAGGGTAGACCGCATATACAGGTTATTCCAACAGAATAATAAGAAATGGAATAACAATAGTTCTCTTCATGAATAAGAAAGAATAACACCCCTTACCGTTTTAAAGAAGAACTGAAATAAGGAAGTTGTTAAGTAGCAGAATACTTTTCTTCTTTCTCTCTATAGTTTCTCTCTATAGTTTCTCTCTCTAGAGTTAAGTGAATTCGTAAGAAATAATGAAGGAATGAGCTGCTATTTATAAAAAAATTGAATGCATAGTAACTAATCCATGAACGGTCCAGATTGATTACTTTAATCTGACGGTCCATATTTAAAGAAAAATCTTTTAAATAAAATATAATATATTCTATTTATAGAATAACTTTAATAAAGTATTCTGTTTTATATAAAAAGATGTTTCTGCTTTATTACGTTAATAATACGAATAAAACAAAACTTCATTATCGTTAAATAATTCATATTATTAACTGACAATAATTGAATCAAACTGAGTGACTTCTCACATAAGCATTAATAATCAATACCGTGTGCTACTATGCAACCACACGTATTACTGTACTTTTACTACCGAGTAGTTCAACAGTATCAATGGTAAAACTTCTGCCGTTATTTTTAATAAAATATTTTTGTCGTTTTCTCAATCCGATAATAATTCCGCTGTGGGGTTCACCAATGATTGTGCCGTTGTACGAATATTCTCTGTTAAAACGAATATTCTCCGACCAATCGAATATTATATAACAACTTGCGTACTTTGCAAAATTTATAAATATTACCCACAACTATAACATTATATCAAATTAACTCCATAATATTAAAAAAATGATATTTATAGAAAATTTATCTTTATTTATAAAAATTGGGGTCTTATACTAAAGTTTCGTTGTTGACAATATGGATCAACATATTTCTTCTATCGATCTTGAGATGCTTGTAATCGTTCACGTATAACTCAGATTGTCTCAGTAGTTTATTGGATTATCTCAAGTCCTGACATTTGTCTTTCCCCGACCTCATCGCAACATAAAGGTGTCCTACATTTTCTTCCATATAAGGCTTCATAGGGTGGCATACCTATGCTAGCATGATAACTACTGTTGTAGGCAAATTCTACCAAAGGTAACTGATCCTCCCAACTTCCTTTGAAGTCAATGATACAGGTTCTCTACATATCTTCTAGTGTTTAAATGGTTCTCTCATTCTCCCCATCCGTTTGAGGGTGATTGTAATGCCCCGAAATTCGGTCTATCTTCACACCCGAATTCCGTATGTCACGGTCCCACTTCTTACCGAACATACGTCATTATATAGTTAAATATAATAACATATATTCTCAAATCCCAGGTTTTGGAAACTTTATAACCTATTTCATTACAAATAATGATAATTACATTATTCTTTACATCATACTAGAGTGACTTTTATCCACCACTAAGGATATATATCAGTTCATTAAACTAGTCTATAATTTAATTAAACTATTCTAATTACACGTCTTGGCTTGCTCTTCACACACATTCACATAATGAATGGCACTTCATCTGGATACCGATCAACTTGATCTTTACGGGATCCTTAAGTTCTTTCTAACATCGTTCGCTGAAAATGTTTTTCATTTAAAGCAAGTGTGAGCATTCAATTGCCTAGCAAATCATAATAGTTGAACAAATAACTTCAAGAGTTTAAACATTCTTCAGAAGTTCGATAACCGAACAAAGGTTATGAAGCAGCTTGAATAATAGGAATAGTCTCGATTCCTATTATCTTAAAACATCAGTCACATGCACTTTGAAATACTTTCATTCTTCTACCTTTTTCATACACATTCTGTCTGGCTAGAATCATTAGCACAGACTTAACAATAACGGTTCATGTATAAACATAATATTCTCTTATTGAACAGTTTATTCACATAACAGTTCATCTCATAGAAATACCAAAGTGTTCACATTGTGGCACAAGGCCTCATACGTTCTACCACCTTGTATAAATATCGTACATAGATAGAACTTCTCAAGTTCAACATCTAAGAAGTTTAAGAAACTAGTATTCATTTAATGTATGAATGAAGTTAGAAAAGTTGCCTTATGCACAGCTACAGCTTATAGTTTACGCTGAACTGCTTATTCCAAATCCTTATATAACACATAAGGAAATAACACGTACACCAATTAGTCATATACTTGACTTACGCATTGGTTTACTTAACTTTACTTCTTAAGGTTCGTCCTCTTGTAATTTAAGCTTACGCGACTAACTTTCATTATCGGTTCATGGCTTCATGACATACGGAGATGTCTTACTCAAAACGTTTATCATCTTTGATAATTTACATTCGTATCTTCTTGTTATAACTTCTATAGGACTCATCATACATCGCTTCTCTGCTAGTAGTCCATATGGTACTCTAAGTGGTTTCCCACAAACAACCAATAAACAAGTTCTCGTCTCATCTACACTGTCCATAACAGTGAGTTAGATTGGTTGCCAGTTTTACATATACCTTCTCTCTCTGAAGGAATTGTTTATCCCAACTCCCATATGTCAACCATGAAAGGTTACGATTGTATCACAACCTAACTTATCTTAACTTATACGAATTATTTAAACTATAATATTCGTTAAGTCAATTTCTTATTCCTTATGGATTTCTGGCAACTAAATGCCATACCTCAGGATTCATTCTTTATCGTCTAAGTCATACAAACTTTTGTATACTCAGAACAATTATTCAATGTCAATACTATGAGGTCATAGCGTTAAACATTTTATATCTTACAACGTCCGATTCATTCGACTAGGAACGTCCTCCAAGTTGTTATTACTAACTCGGCTTCTTTACATTATATGTTATTATCTTTAATTCCGTTTCTTCCTTCTTCATTACCTTACGGTAAAACCATACACAGAGTGTAGGTTCTGCCCATTTAATATTCGCGTACACTTAACCCTCATGTCAGCTAAAGTGTTTAACGCTCACTTCATTATAAGATTCTCTATCCGACATACATTCGGACTTTCATTAATCTCATTACCGTTCTTTACGGCTTTCTTAATAATTCCTATCTCACTTACTACCTTCATTAATGTCTAAGTCATACAACCATTGCACACTTAGAACGTTCGCCCGATACGAATACGATTCACGAGGATCGTTTACGTATTCAATGTTTACGTTGTTTGTCTCTAAATCTCTCATTCAACCTTTACTCAAGGTTTTAATCGCTTCCAATCGTTATCCACCACATGAACCCCACGTTCATTACTCGTTCTTAGTGCCGAAGTCATACCGATCACTGTATGCTAAGACCGATCGTTCATCACAACAACGTTGCGTTCACAACGTCTATACGCTTTACACATATCTCTCATTATCACAACATAACATCGAAATATTATTCATTACCTTCGTCACTCAATGTATAAGGAATCACAATCATAGTAATCCCTCATGTTCCTTCATCACGACTACGGTCCCCTGACATCGGTTACATAACCCACGTTTATATTCTTTGTCTTTTAATCTCGTTTAATCTTTCCGTTCAACCTTTATTTAAGGTTTAATTCACTTGCTTAAGTGTTATTTTAGGTGAACTATATATTCATACTTCTTTCTTGCACATCCCCCAGTAATTGAGCACTTAAAAGCTCATTAATGGGCCTTGCCCTGCACCGGCGATGCGATGCCAGTTCCATTCCTCTCTCTCGCGCTGCGGCGCGAGCCTAAGTCATCTTCTTCCTCTGTCTGGCGCTACGGTGCCAATTAACAGTGCATAATGCCCCGAGCTCGTGCTGTGGCATCGTCTCTCTAAGGCTCAGCTGGCGTTGCGGCGCCGAGCATAAAACCTAGAAAAATTTCCTAAGTCTTTTACAAGCTTGAATCGCTTACTTCAAAATTTCGTAACTTATTCATTATAACTCGAAACGAGGTCATTCCAAAGCCATTCTCTTCCTTATCTTATGTACTTCAATACCCCTTGGATAGAACTTTGTTCTAAATCCATTAACATGCCATTCGATTGGCTTGATCTTCACCCTTTGTTCATTTTTACGCTTTTAACGTTCTTCGCTCGTTCATCCGTAATTCGGACATCCGAACTAGGAACTCGTTCATTCTTGAGTCCACGACTCACGTTTTCTACATTTTCTTACATTCTTATGAAACCCTACACGTTCGGGTTCATTTACTAACTTACTAATTCTCGTTCTTCTTTTACAAAAATTTTGCCATAACTTCGTTATAGCTAAGTTTTAATCCGTTCCTCATGAACGTTTCTACCGTTCCTAACCAAGCAATAAGCAACTAACTTATACGCGATAGTTTTAAACTTGTCCATCAACAATAATTATCCTACGATGGTTTTAAATTTATCCATCAACAACATTCTTCATGTTCTTCACGTGTTCTTCGCGTTCTTCGTTCGTTCTTCATTTTTAATCGATATTTTGGATTATGATTTCAATTTTTATTGGAATTTGATGTTATAGAACACCATTCCTTACTTATTTCACCTACTTATTCATAAGATTCATTCGGATCGCTCAAAATCCTTACGAATCTTATACTTCCTTAAGAAAGTTATAAAATAAACTTCTAATTCTTATTTCTTCATTTTCTTATGATTTCAACCATATGAAATCATTTCTAACATCATCTACCCTTATCTTCATTAAGCTATATTTTTGAACATAAAAACTTAAAGAAAATTTATTAGAAGCTAGGTTTCGGATTACCTTTCTTCTTTAATCTTCCTCTGTTGGATAAAGCGTGCACTCGGGCAAGCTTTTTCTCTTCCTCTTCCTCTTATTCCTCCCATCCGAACTCTCTTTCTCACTCTTTCAAAGTGTAGGATTTTCAAAATCCCAAAATAATGAAATAAGCTTTCTATTTATAGAAAACCAAGGTTAGGGGCAAAATAGTCATTTTGCCCTCAAACCTCCTTATTATTCATTACTTAAGAACTAAGTTAACTTACTCACCACTTAACTTAGCCCTTAAGTTTGCTTAGCCCTTAAGTTTACTTACTCATCACTATTCCCACCTCCTTAGTTAACCTCCTTACTATTCACGAAACTTAGCCTGTAAGTTTTGTGGTTTCGTCCTTCGAGTTTCGTCCGACAGTTTTAAAAACTGCAATTCTCGAAATCCAAATATTTTTTGATATTTGGTCTTTCCTTTACCGATTAACTTTTACGTATTCTTCGGATTTCTGAAAAATTGAAAATTACTTTTTGACGTTAAGCATTTTCCTTCACGTTTCCCCCCAACATAGCTAAACGAATGAAAAGTACATAGCAGTACTTTTCGTCGTTTTTATTTCATCTGATTTTTGCACGTTTTTTGAGAAAAACTTTTATTGGCGTACTTAACTTTTCACGATATATTATCGTTAAATCTTTCGACGAAATGTCATTTCGACATACTGAACTCTCGAAAAGGCTTAGGTTATTCAAACCCTAACCTTTAGGGCTTCGTTGGGTGAATAGTACCTATTTCGTCTTTTTCCCCAAAAATATTTTTGTTCCCAGAAAAATTTCATTTTCGTCTTGAAAATTCTTATTCATTCAGTCTAGCTCGTAGCCAGAATCCTCCCGTATTATAATCATCCTAGGTTATAGAACGATTAATAAACATATAACACATAATTGTATTAATAAAAATTCATTTTATTTATAACTAATTCTTTAAACTTAAATTCTGGACACACTGAATTTCTGGGTTGTCACAGTGATATGCTGTAATTAATCTCAACTGAGTTCCTCAGTTTTTTTGATGACTTCCCCAAAAATTCAAAGTAAAACGTGAGTCTCGGTCTGACACTATAGAAACAGGTACTTAATGGCTAGAGATAATTTCATTAATATATAACTTGGCAAGTTGATCTAGGTTATGAGTAACCTTGATACGTAGGAAATAAGTTGATTTGGAAAGTCAATCAACTATTACCCAAATGGCAATGTGTGCGATAACCCGAAATTTTAGAAATTATTAAAATAAAAGTTAGTAAATAAAATTCTTATTATAGGATATGTCGGGTTCAAATATGACTGTATATCTGTGTTATATATTTTGAATTTTGGATTATGTGGGAAGAAATTGTATATGAGATTTTATAGTTAATTAAACTATTAAAGAAAGAAGAGTTTGAGCTTGAAGTTTAATCTCTAAATTATTGAAGAATGTAGTAATTGATATTGTAAAGTCAAAAAGGAGTTTGATTTTAGTTAGTATAATAAGTTAGTATATAAGAAGCATGTAAAGGATTTAAGAGTAAAGTTTCTGTTTCTGTTGAAGCAGAACATGTCCGTGTTTGAACTTGAGGTGGCGCGACCGCGCCACTCTCAAGCCTAAGACCAGCGCGACTAATATGGATCAGGATGAGTTTATGTAATCCGAACTTTAGGATTTGTATATTAGTGGCTAATATATTTTCATATGAGTCATATTTTATATTCAAATTGTCCATGAATGGATTAAGATAGCAAAGCATGAATGATAAGAACTAATTATGTAAATTAATTAACCAAGAATAAATATTGGTTAATTAAGTTAAATTATGTAATATTATAATATAATTTGAGTATCAAAGCCTTGTGTGGCAGTGGCGTAATAGTAAATTGAATGAAAGGGGTAATTCAGTTAAGTAAAATGGTGAATTAATATATGTGCTTTGCAAGACCCCAACTTTAATAAATAAAGATGCATTTTCTATAAATATCATTTTTGAATATTATGGAGTTAATTTGATATAATGTTATAGTTGTGGTTAATATTTATAAATTTTGCAAAGTACGCAAGTTGTTATATAATATTCGATTGGTCGGGGAATATTCACTTTAACAGGGAATATTCGTACAACGGCCCACAACAGAATTATTGTCGGATTGAGAAAACGACAAAAATATTTTATTAAAAATAACGGCGGACCATTGATACTGTTGAACTACTCGGTAGTAAAAGTATAGTAATACGTGTGATTGAATAGTAGCACACGGTATTGATTATTAATGCTTATGTGAGATGTGACGAATGAGAGTTTTGTAAATTATTTTAAATATTTATTGAAGTAAATAAATATTTTTCGACGATTTAATTATTAGATTAAATAATCAATTGATGCAATTGTGGTAGAATAATTTAATTATATGTGTTACATTTATTAAATTAATGTATAGAATTTTTATGATCAAAGTTTGTAATTATGTGAGCTTAATGAATTAAATGAATTATTTAATTAAGCATGATGTTACTTTAATTAATTTAATTATTAATTAGAGATTTAATAAATTGACATTATTTATTAATGAAATAATTAATTATATGACTATGTGAAATTATGAGAAGTTATTATATTTTATTTATATTAAATAAAATATATAAATTATTGTGCAAGTGTGTGTGACATGATTTAAACTATAGTATAAGAGGTTTATTTAATTAAATGACTTTTAAAACCTTTTCTAACTAGCCAAACATGGCACTATGGGAAGTTGATGGCAGTTACCCATGACTGGGTAACTGACTACCAACGCGTCAGTTGATTTCTATATTATACGCCTTCCTTTCCTTTTCTTTCAATTTTTTTCTTCTAAGACTAATATTAAGCAGAGAGAGTTGAGAAAATTAGAGTAAAGTGTAGGAGAAACTCTGTTGTTGAGACAGGGAGGAAGTTATTATCTTTACATTCTACGCTTGGGTAATCTTCTCAAACCTAATTTCTATTTTATGTCATTTAGTTTTTATAAAATGGCTTTCAAAGTTTGGTTTAACGTCTGTAATTGGGATAGGAATAATGATTATGGGTTTTGTTTATGTTATGGCATATCAAATCGTATTTTATTACATTTAGTTTGCAAACCATAACATCAGTATTGTGAAAACATGTCGTACATATGTTATTTCAAAATAAACAGAGTACGTGATATGGCCATATGGCCATATATGTGATAATTGATGTATTGATTATATATTATCCCTAAAATTTACACCCTTATATTATTGAGCATGTTAATATGAAGAGATCAAGCCTTAAACGAACGGATTCAGTGTTATAACGAATCCGTACGGCTAAATTATGTGTTTTGTTCAAAAAACTTCAAGAACGTCAAGAACAGTCCAATTTTACATGATTTAAATATGTGATTATATGTTTTAATGGGTTAAAATCACTTTATAGATGTTGTATTATGAATATACACGAACTATAACTTGTGGGTATGTCTAATTTTGAGTAGAAAATAAGAAATTGGGAGAAATTGGCATGTTCTGCGATTTTTCGCGAACAGCCATTTCTGTGTCCGGTATGCCGCGCCGCAGCGCCGGCTACAGTTCATTTCCCGCGCCGCAGCGCCCCCGTGCCGTAGCGCCATAACTCGAGCCACAGTGCCACGGCGCCGCAGCTCCAAGTGTCCGGCCGCAGCGCCATCCCGCCGCAGCGCGAAGCCTTAGTACAAACGTGGCGCCGCAGCGCCACTCTCCAGAAAATTCAGAATGAGTTATTTTAAAAAATGTTTAAGTCTAACAATGTGTTAGTGAATTGATGTAATGATCATGTAAACATGTTAGAAGAATAATGTGATGATAAAATAGTTGTTTAACATGTAAATAACATAATTGCATGTGGAGTAAATTATTAAATACATAATTAGCTTGATAATTCATGAAATACAAATTATGTGACAACGTGATAATTTGACTAAGTTTAGTCAATAATTAAAGTTGACAACGAGAATGAGCTCATGTTGATTAATTATTAATTAACAAGTATTGTGTATATGAATGGTATGCAGGATTTAATTCAAAGAACATGCTTAGTTAAAGTGTAATCTACGCACGAGGCAAGTATCCTATCCCTAACTCCATCCTATTGAGCAAGTTTATTTAAACTTAAACGTTACTGTTATGTTGAACAAGTTTCCCTAACCCTACTTGTCATTATTGTTCAAGTTTATTATTTACCTTGAATAAATTATCCTTGTTATTATTCAAGTTCAAGCATGATATTAAAGATTAATTATCTTTCTAAAGCATGATTCAGTTATACAATAATTGTCCTATTGTATACTTTTGAGATTTTTTTTATTCAAATCAAATATCAATTATTGTTGAACCTTATTGATTCAACTAGTCCATAGTTGATGAACGTTCTAAATTTCAGAATCCTTATTGAATTATCCAAACCAAACTTCCTTTGGTGCGGACTCGAATGTCAAACTGAGAAGAACAACCCTGAAAAGGGATTCACTTATGCGTTAGCGTTAAGATATTGTGCACAGCATGGTACTAAGGGCTGATCCCCCTAAGTACGAGAAAAAGGTCCATAGTCTTATGACTGTTAAAGGTTTTAAGTATAACCCTTGTTAACCTAGGACATAGTTCAAGGTCTTATGACCCTCAGTATTCTTTGATTCATGTTATTTATTCTTGATTCAAAAGTTGAGCTTTATTCAGATGTCGTTGATTATTCGCATGTTATTATACTGTTGCTTAATTTTTTTTTTATACTTGTGGGCATTTGTGCTCACTCTTGCTTAATAATAACATTGCAGTTAAGAATGAAAGAAGCGATGAACCCTCCACTAGTAAGGGCAAGGGCAAAGTTAGCAAGTGATGAAGACTTGTTATTTTAATTGATGATGTATTTATGTTTAAGACTTATGTTGTTGTTTAAAACTTATTTGTTTAGAATTCCGCACAGATGTTTTAAGGTTAGAGTAACCTGGGATTTATTTATGAATCAGTTGATGTAACCCTTAAGGGAAGATATTTTATTAAGATTTCTATCTATTGTATGGTTTATTATTATTTATGGGTAGATAGATAGATGATGCTTGTACAGTGAACACCAAATCCCGTGGAATCGAAGTACCCAGATTTGGGGGTGTCTCAAGTTGGTATCAGAGCTGTAGGTTATGAACCTTAGGTGGGGGAACAACCTTAGGTAGTAACCTTATAAAAAGAAGATAGTAAAGGAAAACTCTTATCGAGTTTTAAGAAATGAATTTTTGGTAATTCATTGAAGATAATAAAATACATTATGTGTCTATGTGTTAATTTATGTGCTCGTTAGTACAACTTAGTAACTAAAACTTAAAATTTTGTTGTCAAGATGACGAATGTTGGAGAAGCTAGTCAAGCTGAGGAAGAACCCCGATTACCTATAGTACCTACAGAGGAGGAGACCCGAGACATAAATGTTGTTAGGGAATAGTTAGTTCAGAGGGTTTCATCTCCATTGATCACCGTTGTTGGTCAGGAGCATGAACCTGAGATTGATCCTGAGGAGGGTCCTGAGGAGGAGTTTGATGAGGAGGAAGAAGAAGAGGAGCTACCACGGTACACTATTGATGCTGAGATGTATGACACACTATATGATCGTAACGTGGAGTTACAAGACAAGGTTCAGGAATTGACTGAGCGAGCGACTGTTCAGCAGTCTAAAAATAGCAGAGGAAGGATAGAGAGATTGTGACCCTTCATACACGTTTAGGAAACGTGGAGTGGGATCTGGTTCATGAGAAGGGTCAAACCAAAGATAAGACCGAGGAGATAGAGAAACTGAAGAAGGAACTGAAAGAAACCTCCGGAAGACTAAAAATAGCAGAGGAAGGATGGGTAAGAGAATCACATCGAGCTGATCGTGCGGAAAATGATAGTCGTGCAAAGAAGGCAAAGCTTGAAGACACGTACGCCGCACTTAATCATGCGATGGATGAGGTTCAAGAGCGAGTGTTAAGGTACCCCATCCAGTTTGAAGGACTTCCATCGTATATGTTGGATCGCAGGACGATGTCTCGTATCATGAATGAAGAGCGTGGCAAGGCTATTGAGCACCTTGGAAGACAGGAATAGAATCTGTTTATTTATGTGAAAGACTTATATAGTTTTATGTAAATTTCGATGTGTTTATGAACTAAGGAATATGTTAATATTTGAATGTTTTAAATCATGTGGATTCTTTATTCCAGGATAGATGATGTAAATAGCAGTATGCTATAGTTTAATGTTAAAACTTTTTATTTGAATGAAAAGATATCAAGTTGTTTGAGATGATGTGTTAAGTGATATGTTAAATTGTTGAGTAATATTTTAACTATGTAGAGAAATAAATAAAGTTCTAATAAACGTTTATTTAACAGAAAAATGCCGCCAAGGAGAAGACAACAACGTCAACCGACTCAGGAAGGGTCAACCAATAATAACAATAATGCCAACGTTAATCCAGTTCAACAGCTAGTTAATTTACTAACTGGAGTCATGAATAACCAACCGCAAGCTCCACCTAGCACAACGTTTAAAGATTTTAAGGCAGTGGGACCGCCAGAGTTCAAAGGTTCCAGAAACCCGATCGAGGCTCAAACGTGGGTGATGGAAATGGAGAAGGTTTTCGACGTTGCTAGGGTTCGAGAAGATCAGAAGACCTCTTTTGCGACATTTATGCTGAAGTCTGAGGCTAGCTACTGGTGGCAGGCAAACAAGATGCGAGGAGGTGAAGGTGTAATTACGTGGGAGAGATTCAAAGAGATGTTTTTCGAAATGTATTTCCCAGCTAGTTCGCAGAATCAGATGGAGGTACAATTTCTGGAACTGAAACAGGGAAACATGAGCGTGCCTGAATACGCAGCTAAATTCGATGAGTTGGCAAGGTTTGCCCCGTATCAAGTACACACAGACGAGAGGAAAGCCAGACGATTCGAACAAGGACTGAAGCCTTGGGTATACAGCAAGGTATCAATGTTTCAACTTAACACGTTTGCGGGAGTTTTGGAAAAGGCCATTCTCGCGGAAGGAGGAAGTGATGCAGTGACTAAGTACAACCAAGAACAGAAAAAGAAAAAGAGTGAGAATGAAGGTAATAACAAGATTGGTGGAAGTAATACTGGGAATAATAATAATCAGAAGAGGAAGTGGACGGATAACTCGACAGCTGGAAGTCAACACGGAGGGCAGAAAAAGAAGATAGAAGCATGTCCGACTTGCGGCAAGGCACATCTAGGAGTTTGTTTGAAGGGAAAGAGAGTGTGCTACAATTGTGGTCAAGAAGGCCACATAGCACCAAATTGTCCAAACCCAAAGAAGGGTGCTTGTTTCAACTGTGGTTCGAAAGATCATTTAGCAAGAGACTGTCCCAAGAAGGGATCGGGAGGATCAGGACAAGGAGGAAACCGGGGAAATAGCAGTGAAAATACCTTAACCATCACCGGACCACCTGTAACAAACCGACCAACTGCCAGAACTTTCAATATGACGGTGCAAGATGCAATCCAGTCTTGTGATGTGGTGTCAGGTATCATTCCGATCAATGAAATTAATGCTTACGTTTTATTTGATTCGGGTGCTACTTGTTCCTTTATATCCGATGACTTTGCTAATAGTTTAGATTTGCTTAAGGATGAATTGGAATATCCCATGATTATAGAAATTGCGAATAGAGAGATAATTCCTATTAAGCATGTGTATAAGAATTGTAGAGTGGATATTAAGGGTAATATCATGAACGTAGATCTTATCCCTATTCGATTGGGGGAATTCGACGTTATATTGGGTATGGATTGGCTATCCAATTATGGGGCTGTAATTGACTGCCAAAAGAAGCATATTAACCTTATGACTCCGTCAAAGGTTGTGTTTTATGGTAGCAAGTCGCCTAGACAAGCGAGTTGTCTGACGATGTTGCAGGCCAGGAAGTTATTAAGACAAGGCTGTGTAGGATATTTAGCTTACATAGTCGACAGTCGAAAAGAGAACCCAAAGGTAGAGGAGATACCGATTGTGAGGGACTTCGTCGATGTATTTCCAGACGATTTGCCAGGACTTCCACCAGATAGAGAAGTAGACTTTGTGATTGATTTGGCGTCCGGAACTGCTCCAATATCGAAGGCACCATACCGAATGGCGCCAGTAGAGATGAAGGAATTAATGGTACAACTACAAGAATTGTTGGACAAAAAGTACATTCAACCGAGCGTTTCACCGTGGGGAGCGCCGGTGTTGTTCGTGAAAAAGAAGGACGGATCGATGAGGCTCTGCATTGACTACAGAGAATTAAATAAGGTCACGATTAAGAACAGATATCCATTACCAAGGATCGATGATCTGTTTGATCAATTAAAGGGAGCAAAATACTTTTCCAAGATTGACTTGAGGAGTGGTTATCACCAACTGAAGGTGAGGCCAGAGGATGTACCGAAGACAGCGTTCCGAACGCGATATGGTCATTATGAGTTTTTAGTAATGTCGTTTGGTCTTACGAATGCTCCTGCAGCATTTATGGGACTAATGAATGGTATATTCAAGCCGTTTTTGGACAAATTCGTGGTGGTATTTATAGACGACATTTTGATATATTCCAAAACCAAAGAGGAACATGAAGAACACTTGAGGTTAACGTTGGAAGTATTGAGAAGGGAGAAGTTGTATGCTAAATTTTTGAAATACGAATTCTGGATCGAGAGAGTACAATTTCTTGGTCACGTAATCGATAAAGATGGAATTTCGGTAGATCCATCCAAAGTAGAAGCTATGATTAACTGGGATCAGCCGAGAACGCCATCAGAAGTAAGAAGTTTTCTTGGATTAGCAGGATATTATAGAAGATTCGTACAAGATTTTTCTAAGATCGCAACTCCGTTAACGAATTTAACTCGAAAAGCTGTGAAATTTGTTTGGACGGAGAAGTGTGAGGAGAGTTTTCAAGAATTAAAGAAGAGGTTGAGTACAACGCCTGTGTTATCTCTTCCGGATGATATAGGAAATTTTATTGTTTTTAGCGATGCGTCGCATAAAGGACTTGGCTGTGTGCTGATGCAAAACGGCAAAGTCATTGCATATGCATCACGGCAGTTAAAGGATTACGAGAAGGGTGATTTGGAGTTAGCTGCAGTTGTTTTTGCTTTAAAAATTTGGAGGCACTATCTATACGGGGAGAAGTGTGAAATATATACGGACCACAATAGTCTGAAATATATTTTTACACAGAAAGATTTGAATATGCGTCAAAGAAGATGGTTGGAATTAATCAAGGATTATGACTGTGAGATTTTATACCATCCGGGTAAGGCTAATGTGGTTGCCGACGCCTTAAGTAGAAAGGATCGTGAGAAATTGATGATGTTGACTGCTCAGCAGGAGCTAATTGCAGATATGGAGAAACTGGAGTTAGAAGTGAAGTATCCTATGGAGATTGATGAGAAGCTATTTCAGATGCAATCTGGTACAACTCTACTAGATAGAGTGAAGGAGGCTCAGCTTCAGGATGATAAATGCAAAAAGGTAACATCGAAGATATCTGAAGGAACCGAACCAAGATTTAAGATGGATAAGGAAGGAATATTGAGATTTGAAAGCAGAATTTGGGTTCCACCAGTACAAGAAATTAAGGAAGAAATTTTGAGTGAGGCTCATAGTTCAAGATATTCGATTCACCCTGGTAGTACAAAAATGTACCAAGATCTTCGACAACATTTCTGGTGGCCGAATTTGAAACGTGATGTTGCAGAATGTGTTGCCAAATGCCTAACATGTCAGAAAGTTAAAGCAGAACATCAGAGACCGAGTGGATTGCTACAACCGTTGGAGATCCCAGTATGGAAATGGGAACATATTATGATGGACTTCGTGGTTGGCCTTCCGACGACTCAGAAAGGCTACGACGCAGTATGGCTTATCGTTGACCGACTAACGAAATTCGTGCACTTCCTTCCTATCAAAATCAGATTTAACTTAGATCAGTTGGCAAGATTATATGTGAAAGAGATTGTTTTGAGGCACGGAGTACCGGTGTCTATTGTTTCCGATAGGGATCCGCGCTTCACATCAAATTTCTGGAAACGTCTTCAGGAATGCATGGGTACACAACTGCGAATGAGTACAGCTTACCACCCTCAAACAGACGGACAAAGCGAACGAACGATTCAAACACTGGAAGATATGTTACGAGCTTGTGTAATGGACTTCAAAGGAAATTGGGATGATCACCTACCGTTGGTAGAGTTCGGCTACAACAACAGTTACCACACTAGTATTGGTATGCCGCCTTACGAAGCGTTATACGGCAGAAAGTGCAGAACTCCGCTTTATTGGGATGAAGTTGGTGAAAGACAATTGCTAGGGCCATAATTGGTACAGCAGACGGCAGAAATAGTCAAAGTGATCCGAGCACGACTAGTAGCAGCTCAAGATCGACAGAAAAATACGCTGATCCACATCGTAAAAATATCGAGTTTGAATTAGGTAGTTATGTTTTCTTGAAGGTCTCTCCCTGGAAGGGAAAGATCAGGTTCGGAAAGAAAGGAAAATTGAGCCCAAGATTTATTGGACCCTTTGAGGTACTGCGAAGAATTGGAGAAGTTGTGTACGAGGTAGGCTTACCTCCGGCACTCGAGAATATCCACAACGTCTTCCATGTTTATGTGTTACGACCTTACAAACCTGATTACAAGCATGTAATTGAATACGAACCCCTGCATTTTGAGAAAGACTTATCTTATGAAGAAATTCCTATCTAAATTATCGACCGAAAATAACAAGTTATGAGAAATAAAGTTATACATTCTGTTAAGGTAATTTGGAGGAACCACAATACTGAAGAAGCTACGTGAGAACTCGAAGAGAATATGATGAAGAATTACCCTCATTCATTTACTTAATTATGTGTATGCGATTCTGGGGACAAAATCTTTGTAAGGGGGGGAGAATGTAACGGGTCGAAATTATTGAGTCGTGATTCTGAGGATAGAATCCTTTTAAGGGGGGAAAGATGTGACGAACGAGAATTTTGTAAATTATTTTAAATATTTATTGAAGTAAATAAATATTTTTCGACGATTTAATTATTAGATTAAATAATCAATTGATGCAATTGTGGTAGAATAATTTAATTATATGTGTTACATTTATTAAATTAATGTAGAGAATTTTTATGATCAAAGTTTGTAATTATGTGAGCTTAATGAATTAAATGAATTATTTAATTAAGCATGATGTTACTTTAATTAATTTAATTATTAATTAGAGATTTAATAAATTGACATTATTTATTAATGAAATAATTAATTATATGACTATATGAAATTATGAGAAGTTATTATATTTTATTTATATTAAATAAAATATATAAATTATTGTGCAAGTGGGTGTGACATGATTTAAACTATAGTATAAGAGGTTTATTTAATTAAATGACTTTTAAAATCTTTTCTAACTAGCCAAACATGGCACTATGGGAAGTTGATGGCAGTTACCCATGACTGGGTAACTGACCACCAACGCGTCAGTTGATTTCTATATTATACGCCTTCCTTTCCTTTTCTTTCAATTTTTTTCTTCTAAGACTAATATTAAGCAGAGAGAGTTGAGAAAATTAGAGTAAAGTGTAGGAGAAACTCTGTGGTTGAGATAGGGAGGAAGTTATTATCTTTACATTCTACGCTTGGGTAGTCTTCTCAAATCTAATTTCTATTTTACGTCATTTAGTTTTTATAAAATGGCTTTCAAAGTTTGGTTTAACGTCTGTAATTGGGATAGGAATAATGATTATGGGTTTTGTTTATGTTATGGCATATCAAATCGTATTTTATTACATTTAGTTTGCAAACCATAACATCAGTATTGTGAAAACATGTCGTACATATGTTATTTCAAAATAAACAGAGTACGTGATATGGCCATATGGCCATATATGTGATAATTGATGTATTGATTATATATTATCCCTAAAATTTACACCCTTATATTATTGAGCATGTTAATACGAAGAGATCAAGCCTTAAACGAACGGATTCGGTGTTATAACGAATCCGTACGGCTAAATTATGTGTTTTGTTCAAAAAACTTCAAGAACGTCAAGAACAGTCCAATTTTACATGATTTAAATCTGTGATTATATGTTTTAATGGGTTAAAATCACTTTATAGATGTTGTATTATGAATATACATGAACTATAACTTGTGGGTATGTCTAATTTTGAGTAGAAAATAAGAAATTGGGAGAAATTGGTATGTTCTGCGATTTTTCGCGAACAGCCATTTCTGTGTCTGGTATGCCGCGCCGCAGCGCCGGCTACCAGTTCATTTCCCGCGCCGCAGCGCCCCCGTGCTGTAGCGCCATAACTCGAGCCACAGCGCCACGGCGCCTCAGCTCCAAGTGTCCGGCCGCAGCGCCATCGCGCCGCAGCGCGAAGCCTTAGTACAAACGTGGCGCCGCAGCGCCACTCTCCAGAAAATTCAGAATGAGTTATTTTAAAAAATGTTTAAGTCTAACAATGTGTTAGTGGATTGATGTAATGAACATGTAAACATGTTAGAAGAATAATGCGATGATAAAATAGTTGTTTAACATGTAAATAACATAATTTAATGTGGAGTAAATTATTAAATACATAATTAGCTTGATAATTCATGAAATACAAATTATGTGACAACGTGATAATTTGACTAAGTTTAGTCAATAATTAAAGTTGACAACGAGAATGAGCTCATGTTGATTAATTATTAATTAACAAGTATTGTGTATATGAATGGTATGCAGGATTTAATTCAAAGAACATGCTTAGTTAAAGTGTAATCTACGCACGAGGCAAGTATCCTATCCCTAACTCCATCCTATTGAGCAAGTTTATTTAAACTTAAATGTTACTGTTATGTTGAACAAGTTTTCCTAACCCTACTTGTCATTATTGTTCAAGTTTATTATTTACCTTGAATAAATTATCCTTGTTATTATTCAAGTTCAAGCATGATATTAAAGATTAATTATCTTTTCAAAGCATGATTCAGTTATACAATAATTGTCCTATTGTATACTTTTGAGATTTTTTTTATTCAAATCAAATATCAATTATTGTTGACCCTTATTAGACTAGTGAACCTTATTGATTCAACTAGTTCATAGTTGATGAACGTTCTAAATTTCAGAGTCCTTATTGAATTATCCAAACCAAACTTCCTTTGGTGCAGACTCGAATGTCAAACTGAGAAGAACAACCCTGAAAAGGGATTCACTTATGCGTTAGCGTTAAGATATTGTGCACAGTATGGTACTAAGGGCTGATCCCCCTAAGTACTAGAAGAAGGTCCATAGTCTTATGACTGTTAAAGGTTTCAAGTATAACCCTTGTTAACCTAGGATATAGTTCAAGGTCTTATGACCCTCAGTATTCTTTGATTCATGTTATTTATTCTTGATTCAAAAGTTGAGCTTTATTCAGATGTCGTTGATTATTCGCATGTTATTATACTGTTGCTTCATTTTTTTTTATACTTGTGGGCATTTGTGCTCACTCTTGCTTAATAATAACATTGCAGTTAAGAATGAAAGAAGCGATGAACCCTCCACTAGTAAGGGCAAGGGCAAAGTTAGCAAGTGATGAAGACTTGTTATTTTAATTGATGATGTATTTATGTTTAAGACTTATGTTGTTGTTTAAGACTTATTTGTTTAGAATTCCGCACAGATGTTTTAAGGTTAGAGTAACCTGGGATTTATTTATGAATCAGTTGATGTAACCCTTAAGGGAAGAGATTTTATTAAGATTTCTATCTATTGTATGGTTTATTATTATTTATGGGTAGATAGATAGATGATGCTTGTACAGTGAACACCAAATCCCGTGGAATCGAAGTACCCGGATTTGGGGGTGTCTCATGAGAAGTCACTCAGTTTGATTCAATTATTGTCAGTTAATAATATGAATTATTTAGCGATAATAAAGTTTTGTTTTATTCGTATTATTAACTTAATAAAACAGAAACATCTTTTTATATAAAACAGAATACTTTATTAAAGTTATTTTATAAATAGAATATATTATATTTTATTTAAAAGATTTTTCTTTAAATATGGACC
Source organism: Panax notoginseng (assembly GCA_016801055.1). Classification (NCBI taxonomy): domain Eukaryota; kingdom Viridiplantae; phylum Streptophyta; class Magnoliopsida; order Apiales; family Araliaceae; genus Panax; species Panax notoginseng. The sequence continues at coordinate 95,949,276 of CM029018.1, forward strand.
GTCAGATTAAAGTAATCAATCTGGACCGTTCATGGATTAGTTACTATGTATTCTATTTTTCTATAAATAGCAGCTCATTCCTTCATTATTTTTTACGAATTCACTGAACTCTAGAGAGAGAAACTATATAGAGAAACTATAGAGAGAGAGAAGAAAAGTATTCCGCTACTTAACTACTTCCTTATTTCAGTTCTTCTTTAAAACGGTAAGGGGTGTTATTCTTTCTTATTCATGAAGAAAACTGTTGTTATTTCATTTCTTATTATTCTGTTGGAATAACCTGTATACGCGGTCTACCCTATACTTGGTGACATTCTTCTGTTATTCTGTTGGAACATCCTATCTGTGTGTTTTACACCGGACCTGGTTCCGTCTTGTTATTATTCTGTCGGAACATCCTGTCTGTGTGTTTTACACCGGACCTGGTTCCGTTTTTATTATTATTCTGTTGGAACATCCTGTCTGTGTGTTTTACACCGGACCTGGTTCTATCTTGTTATTATTCTGTTGGAACATCCTGTCTGTGTGTTTTACACCGGACCTGGTTCCGTTATTTATTATTCTGTCGGAATATTATGTCTGTGCGTTTACACCGGACCTGGATCCATTATTTATTATTCTGTCGGAATATTCTGTCTGTGCGTTTACGCCGGACCTGGTTCCATTATTTATTATTCTGTTGGAATAACCTGTCTGTGCGGTCTATCGCATGCCGGGTGATTTCTTTTGTTATTCCATTCTTTATTATACTCAGTTGGTTAAGTTTTAACTTCTATACTCCATGAAATTAGTGGAATATCCTTGATAATTACGGTTCATCCAGTATCTTTTCATGAAAATATTCTTCTAAGCATTCTTGAATTTTACTCCACAAAGCAGTATCATGTTGATAATTTGGACATTGTTAATTCTTGGATAAATTAATTCTTGAACTTGTTTTATTGAATTCTTATATCATTGTCATCATCCTCATGTTTATAAAATGTTGAAAGTCATCTGTGGCCTGTAGTGCACAGATGGACTTGGTATGATTATGACCAGGGATTATTCGGTATAATCATGACAGTAATGTTACAAATGATGTGGTAAAAGTCATCATTAGCCCGTAGTGCATTGATGGACAGTTGTTGGCATGATCATGACCATTAATGAATACACGAATATCCTTGGCTGTAGTGCAGGGGTGATTCGATGATGTGAATTATTTTATTAATTTGAGTCCCAGCGATAACAATGTTGAAAAATCTTTTAAATCATAGAAGATAGTAGATTTTATTCTCTACTTGACTCTTTTAATGGATTGCTTGTTCCGCTGCAGTTAAACTTGATGTTCGTTATATTTTATCAGTTTAACATTGTTGAAGGCTAATGATAATTTATTCTGCATTATCTTAGTCATAATATTTCTTACTGGGCTAGTTGAGCTCACCCTTTCTTTCACTGTTCTCTTCAGGAAATGAGAATATAGCTGGGACGAGTCGGGGAATGGAGTGATGGACCAGATGATAGTATTAATAGTCCTCACTATTCTATTAAATAGTGTGACAATAATTGTAATGAGGACTCCTTTTGAGTTTGTATAGTCTCTAGTAGACAATAATTATATTCAAACTCATAGTTATATTTTGTCGTATTGTACACGACAGTTGTATTAGTAAGTTGTATTTGTATTCTGTACCATGTATCTGACGACCCAAGATGGGTGATGTATACCTAATTTTGGGGGTGTCACAGTTGGTATCAGAGCTTAGGGATATGATCCCTGGCTAAGATGTGAGAATAGAACTAGGAGGGGAGAGACGGGGAATTCCTTCGCTAGTATGACCTACCTAAGTTTATTTGCATAGTATTTAATTGGTCGGTCATAATATAAGGATAATATATGACATATCAATTAACTTTTGTTTTGTGGCAGTATCTAAAAATGGCATCTGAGAATGTTGAGAATAGCAATGGAGCACAGGCGACTGTTGATTCAACACATATCAATAATCAGGATAATGCGCATCAGGAAGGAGACAATCCTAATGCAAACAACAACACTGACCAGATGATGAATGATGGAATGTTCAGAAGCTTTATGCAGTTCATGTAACAGCAGGCGAGAGCGGCTCCTGTCCAAAATATAAGTGGAAACACTGAAAACTCTCGGACGGTCACCGCTAAACAGTTCAAGGAGCTGGGACCACCGGAGTTTAAGGGAGAGCAAAAACCACTTATAGCGGAAACATGGATAAAGTAGATCACCAAGATATTTGATGTCTTGGGATGCTCTGAGGAGCAAAAAGTTTCCTTTGCCGCCTTTATGTTGCGAGGAGAGGCAGATTACTGGTGGGAATCGATTAAGCGTACTCAACCTGCCGCACTGAAGATGTCTTGGGAGAAGTTCCAAGAGCTGTTCAATGAAAAATACTTTCCCGAAAGTGTTCGTCACATGAAGGAGGTGGAGTTCATCAAATTGGAGCAGAATAATATGACCGTGTCGCAGTATGAGGCTAAATTTGCTGAGTTGTCCCGATTTGCGTCCCACTTGGTGGATAATAAAGAGCGAATGACGCGAATGTTTTTGCGAGGTTTGAAACCTGAGATACGTCAACATCTTATTTCTCATAAATTGTGTTTGTATTCAGATGTTGTGAATAGGGCTCAGTTAGTGGAGCGCGATAACGAGTTAACGAAACCAAAAGAGAGCAGTCGGCAAAATGATAATATCAGTGAGAGCAGTCATCGAAGTGGTGATAACAAGCGTGGAGGGAATCAACAGGCCAGAAATGGTAACCACTTCGGTGGTAATCAGAGCCAAAATAATAATAATGGTCATTTCAAGAAGAGGTGATTCAACAATGATGGAAAGACGTCAGCACCGGCACCTGTTGTTAAGGAAGGAGAACGACCACCTATCATATGTTTCAAATACAGAGGGGAGGGGCACATCAGTCCAAACTGCGCGATGCCGTCTAAAGCATGTTATAATTGTGGAAGAGAAGGTCATTTAGCTCGATTTTGTCGTTTACCAAAAATAAGTTCAGCCAAGATGGAGACACCAAAGGCCGTCCCAGAAATGTCAAAATCGGTAGTGCAAGGGAGAGCGTTTGTTGTGACCTCTCAGAAAGCAAGGAACCCGAATGAGGTCATCACGGGTAAGCTTATCATAAACTCTAACGAAGTCTATACTTTATTTGATACCGGTTCTACCCATTCTTTTATTTCTCCTACTTGCGCTCATCGATTAAATTTGACTTCAGAGAAATTAGACTTTGACTTATCTGTTGAAACTCCATTGGGAGAAACCTTCATTACATCCACGGTTTATAAGTCTTGTTTGGTTCAAGTTGGTACTCACACATTACTTGTCGATCTTATTTCATTAAAAATACTTGCATTTGACGTGATTCTAGGGATTGATTGGTTAACTACTCATCATGCAAAAATTGATTGTTTTCGTAAGGTTATTAGCTTTCATATTCCTAATCGACCTATTATGCGAATTCAAGCAACCAAACCATTAAAATAAATCGCTGTCATCTCAAGCCATAAAGCTATTCGTTTATTGAAAAATGGATGTCAAGATTTCGTAGCTCATGTCACGGATCTAAATAAAAATACGTCAGTTTTGAATGATATTTCTATTATTAATAGATTCCCTGACGTATTCCCTGAAGAACCTCCTGGCCTACCCCCAGAGCGTGAAATTGAATTTTGTATCGACCTTGAACCCGGTACAAAACCCATTTCCAAAGCCCCATATCGAATGGCTCCTATTAAACTTCAGGAGTTAAAGATCCAACTGCAGGAATTGTTAGACATTGGCTTTATTCGTCCTAGTACTTCTCCTTGGGGTGCTCCTGTGCTATTCGTGAAGAAGAAAGATGGAAGTATGCGACTTTGTATTGATTATCGGGAGTTGAATCATGTCACCATCAAAAACAGGTACCCATTGCCACGTATTGATGACCTGTTTGACCAGTTGCAAGGAGCACAATTCTTTTTAAAGATCGATCTTCATTCTGGATATCATCAGCTGAAGGTTAGAACTGAGGATATTCCAAAGACGGCTTTCAGAACTCGGTACGGGCATTATGAATTCCTAGTCATGTCCTTTGGATTGACTAATGCTCCTGCTGCCTTCATGGATATGATGAACCGGGTATTCAAGGAATATTTGGATCACTTTATGGTCATCTTTATTGATGACATCCTTATTTATTCCAAAAGCCGTGAAGATCATGAGCAACACTTGAGGCTGGTACTCCAAAAGCTTCGTGAATACAAGCTTTATGCCAAGTTGAAGAAATACGAGTTCTGGCTGGAGGAGGTAGCATTCCTTGGGCACGTAGTATCAAGTCGTGGAATATCGGTTGACCCGTCAAAGATTGAAGCTATTCAAAGCTGGGAGCAACCTAAATCAATGATCGAAGTACGTAGCTTTCTTGGTTTAGCTGGTTATTATCGGAGATTCGTGGAAGGATTTTCTTGAATCGCTACTCCATTAACTCAGCTGACTCGGAAAGATATAAAGTTCGGTTGGAGCGAAGAATGTGAGAAGAGTTTTCAAGAACTCAAGAGGAGACTCATTTCAGCACCTGTTCTAATATTACCATCTGGCTCGGAGGGATTTGTCATCTATAGTGATGCTTCGAGCAAAGGGTTGGGATGCGTTCTCATGCAACATGGAAAAATCATAGCCTATGCATCAAGACAACTCAAGGAATATGAGAGGAATTATCCTACTCATGATCTAGAGTTGGCAGCTGTTGTCTTTGCACTTAAAATTTGGAGTCATTACTTGTATGGGGAGAAGGTGGAGATCTTTACGGATCATAAAAGTCTCAAATATTTCTTCACTCAAAAGGAACTCAACATACGACAACGACTTTGGCTTGAACTGTTGAAAGATTATGATCATACCATTCAATACCATCTTGGAAAAGCGAACGTGGTAGCTGACGCATTAAGTAGAAGATCATATGCAAGTACGAGTGCGATATTGTCAACACAAAGGCCCATTTTTTGTGACTTGCAAAGGATGGAGATAGAGTTAAAGACTCTAGGGATCCATGTGATGATGGTGAATATACAAGTAGAACTAGCTTTAATTGATAAAGTTAAAGCTGCTCAAGCTACAGACCTAGAGCAGATGCGTATGAGGAAGAAAGTGCAAGAAGGTGCTATGCCGGAAGCAAGAATCGATGAAGAAAGAATACTTCGAGTCAACTCTAGACTTTGTGTTCCTAACAACCCTGATTTAAAGTATGAAATCATGATGGAGGCGCACAACACACCGTTTGTAATCCATCCTGGAAGTACTAAAATGTATCATGATCTTCGTCATACATTTTGGTGGAGCAATATGAAGAGAGAGATAGCGCTGTTTATCTCAAGGTGTCTAACTTGTCAACGAGTCAAAGCGGAGCATCAAGTACCAAAAGGTCCATTGCAACCACTTGAAATTCTAGAATGGAAGTGGGAGCACATTACCATGGATTTCGTTACCGGTCTTCCTAAGGTTTCTCAAGGTATAGATGCGATTTGGGTCATTCTTGATAGATTGACCAAGTTTGCTCATTTCTTACCGATACGGGAAACTTATACACTTGAACGTCTTGCTCGTATGTACATAAACAAGATTGTAAGACTACATGGTATGCCAGTATCCATAGTTTCTGATCGAGACCCAAGATTCACTTCATGATTTTGGGTTAGTTTACAAAAAGCTATGGGCACGGATTTACGATATAGTTCGGCATATCATCCTCAGACGGACGGACAATCAGAGAGGACTATTCAAACTCTAGAAGATTTATTAAGACTCTGTGTCCTTGACTTCAAGGGAAGTTGGGACAAGTTCTTACCATTGGTGGAGTTTTCCTACAACAACAGTTATCAAGCAAGTATTGGCATGGCTCCATTCGAAGCATTGTATGGAAGAAAATGTCGTTCTCCAGTATGCTGGGATGAGATGGGTGAAGCAACGTTGTTGGGACTGGAGTTGGTACGTATGACTACAAAAAAGATTCAAACGATCCGACAACGTATAAAAACCTCACAAGATCGACAAAAGAGTTATGCTGATCTTCATCGAAAGGACGTGGAATTTGATATAGGAGATCATGTGTTCTTACGTGTTGCTCCATGAAAAGGAGTTACGAGATTTGAAAAGAGAGGAAAGCTCAATCCTCGATTCATCGGTCCATTTTTAATCCTCGATCGAGTAAGAACTGTGGCTTATAGACTCGCTTTACCGCCAAGTATGTCTCGTGTTCATAACGTTTTTCACATATCAATGTTACGTAAATATGTGGAAGACCCAAACCACATTATTGAGTTAGAACCGGACGAAATAATAGAAGATTTGACGTATGAAGAAGTTCCTGTTCAAATCTTGGATACGAAGGAACATATTCTACGCTCCAAGGTTATACCTCAAGTCAAAGTTTTGTGGAGAAACCACGATGTTGAGGAAATGACTTGGGAGTTAGAATCTGAAATGAAATCAAGGTATCCTTACCACTTCAACATACCAGGTACGTACCCTAATTTCGAGGGCAAAATTTCATAATAAGGGGAGGTTGTAAGACCCCAACTTTTATAAATAAAGATGAATTTTCTATAAATATCATTTTTGAATATTATGGAGTTAATTTGATATAATGTTATAGTTGTGGGTAATATTTATAAATTTTGCAAAGTACGCAAGTTGTTATATAATATTCGATTGGTCGGGAAATATTCGTTTTAACAGGGAATATTCGTACAACGGCACAATCATTGGTGGTCCCCACAACAGAATTATTGTCGAATTGAGAAAACGACAAAAATATTTTATTAAAAATAACGGCGAAAGTTTTACCATTGATACTGTTGAACTACTCGGTAGTAAAAGTACAGTAATACGTGTGGTTGAATAGTAGCACACGGTATTGATTATTAATGCTTATGTGAGAAGTCACTCAGTTTGATTCAATTATTGTCAGTTAATAATATGAATTATTTAGTGATAATGAAGTTTTGTTTTATTCGTACTATTAACGTAATAAAACAGAAACATCTTTTTATATAAAACAGAATACTTTATTAAAGTTATTCTATAAATAGAATATATTATATTTTATTTAAAAGCTTTTTCTTTAAATATGGACCGTCAGATTAAAGTAATCAATATGGACCGTTCATGGATTAGTTACTATGCATTCCATTTTTCTATAAATAGTAGCTCATTCCTTCATTATTTTTTACGAATTCACTTAACTCTAGAGAGAGAAACTATAGAGAGAAACTATAGAGAGAGAGAGAAGAAAAGTGTTCTGCTACTTAACTACTTCCTTATTTCAGTTCTTCTTTAAAACGGTAAGGGATGTTATTCTTTCTTATTCATGAAGAGAACTGTTGTTATTCCATTTCTTATTATTCTGTTGGAATAACCTGTATACGCGGTCTACCCTATACTTGGTGACATTCTTCTGTTATTATGTTGGAACATTCTGTCTGTGTGTTTTACACCGGACCTGGTTCCGTCTTGCTATTATTCTGTTGGAACATCCTGTCTGTGTGTTTTACACCGGACCTGGTTCCATTTTTATTATTATTCTGTTGGAGCATCCTGTCTGTGTGTTTTACACCGGACCTGGTTCTGTCTTGTTATTATTCTGTTGGAACATCATGTCTGTGTGTTTTACACCGGACCTAGTTCTATTATTTATTATTCTGTCAGAATATTTTGTCTGTGCGTTTACGCCGGACCTGGTTCTATTATTTATTATTCTATCGAAATATCATGTCTGTGCGTTTACGCCGGACCAGGTTCCATTATTTATTATTCTGTTAGAATAACCTGTCTGTGCGGTCTATCGCATACCAGGTGATTTCTTTTGTTATTCCATTCTTTATTATACTCAGTTGGTTAAGTTTTAACTTCTATAATCCATGAAATTAGTGGAATATCCTTGATAATTGCGGTTCATCCAGTATCTTTTCATGAAAATATTCTTCCAAGCATTCTTGAATTTCACTCCACAAAGTAGTATCATTTTGACAATTTGGACATTGTTAATTCTTGAATAAATTAATTTTTGAACTTGTTTTATTGAATTCTTATATCATTGTCATCATCCTCATGTTTATAAAATGTTAAAAGTCATCTGTAGCCTGTAGTACATAGATGGACTTGGTATGATTATGACCAGGGATTATTCGGTATAATCATGACCGTAATGTTACAAATGATGTGGTAAAAGTCCTCATTAGCCCGTAGTGCATTAATGGACAGTTGTTGGCATAATCATGACCATTAATGAATACACGAATATCCTTGGCCGTAGTGCAGGGGTGATTCGATGATGTGGATTATTTTATTAAGCTGAGTCCTAGCGATAACAGTGTTGAAAAATCTTTTAAATCATAGAAGATAGTAGATTTTATTCTCTACTTGACTCTTTTAATGGATTGCTTGTTCCGCTGCAGTTAAACTTGATGTTCGTAATATTTTATCAGTTTAACACTGTTGAAGGCTAATGATAATTTATTCTGCATTATTTTAGTCATAATATTTCTTACTGGGCTAGTTGAGCTCACCCTTTCTTTCACTGTTCTCTTCAGAAAATGAGAATATAGCTGGGACGAGTCGGGGAACGGAGTGATGGACCAGATGATAGTATTAGTAGTCCTCACTATTCTATTAAATAGTGTGACAATAATTATAATGAGGACTCTTTTTGAGTTTGTATAGTCTCTAGTAGACAATAATTGTATTCAAACTCACAGTTATGTTTTGTCGTATTGTATACGACAGTTGTATTTGTAAGTTGTATTTGTATTCTATACCATGTATCTGACGACCCAAGATGGGTGATGTATACCTAATTTTGGGGGCGTCACATGCTTTACAAGAAGTAAATGAAATGATTATGTTAATTAATTTCTGTATATTAATATATTACATAGCATGGTAATATATGAAAGGGTCTAATATCCTGAAAGATGTTAATGAAAAATAAGTGGTGGATGAGAAAAGAAAACCAATATAGTTATAAATAAATATTGGTTAAAGCTTTATAAATTGAACTAATATTTAAGATATGACTAAATGTATAGATTGAAGAAGTTGTTGTGGGACAAATTATAAAAGGAAGGTAATGGAACAATCATATTATATAATAATTAGTGTAGTACATACTAATTATTCTAAGAGAAGTGGTTATGAGTATAATCTCATAAAGTCTAGTGAAATAGTTATACATATTATAATCATATAATCATTAAAGGTAGCTAAAACAATTAAAGTGAAGTGTGTCACTCATTCCTTATATTAAATAAATATTAAACTAATGTGTAATGGGGGAAAAGCCAAACATGGCCAAGACCACTAATATTTTATTGTTAAGATTATGAATTTGAGTTTTATAACTCTAGTAAGTGGGAAAAATGAGCCTTGTGTGGCATGAGTATTAAATATAAACCAGACTAAAGGTTTAATTGGAATTATTAAAAGAGAATTAATAGAAAGAGAATAAATGATTTATATTAATTAATTATTGTGATATTTATGTGTGATAAAAATAATGGGTTGAGCGTACCCAACTGAATTATATTTAGCCCAAATAGAATATTACTTGGACCAACTCTGTGTACATGAGGTACTTGATTAAATGTGTTGCAATATATTTAGGTATGAGTATACTTATTTATATGTCGGGGTACATGTATGACAGTGTGTGTGTATGTACCCATAGCTTAATTTAATGTACTAATGTTAAGTAATTATAATTGATTTAATAAGCCCAAAAGGAATTAACTTTAGTAGAATGAGGATCATTTTACTAATAAGTAAGGACGTATTGTAGCTTGTCCCATTATCTGTGTCCCAAATAAATAACAACCGTGTATTAGGCCAATGGCCTACCCCTCTACTTCTCAAACTCAGTGTATAGCAATTGATGATGGTGGAAATGGTTGAAGGGGAGCATGTATTACTATTTCACCAAATCTCTAATACCCATCATCTTCTTCTTCTTCCTGCTAGTTTGAAATGTTGGGCAAAGCTATTGTTTGGGCATTGAATTCTCTATAAATAGAGCTCTTTCTTCTCTTTTCTCGTTTGTTGAGTGATTGAACATTTGCTATAGAGAGTTAGTAGAATTGGAGAATTGAGCAGCAATTGGAGAATTGAGGAGCTATAGTTAATAATTTCAAGCATTCAAGAGGTAATAATGCTAACATATATGCTCTTGATTTCTAAGTTTTACAATTTCTTAGAAATGTCAAGAAAATAGTTACTTTTGAGTCAAAAATTGGTGGCTAAGGATTGTTGTAATCCATATATTGTTGTAAGATGTTGTTAATACAGTTAAATACAAAAACAATAGATGTTAAACGAACCAATTTGATTTAGAAATGAATCCATAGTCATGATGAAATTCGCTAAACATGTGAAATTATGGAAAATAGTAAAACTCTTGAATTTGAGTAATCAAATTGGTTGTTCATATGATTTGAGAATTGCTATCATGTTAGTTAAGAATTATATGCATGTATAGAAGTAATGTGGCTAATTTTAAGCATGCTAAATTAAGGTGTATAGGTTTTGAGTTCTGGAATTTGAAAAGCAGAGGCCATGTCTGGGTTTACACTGAAGTGGCGCGGTCGCGCCACTTCCCAATACAAACCCAGCGCGGCCGCGCCGTTTGTCAGTCTTGAAATCCAATTTCTGTTATAATCTGATTTTTTGAGCATGTTAGGTTGGTTTAAAAATGCATATAAACAACCTTAACACATGGATTGAAGTTACCTTAGTTATAGTAGGTCACTATAACTTGTTTTAGTTGAGTTTTAAAGGAAACTTATAAGTTTGGCAAGACAAACTTTGTTGAAAATAAACTTACTTGTATTCTGATCTTGTGAGCAAGTATAGGTAACTTAAATATGATTGAAAATGAGTCTAACATGTGGTCTAAGGTTACCTTGCATATAAAGAGTTATGTTAGCTTGGTATTAATAATTTTTGAAAGAAAACTTGAAGTTTTGAAAATGAAACTTGACGAACTTTGTGTCTTTTAAGTTCTGACCTTGGGAACGTGTGTATGCAACCTAGCTATATGCGCGAATGGGTAAGGAATGTGGTTTCCATATATATTGCATATAAAAGGTTGTCAAGCATGTGTTTTAAAGGAAAATTTAAAAGTTTTAGAAACTATTTTTGATGAGCATTGTATTAATTGCATTATGACCTGTAAGCATGAATGATATGTGCACCTAACTAGTTAATCATGATATAAGCTATTCAAGCATGTTTTAAAGTAAGGACTATACTAATTGTGTGTAAATTTGTTTGATACACATAAGCAAGCATATTAAGGATTGTATAGTATCGTTATGTGACTTAATGGTTAACATAGCGAGTCCCTTGTTGAATAAACCTCTTTAGCCTCAATTAAAGATTTTTGAAAAAGATGTTGTATGCTTGATTCGATTTTTATCTCAAAGTTTGTTTTAGATACCTGAGAAGGTGTTCAATTTGATCAATAGACTATTGAACATGTTAATCCTAGTTGAGCAAAGGAATGCAAAAGAAACTAAAAGTTTCGAAGTTAACCTCAACGTTAACAAGTATGGGAAACCAAATGTGTTCTAAACTTTGTCTTTATGTGTTTGTATTGTGTTCAAAGATGTTAAGGTACTAATAAGAAAATATGATCCTTAAAAATTTCAGTTCTGGTTTTGACAAGGAGTAGCGCGTCCGCGCCACTCCCAAACTTATATTCAGCGCGATCGCGCCGTGCTGCTGAATGATCAAGAACAGTTTGTTAACTGTCTAGAATTTAGAGCATGTCTATAGATATGTTTAAAGACCGTAAAAGATGAAATAAGATTGTTTTGAAAGAATAAGCATGAGAGTGGAATGGACTAGCAACATAGCTATCCTAAGAGTATATTGAAGAAGTTAAATGAAACAATGTAAAATTATTATTACATTGAGAATATATGAACGTATATGACTAATGGGTATGAATTCATGATTATACAATTGTGTAGGATTAGACGAAGTGCAGATAGCTATAAGCAGTTAAGTTGTAGTTGATAATCTATGAGCCAGGCAAGCCTTTCAGTTTCTATTTGCTCTATAATATTGATGACTGTTGATTGATTTATGCCATGATATGGAATATTAAATTATATATGAAATGCATATGCTATATGTATGAAATGATTTACGCTATGCCATTAAACGTGGAAATGTCTATGAGATATATATGAGATTGAAAGTCAATCTACGTTTATATGAATTATAAGTTAATCACTATACTCGTTATATGAGAAGCAGCATGCGTATGAGTTTAAATACTTGCATAAACTGTGCATAATATTATGTGCTATGTGATGCATGAAAACTGTTAGAATTGACGGGGTGTCGAGCTCACCCTTGCAAATAACCACTTTTGCAGGTTACGTGCTACTTGATTTATAGAGTTCAATAGTACCACAAGAAAATTATTTTATTTTCCTAAAGATATGATTTGAACCATGCTTTAGATTTCAGATGATGTACTTGATAGTTGTTTAACTCTTGTGGAGTTGTAAAGTCGTACTATTCGACACATAAAGAACATCGAATTAAGATGTAAATTTTATAATGTAACTCTAATGAATTGAAGCATATAATAAATTTGATTCAGAGATATGTAAATGATGATGGCTATGATCCAGGGAAATGAATAAAGAATTTAGAAATTTTTTAATTATTAAGCATCTTATTAAGTATAACATCGAATATGATGTAAAAACAAGAATGGGTAATGATCAGGATCGAGAATTGACTAATGGAGATTTTGGGGTCGATTCATAGATCCTGGAATTGAAAAGGAATTAATATATTAATTAGTATCAACGTTAAGTTGAATTCATTAAATTATGAATGGAAGTTGTTAATAGTCAGACGAAGATAGTATCGTGATGCACCAGGTTCGAGGTAACGGATACCCAAATTTGGGGGCGTTACAGGTTGGTATCAGAGCTGTAGGTTATAAACTTTAGGTAAGAGTACCTTAGGCTATAACTTGAGAGAGAGAAAGATAAAGATTAAAATATATATAAGCGAAGATTCAAAGAAGAATCTTGAAGTTTCTAGATAAGGAGAATTCAGGAGTTTCCTAACTCCGATAATAAAAATGTTATGATGATGTCTATAAGATGAAGATGACAAAGATAATAAGAATGAACTCGAATGGAGTTTAGTTGATAATGGGAAAGAACCCTATGGTAAACCGATGATCACAACGTGATCAGATTGAGCTATGAAATGATAAATAGTCGGTAACGACTACGTGGCTATAGCTTGATGCTATAAGAGAAGGTACTATGAAATGGTACGAGATGAACTCATGAGGAGTTGTACGTAATGAAATATAGAGAATTCGTAACGAGCAAAGAGCAAGTTAAGAGTAAGATAGAGTTAGGCATTGGATTTCCATTGAGGACTCATGTGCTGACTTAGTTGTGCAAACCTTTGTGTGGGCGGAGGCTTTGTGCTTGCACTGAGTGCATCACATTGATAATCATTAGAATATTGGTGTCGTGTTATCAATATGCTTATAGTGAGAAGGTGATTCTTTTCTCATATTTATATATGATAGTTAGAGGTTGTTAAGAGTAAGTTAAAGAATATTAAGATTAGGCGCGAGTTCTTAAAACTCATGCTTATGGTATGTTTGTGACTCATAGTCGTATGCATGTTTTTGAGCCCCTAAGTGTATGGAAAGTCCCTGATTGGTTCTTAGACTACGTAATGCTAGGACAAGCTCCTAAACTCATATTATTGTGGTAAGTTCATGAACTTCCAAGGTGTGGTAAGTTCGATGAACTATATCGGGTATATATATGTTATATATTATGAATTAAGAAATTTTGGTATAGTGAGCATTGATGGTATTAAAGATTGATAGAATGATGAAGCAATAGAGTAAAGATTGAAGTTGATGGAGAAACATGAATTTTCTAAATCTTCTACCTCTACTAGAATTTCAAAATTTTTTGACTTCGTGCTGATGTTTGCACTTCTATTTTCTTGAAAAACATTGGATCATGTGATTGAACCGATGATATTTAAAAATAATACCGTTATTCATATGTCTATGATAATTATTTCGGCTAAGACAAAAATGATTTAAAAATTTTCAAAATATATTTCTGACCATGTCCATCATTTTATATGGTGTAGAAATGGTAAATGATGGAGTCATCAATGCAATCGAACCTAGTGTTGGTTGTGATTGAAAGACCGTCAGCCCACTATGGTATGATGTAATATGACAAAGTCATAAAATGACGAAATCCTCAATGTACTACTAATCTGGTATGGTATCATGACGTCATAAAGAAGTTTTGGTTTTCTTTTAAATTATGAATAAGGTCAATTAAGTTGGCTAAATTATTTCGATTGATGTCTGAGTTTTTGGAAGTCTAAACTATTTTATTCAGCTAGACGGCTGTCGAAAAATATTTATGAAATTCAAGCATTCTTGGGTATTTATGCCAAACCAGATTGCTCTGGTGTGGATTCAAATGTTGAAAGGCTGAGGTGAATAACCCTATAAATGGGACATGTTTTCGGAGACAATGGTTCTGAATGTGACGAATATAGTCGTTACGATATGCTACGTTTGTGCGCAACGTAGTGGTACCATAGGTTGATCACCTAGAGCACTTATATAGGGTGTTTACAGTCTTTATGATCGATAAACACTCTATGGAAAAGGTTTATAGTGTGAAGGATTTTGTTGAAGCACTAGTAAACCTAGAGAAGAGTTCACGATCTTGTGACCCCTCAGCATAATTTGGAATACGAGTTATTCATACTACTTTCCAATGATTGTGGAAGATTCTTATTCTTTAGAAGGGTGATTGGGATAAGGAGGATATCCCTTATAAAGAAGAACGTGGTAGAATACGACGTGTAACAATGAATGAATCGTATAAGCTATGAAAATTCCAAGAAAGGAATAAAATTCTGAAAGAGAAAAGATGAAGTCATTTAGTAAAATAGGTAATCTTCAGAGGTTTCGGTGATTCCGAGGACGGAATCCTTATAAGGGGGAGATAATGTGATAACCCGAAATTTTAGAAATTATTAAAATAAGAGTTAGTAAATAAAATTCTTATTATAAGATATGCCGAGTTCAAATATGAATGTATATATGTGTTGTATATTTTGAATTTTGGATTATAAATTTTGGATTATGTGGGAAGAAATTGTATATGAGATTTTATAGTTAATTAAACTATTAAAGAAAGAAGAGTTTGAGCTTGAAGTTTAATCTCTAAATTCTTGAAGAATGTAGTAATTGATATTGTAAAGTGAAAAAAGAAAATTGATTTTAGTTAGTATAATAAGTTAGCATATAAGAAGCATGTAAAGGATTTTCTGTTAAAGCAGAACATGTCTGCGTTTGAACTTGAGGTGGCGTGACCGCGCCACTCTCAAGAATAAGACCAGCGCAGCCGCGCCGGTCTGCAGATGGTTCAGGATGAGTTTGTGTAATCTAAACTTTAGGATTTGTATATTAGTGGCTAATATGTTATCATATGAGTCATATTTTATATTCAAACTGTCCATGAATGGATTAAGATAGCAAAGCATGAATTGTATAAGAACTAATTATGGAAACTAATTAACCTAGAATAAATATTGGTTAATTAAGTTAAATTATGCAATATTATAATATAATTTGATTATTAAAGCCTTGTGTGGTAGTGGCGTGATAGTAAATTGAATGAAAGGGGTAATTTACTTAAGTAAACTGGAATTAACATATGTACTTTACATGAAGAAAATGAAATGATTATGTTAATTAATTTTGATATTTTAATATATTACATAGCATGGTAATATATGAAAGGGTCTAATATCCTGAAAGATGTTAATGAAAAAAAAGTGGTGGATGAGAAAAGAAAACCAACATAGTTATAAATAAATATTGGTTAAAGCTTTATAAATTGAACTAATATTTAAGATATTAGTTATAAATAAATATCGGTAGAAAGTTATCTCAGTTTTGTTTCATTACTTATATATATATATATATATATATATATATATATATATATATATATATATATAAGCTTTATTTTTTTATATAAAATAAAATATATTATATTTTATTATGCATAGTACTACATAGTGCAGTATAATAAAATCAAAATTTTTAAATGAATTCGCTCGTGATTTTCCCCCCACTGTTCACCCGTGATTTTCTTTTCTAAATAGTATCCAGTCATTCTCCTATAAATAGGATGCTTAGTTTAGAATTGAAAATCACACCAGAATCAGAGATTCTTCTTCTATAATATCGAGCATATTTGTTTTGAGTTTAAGGAAACTTTGAGTGTTGTAAATAGTGCAAGTTTTCTTCAAGAATATGTCTGATATACCAGTCCATACCAGTCAGAAATACTCTCCTTTTAAGGTAAGGTATATTATTTTTGTTTAATATTCGTATGAAATAATATTTTCTTCCATACTCTATAGTATGTAACTAATATTATTTCGTTTCATATTCCTAATTCTACACTTATGTTGATAAGTATTGCTTCTATACTCCTTGAAATTTGCACTTCATCTAGTATCGTTTCACAAGGATATTTTTCTGAACATTGTTGTTAAAGTTTAATCTTTTCATGTCGAAGTACTATTCACTCAGGTACTATTCACACAGGGTACTATTCATGACAAAAATTGATTTCTTTTCTGTCCAAATTATTTTTGATACAATATTATTCTTGAATTGTACTCCACAAAACAGTATCATGTTGACAATTTCGACATTCTTGAACTATAGATAAATTGAATTAAAAATCTTTAAACTTTATCCTTGTTTTCACTTAATTAAATTCTTATATCATTGTCATCATCCTCATGTTTATATTGTGATGAAAGTCATCTTTGGCCTGTAGTGCATAGATGGACTGTTGATTGGTATGATTATGACTATGTATCGGTATAATCATGACCTGTAATGTTACAAATGATGTGGTAAAAGTCCTCATTGGCCGATAGTGCATTGATGGACAGTTGTTGGCATGATCATGACCCCTGGTGATAATAACAAATATCCTTAGGCCGTAGTGCATGGATAATTCGTGGATGTGATAATAATGAATATCCTTGGCCCGTAGTGCATGGATAATTCAGTGATGTGGATTATTTATTGAGCTGTGTTATAGCGATAAAATATTAATGATGAACTTTTAAATCATAGAAGATAGTGGATATCATGCTTTACTTGACTCTTCTAATGGTTTGTTGTTCCGCTGCAGTTAAACTTGTTGTCTATTGTATTCTATCAGTTTAACACTGTTGAAGGCTAACAATAATTAATTCTGTATTATCTTAGTCATAATATTCTTTATTGGGCTAGTTGAGCTCACCATTTGCTTTCATTGTTCTCTTCAGAAAATGAGAACATAGCCGGTGTAACAACCGAGAAAATCGGATTAATTGTAAAACTTGCTTGAATAACGTTAGAATTAGAGCTTGCTCGAATAAAGATTTAGAATAAAAGAATTTGCATAATCAAAGTTTAAAGTAAGTAACTTGCTCAATGTAAAGAGGTAAGGTTTAGAAACTTGCCTCGAGCATAAGCTATAATATTAAAACTCACGTTCACCTACATATAATGTAACAACCCGATATTTTCTATATAAATAAATAAGAAATTTTGCGTATAATTTTTTTTTATATATTTTAAGGATGAGAATTTGTACAAGATAAGGTATATATGTATTTATGTGGTAAATAAAAATATATTTATTACATAAATATTTACAAATAATTTTATTTTAGAATTATTGATTTTTATAAAGTATATTTTTATAATAATTAATTTATAGCAAATATGTTTTTATTAATAAAAATAATTATATATTATTTAAATAATATATGGAGTGATTTTTAGAATAATTATAATAATTATTTTATTATATGAATTTTTGTACATATTATTAAGTTAATTATTTTACCTTAATGATTAAGGTTAAATATGGAAGAATAAATCATATATGGAATTCAAACCCTAATTTTGGATTTTTATCCAAGAATGAGAATAATAATATAATATTAATTATATTTTAATTTTTCAGTGCTATAAATATGTACTGTATGTACATATTGATGATGGTTGGTCAATTATGGTGTATAATTTCAAAACCCTAATATTAATTGGTTAATCCATAGTTTTACTGAGGAAAACCCTAATTTGAGAATCAATAGTGAGTTTAAGACAGTTATATAACTGTGATATATGATTTGTGTTATGTTTTATATAATGTTATGATTAATTAGGTAATCCTAATTAATAGTTAGAAATCCTAATTAGCTAATCAAGAAAATCCTAGCAATATTTTATTTATAAACACTAGTTAGTAAGTCAATTAAGACTTTAAAATCTATTAAGCCATCGTGTTATGTTGTATATGGTATGTGTTGTAGAGTTTAGTGCTAATTATGGAAAACCCTAATTAGTAATTAAAAACTCTAATTTTGAAAACCCTAAATAATAGTTATAAGCCCTAATTTTTAAAATTAGTAAACCTAATTACTAATTGTAAATTTTAATTGCTAAATTAGCAAGGTTAACCATAATTATTAAATAATTAATACTCTAATGTGCATGTATAATGTAATTAGAAAATCTAATCTAATTAAGAAAACCCTAATTAAAAATTTTAGAAACTAAAATTTGTTATTATTTTATTTTATTTTTTTGTGCAAACTCTAAATAGGAATGAATTGTGCTAAATTCTAAGGGTCAAACCCTAAGGGTCAAATCCTAAGGGTTTGCAAGATTACAAGAATGCCATTAAACTTATGAGCGAAAAGCCCAAAATACCCCTCTTTAGATTTTCTTTATTACGTAAAATACAAAGTTTGACAAGTGTGGGAGTTGGTGACCAAATCCAACAACCCCATGTGACTTAAAATGCCAGCAATCAGTCACTCAACCATCCATTACATTGCATCTAGCCTTGTATATATAGATTGAGAGAGAGAGAAATTCATTTAGTAGCTTAATTTTGCCAAACACTCAACCAAACTCTCTCAAGCTCCACACCTACGAAATCCTTTGCTAAATCAGTTCCATATTCAAGCCCCACGAATTCCTTAAACAAATCAGAAGCTCAAAATCAAAATTGCTCAAAGTGAGGTATAAAGCTAACCCTAGAATCTGATCTCAGTTGCTATGTTAGATGTTAGGATTTTAGGTTAAAACTTGTTGCTTGTAGTATATTTGTAAGACCCCAACTTATTAATAAATGAAATTAAATTTCCTCTATTTATTATTTTGAAATAGAAATGGTTGATTTGATTAATTTGGTTAGTTATGGGTGAAATGCGCAAATATTTCAAATAAGCAAGTGGTTATAAAATATTCATTTTTGGTCGGTGAATATTCGTGTGGTCGTGGAATATTCTTTCTGTCGGGGAATATTCGTACGACGACGCAGCTATTTGTGGGCCCCATAACGGAAAACGATTAGATGAAGATAACGACAAAAATTGAGTTTTTATAAATAACGGCGTAGTTGTTACCGCTAATACTGTTGGAATATCCGGTGGTTAAAATACAGTAATACGCGTGGTTGCACAGTAGCACACGGATTGCACAGTATTTTAGAATTATTGATTCTTACGTAAGAAGGCACTACTCAATAATTGTTATAGTAATTACTGTTCAATATTTTATTTTATTGATTCAATAATTGCTGCGTTGATATTTTATATTATTGTTATTTCAATAATTGTCACTGCACAATATTTTCTATTATTCGATCAATAATTTATATTATTTGAATAATATTATTAGATAGCATTATTGACAATGTCTAGAAAGTTCTGTCAAGGAGAGGTTTGGTTACCTAATTGCACGTCAGTAAGGAGAAATCCTTATTGAAAAGCCCCCTCTTTCCTGGGAACGGCCTGGTTGTTATAATTGTGATTTTGTAATATTATTTGTGAATAATTAATTATTGATTTATATGATAAGGAAATATTTATTTGATGCGGATATAAATGATGGATTTATTTATGTGGTTATTAATGAAGGAATTTTAGTATGAATTAATTATTGAAAGTTGGTATATTTTTGTGGAATTATTTCTCTGATAAAATATTCAGTTAATATATTATTATAATATTACATTAATATAGTATATAATGTGATAATATAAATAACTTTGTGAATAACCCACCTTGTTGACAAACAAATTCGGTGCCTAATTTGCCTTAGCAGTATGCAGGGGTTGGTGGGAATAATATTGTAATTCATTAATTTCAGCATGTGAATTAATGGGTGGAGGTTGGATAATGGGTTTTGAATTCTCTGCAGGCATCTTTTCAAATTTGTTAAGTCATTTGATTGGTGGAAGAGGTTGGTGGAGCAAGTTGTTTGCAAAACATTTGATTTTTTTAAATTTGTGGACCCTCACCTATGTTGATAATTGTGAGATTAGGCAAGGAATTATGCTCCAGCAAAGACTTATCAAAACTTACTTCCAAAGAGTGGGTCCTAAGCTATGGAAAAATAAGAAAAGTTAGGCAAAAGTTTGGCAAGAGAAAAAATAAAGCAGACTAGTTTATCTCTCCTTCCGTTGCTATAAATAGGGGGTAACCCCTCCTTCCTCATCACACCATTTCTAAATTCAGAAATTCTTATTTCATTGTATTGTGAGTATTTTTTTCTTGAGTATACGAATATTTTGAGGGAAGTTTTTCTACAAGATTTTTTCAGAATAATATCCGATATTCCAGTCAAATCTAGTTTCTACCAAGGTAAAGGATATTATTTTATTGCTTCTATAATTCCTGAAATAATTAGAAATTTTGCTTCATCTAATATCATTTCATAGGAATATTGGTCTGAACTTTTTATCAAATTTGGAACTTTTCATGACCGGGTACTGTTCACAGTTACTGTTCATGGGTACTGTTCACGGGTACTGTTTACAGTTACTGTTCATGGGTACTGTTCAGGGGTACTGTTCACAGTTACTGTTCACGAGTACTGTTCACGGGTACTGTTCACAAAAGAAAAAAAATATTTTTTTTCTTTCCTTCCCGGTTATCTGTTGTGACCCTTATTCTTGAAATTTAATCCGTGTTTTGATCTTCATTCTTGAATTTTACTCCACTATAGTTTATTATGGAGTATTATTGAACTTTGATAGACTGAAATATGAATCCTTAATATTTGTCCTTCTGTCTCACTGGATTCGTTCTTTAAAATATTTTTCATCATCCTCAATCCCAAATGACGATATTACTGAATATCTTTGGCCCGTAGTGCAAAGATGAATGATTAACTGATGAATATCTTTGGCCCGTAGTGCAAAGATGAACAGGTGTTGAGATGAATATGACCGACTGGTGATACAAATGAATATCTTTGGCCTGTAGTGTAAAGATGAATATTTGATTAAAGATGGTTATTGATTATTGTTACAGGGATAAAATATTGATGATGAACTTTTAAATCTTAGAAGATAGTAGAACTCATTCTCTACTTGACTCTTGTAATGGTTTGTTGTTTCCACTGCAGAATATTGATCTAAAACTTGTTGTCTATTATATTTTATTAGATTTTTCCCTGTCGAGGACTAACGATAATTTGTTGTATATTATCTTAGTCATAATATTCTTTACTGGGCTAGTTAAGCTCACCCTTTTCCTTTTTGTTCCATTTTTCTTCTCAGGAGGTGAGAACATAGCAGGATCTAGTCGGGATATGGAGTGATGGTTCTAGAAAGATGTTTTAGCAGTGCTCACTATTTCTGTAAAATAGTGTTTGAATAATTGTATTGAGGACTTATTTGAGTGTGGATATTGTCTAGAAGACAATATTTGTATTTAAACTCACAGTATGTGTTGTCGTATTTTGCACGACAATTGTATTATTGAAGTTGTAGTTTGCTTTCTGTACCATGTATTTGGCGACTCAGAATGGGTATTGTATACCTATTTTGGGGGCGTCACAGTTGGTATCAGAGCTTAGGGATATGATCCCTGACTGAGATGTGAGACAAAAACTAGGAGGGGAGAGACGGGGAATTCCTTCGCTAGTATGACCTGAATAAGTTTATTTGGTAATTATTTGATCGGTCAGATATAGGGATAATATGTGACATGTCAATTAACCCTTGTTTTGTGGCAGTATTTGAGAATAGCAGCAGAGAACGTTAACAATGGAGTGAATGAGACTGTGGAGACACCTTTGATCACCACCCAGGGGAACGTGCAACAAGATGGCAATATTCCTCCTGTAAACAACGTTACCGAGCAAACGATGAATGATGGAATGTTTAGGAGCTTTTTCCAGTTCATACAAAATCAGACGAGGGAGACTCGTGTGCAAAATATGGGTGGAAATGATAACAACACGTGGTTTGTCACAGCCAAGCAATTCAAAGAATTGGGACCACCAGAATTTAAGAGAAAGCCGGATCCGATCATGGCGGAAACGTGGGTCAAGCAAATTACCAAGATATTCGATGTCTTGAGATGCACGGAGGAACAAAAGGTTCCATTCGCCACTTTTATGTTCCGCGGTGAGGCAGACTACTGGTGGGAGTCTGTGAAGCGTACCCAGCCTGACGCACTCAATATGTCCTGGGAAACATTTCAAAAATTGTTCAATGACAAGTACTTTCCTGAAAGTATTCATCATATGAAGGAAGTAGAGTTTATTAGACTGGAGCAGAATAACATGACGGTGTCCCAATACGAGGTGAAGTTTGCAGAGTTGTCCAGGTTTGCACCTCATTTGGTGGAGAATGAGGAACATATGACGTGGATGTTTCTGAGAGGTTTGAAACTCGGCATATATCAATATCTCATTTCACATAAATTTTCTCTCTATTCAGATGTTGTCAACAGGGCTCAATTATTAGAGCGAGATAACGAGTACGTTCAACCGATGGACCACAACCAGGATCATACCGGTGACAGCAGTCATCAGAACAATAATAATCAGCGGAGAAAGAAAAATACGGACAAGAGCGGTAACCACTCTGGTGGTAATCATGGCCATGAGAATAGAAGAAGCGAGTCGGGGGGAGATTTTAAAAAGAGGAGATTCAACAATGACACTATGAAGACGTCAGCACCAGCAGCAACTGATTTTAAGGGAGGAGAACGACCACCGGTCGTATGCTATAAATGTGGAAAAGAGGGACATATCAGCCCAAACTGTCCACAACAGTTCAAGGTATGCTATAATTGTGGAAAGGAAGGACATATCGCTCGAGATTGTACGGTAGCGAAACCAAGTCCAGCGGGGATGGTGACTAAAAAGGCTGTCCCAGAAAAGTCAAAGTCAACGGTTCCTGGAAGAGCGTTTGTCGTGACTGGTCATAGTGCGAGGAACTCGAACGAGGTGATCACGGGTAAGCTAATTATAAATTCTTGAGAAGTTTATACCTTACTAGATACCGGTGCTACCCATTCATTTATTTCTCCTACTTGTGCTCAACGTTTAAACTTGACACATGAGAAATTGGACTTTGACTTATCTGTGGAGACTCTGTTAGGAGAAACTTTCATCACATCCATTGTTTATAAATCTTGTTTGATCCAAGTTGGCACCATCACCTTACCTGTTGACCTTATCTCTTTAAAGATACTTGCATTCGACGTGATTTTAGGGATTGATTAGTTAACTACTCATTATGCCAAAATTGATTATTTTCGTAAGGTTGTTAGTTTTCATATTCCTAACCAACCTGTTATTCGAATTCAAGTAACCAAACCATTGAATTCAAACTCTTTAATATCAAGCCATAAAGTCATTCGTTTATTAAAAAATGGATGTCAAGCTTTCTTAGCCCATGTCACAGACTTAAACAAAAACACGTCAGATTTGAATAATATTTCTGTTGTTAGAGAATTTCCTGACGTATTTCCTGAAGAATTTCTTGGCCTACCTCCAGAGCGTGATATTGAATTTTGTATCATCTTTGAATTCGGTACGAAACCTACTTCTAAAATCTCATATCGAATGGCTCCTATTGAACTTCAGGAGTTAAAAACCTAACTGTAGAAGTTTGTACCCGAGCCTTTATCTAGTGACTTCCTTTGTGGAATGCATTGAAGCCAGACTCTCCGTAGGGGACACCATATTCGTGCAGTAGTAAACTGACAGGTGTCATTGTGACGTACTATCCAAGATTGGGATATGAGTCACAGTTGAGAGCAACCTAAGTCAATAATCGAAATACGTAGCTTTATATGCTTAGCTGGTTATTATCGATGATTTTGTGAAAAGATTTTCTCGAATCGCTACTGCATTAACTCAGTTGACTCATAGAGATACAAAATTCGAATGGAGTAAGGAATGTGAGAAGAGCTTCGAAGAACTCAAGGGAAGACTCATTTTAGTACATGTTCTGACCATACCATTCTGGAATAGCGAACGTAGTAGCTGACGTATTGAGCAAAACATCGTATACGAGTACAAGTGCTATATTTTCAAAGACCCATTTTGTATGACTTACAAATTATAGAGATAGAGTTGAAGACTCTAGGTACCCATGTGATGATATACGAGTAGAATCGACTTTTATCGATAAAGTTAAAATCGCTCAAGCTACACACTGGAGCTGATGAATATGAAGAAGGAGGTGCAAGAAGTTGTTATTCCAAAAGCGAGAATTGGCGATGTAAGGAAAGCTCAAACCTTCGATTTATTGGTCCATTTGAAATCCTCGATCGAGTAGGAACTGTGGCCTATAGACTCGTTTTACCGCCAAGTATGACGCGTGTTCATAACATTTTTCACGTATCGAAGTTACAAAATTATGTGGACGACCCGAACCACGTCATTGAGTTATAACTGGACGAGATAGCTGAAGACTTAAAGTACGAGGAGGTACCTGTTAAGATCTTGGATAGGAAAGAGCATGTCCTACGCACCAAGGTTATACCACAAGTTAAAGTTTTGTGGAGGAACCATGCTATTGAAGAAATAACTTGGGAGTTGGAATCAGAAATGAAAGCGAGGTATCCTCACCTTTTCGAAACACCAGGTACGTACATCAATTTCGAGGACGAAATTTCATAAGGAGGGGAGGTTGTAAGACCCCAACTTATTAATAAATGAAATTAAATTTCCTCTATTTATTATTTTGAAATAGAAAGGGTTGATTTGATTAATGTGGTTAGTTATTGGTGAAATGCACAAATATTTCAAATAAGTAAGTGGTTATAAAATATTCATTTTTAGTCGGTGAATATTCGTGTGGTCGTGGAATATTCTTTCTGTCGGGGAATATTCGTACGACGACGCAGCTATTTGTGGGCCCCATAACGGAAAATGATTGGATGAAGATAACGACAAAAATTGAGTTTTTATAAATAACGGCGTAGTTGTTACCGTTAACACTGTTGGAATACCCGGTGGTTGAAATACAGTAATACGCATGGTTGCACAGTAGCACACGGATTGCACAGTATTTTAAAATTATTGATTCTTACGTAAGAAGGCACTACTCAATAATTGTTACAGTAATTACTGTTCAATATTTTATTTTATTGATTCAACAATTGCTGCGTTGATATTTTATACTATTGTTATTTCAATAATTGTCACTGCACAGTATTTTCCATTATTCGATCAATAATTAATTAATGATTTATATGATAAGAAAATATTTATTTGATGTGGATATAAATGATGGATTTATTTATGTGGTTATTAATGAAGGAATTTTAGCATGAATTAATTGTTGAAAGTTGGTATATTTTTGTGAAATTATTTCTCTTATAAAATATTCAGTTAATATATTATTATAATATTACATTATTATAGTATAATGTGATAATATAAATAACTTTGTGAATAACCCACCTTGTTGACAAACAAATTCGGTTCCTAATTTGCCTTAGCAGTATGCAGGGGTTGGTGGTAATAATATTGTAATTCATTAATTTCAGCATGTGAATTAATGGGTGGAGGTTGGATAATGGGTTTTAAATTCTCTACAGGCATCCTTTCAAATTTGTTAAGTCATTTGATTGGTGGAAGAGGTTGGTGGAGCAAGTTGTCTTCAAAACATTTGATTTTTTTAAATTTGTGGACCCTCACCTATGTTGATAATTGTGAAATTAGGCAAGGAATTATGCTCCAGCAAAGACTTATCAAAACTTGTTTCCAAAGAGTGGGTCCTAAGCTATGGAAAAATAAGAAAAGTTAGGCAAAAGTTTGGCAGAAAAAAAAATAAAGCAGACTAGTTTATCTCTCCTTCCGTTGCTATAGATAGGGGGTAACCCCTTCTTCCTCATCACACCATTTCTAAATTCAGAAATTCTTATTTCATAGTATTGTGAGTATTTTTTTCTTGAGTATACGAATATTTTGAGAGAAGTTTTTCTGCAAGATTTTCTCAGAATAATATCCGATATTCCAGTCAAATCCAGTTTCTACCAAGGTAAAGGATATTATTTTATTGCTTCTATAATTTCTAAAATGATTAGAAATTTTGCTTCATCTAATATCATTTCATAGGAATATTGGTCTGAACTTTTTATCAAATTTAGAACTTTTCATGACCGGGTACTGTTCACAGTTACTGTTCATGGGTACTGTTCACGGGTACTGTTTACAGTTACTGTTCAGGGGGTACTGTTCACAGTTACTGTTCACGGGTACTGTTCATAAAAGAAAAAAAAATATTTTTTTTCTTTCCTTCCCGGTTATCTGTTGTGACCCTTATTCTTGAAATTTAATCCATGTTTTGATCTTCATTCTTGAATTTTACTCCACTATAGTTTATTATGGAGTATTATTGAACTTGGATAGACTGAAATATGAATCCTTAATATTTGTCCTTCTGTCTCACTGGATTCGTTCTTTAAAATATTTTTCATCATCCTCAGTCCCAAATGATGATATTACTGAATATCTTTGACCCGTAGTGTAAAGATGAATGATTAACTGATGAATATCTTTGATCCATGGTGCAAAGATGAACATGTGTTGAGATGAATATGACCGACTGGTGGTACAAATGAATATCTTTGGCCTGTAGTGCAAAGATGAGTATTTGATTAAAGATGGTTATTGATTATTGTTACAGGGATAAAATATTGATGATGGACTTTTAAATCTTAGAAGATAGTAGAACTCATTCTCTACTTGACTCTTCTAATGGTTTGTTGTTTCCACTGTAGAATATTGATCTAAAACTTGTTGTCTATTATATTTTATCTGATTTTTCCCTGTTGAGGACTAACGATAATTTGTTGTATATTATCTTAGTCATAATATTCTTTATTGGGCTATTTGAGCTCACCCTTTTCCTTTTTGTTCCATTTTTCTTCTCAGGAGGTGAGAACATAGCAGGATCTAGTCGGGGTATGGAGTGATGGTTCTAGAAAGATGTTTTAGCAGTCCTCACTATTTCTGTAAAATAGTATTTGAATAATTGTATTGAGGACTTATTTGAGTTTGGATATTGTCTAGAAGACAATATTTGTATTTAAACTCACAGTATGTGTTGTCGTATTTTGCACGACAATTGTATTATTGAAGTTGTAGTTTGCTTTCTGTACCATGTATTTGGCGACTCAGAATGAGTGTTGTATACCTATTTTGGGGGCTTCATAATATTTAAGTGATCTGGGTCGGTATCTTGCAGATCCATAACATCTAGATACTCGAAATAAGAGTTTTCAAAAATCTGGAAATTTATTTTTTTTGTGGTCTGACAACGAATGTCAGACCTTGTAAATCTCTTCCTGTTTATTGTTTTTGTTATTTAAGTGTTTGATCTTGAAGTATGTTATGAGGTCTTTCCTCTAGAACTCAAATCAGGGTCAGAACTGGTTTCAGTTGTAAGTTATTCATGTTCAAAGGCCGTTGACCGACCATTACTTTTCAAATCTAGGTAACCCAGAATTTTTCCAGACGCTTGACAACGATTTTGCAGGCGCTTGATCTTGCTTATGTTACGTGTTATGATCATGTTGTTGTTATATAATTGTAGACTGGCATGAGTACTACATTACCTTCCTTTATATTACCCAAATACTTAACGGAATTGAATTTAGAGATGGTCAAACATTGGTTGACGAAACTGCTCAAAAACATTTCTAGAAAACCCAGAAATGTTCAAGAACAGTTCCTGGTCACTACTTTGACCGGCATATATATATTTCGTGTATTGATGTTATGATGATCTGATGTTATTGTGTTGTACTTTGACATCCGGACTACAAGCTAGAACCATTACATAATACAAAGTAAGCTTGGAAAGCATTGATTTGAAGGCTCAAAGTAGGTACCTTCAATTCTGGAAATTCCAGAAATTTAAGAAGTCGCCTGACATGATATTTAGAGGCTCAGATCTCTTTTGTTTCAGGTTGTCTATTCATGTTGGTGGTTGAAACTTGTAGTATTTCACGATTACTACAAGATTCGACCAAAAGTATTCCGAGAATCATCACAGTTTAAACAAATAATGATGGTCAAACCGTGTAGCTTGACCACTGACTTGCATTTCTGGGTTTGGTCAAGAACACGAATAACACCTATAGCGACGATTATGTCGCTATAGGCAGTCTTTAGCAACACTTTTTTTAAAATTAATTATTTTAAATTCTGAAAATTAGTTTTTATTTATTTTGAATATATTTCATAAATGATTAATATTTTTTGGAATATTAAAGGTATTTAATTTATTTAATTATAATAGTAAATAAATTAGTTAAAAATAATTTTAATATTTAAAAAATCATTTAAAATTATATTATGATATAAGAAAATATTTTAAGTTATTTTTAATGACTTTTAATATTTTGTGATAAATTTCATTAATAAATTAATATTAATGATAATTAAGTTATTTACTAAATTAATTAAATAAATTAATTAAAAATCATTTTATTATATTAAAAATCATTTTAACTAATAATAAGGTATTTAAAAATATTTTAAGTTATAAAATATTTTTCAATATTTAAAGGTAAATTTCATTAATTAATTATTATTAATGATATTAAGGTTATTTAACAATTATATTAAATAATTTTGTTTAAAAATAATTTTAATATTATGAAAATCATTTTAAATAAAAATAAAGTGTTTAAAGTTATAAAATATAACTTTTAATATTTAAAGGATAGTTTCATTAATAATTTAATATTATTTATTATTAATTTATTATTAATGATATTAAATTTATTTAGTAATTATATTAAATAAATAGTTAAAAAATGGTTTTATTAATTTAAAAATCATTTAAAAAGGATATAAATGAATTAAAAACATTTTAAATTATAATTAATGACTTTTAATAATTTGATAAATAGTTCATTAATATTTAAATATTAATGGTAATTATTTAAAAATGATTTTAAATATTTTAAAAATCATTTAAGGGTAATATTAATAATTTAAAAGTATTTTGAGTTATTATAAATAACTTTAATATTTTGGTAATGGTTTCATTAATAGTTTAATATTAATTAAATATTAAGGATAATAGAATTGTTTAATATTTAAATCATTTAATAATGATTCCGATGTTTGAAAAATTCATGATAAATTATAATAAATGTTTAAATATTATTATAAGTCATTTAAAAGTAATATGAATAATAATTACAGATATTGAGTTACAGGATAGAGTCTTAGACTCGATAATTACCTGATAAAGTTGTCGGTACACCGATATGTTTCAAAAATTGATATGGACTTAGATACTTTGATTAGATATGTGTTTATTTGTGATTCAATGGTTGTTAAACTTATGTGTCAATGTGATTAGGGTATGTACTGACTGCAATAAGCAGTGCTATGTGTTATAATTTGTTATTCTAATCAGTAGAATGATCTTATTACTGATAGGTTGTTATATCAAAGATAAAACTAAGTTACGAACCGTAAGTAGCGTATCAGGCAAGTATCTTACCTTTGCATTTTCTTTATGCAATGGACATGAGTAAGAATGTTTCTAAACTATATTAATTCTGTACAGATTACTAACCCTATATTATATACGCTCATTGATTATCAACATGTTAGTATGTGGTAATTCAGATATATATATATATATATATTATGTTCGTTAATTTCTATAAATTGTTATACAAGTGTCCCCACGTGGATAATCATTGTATTTAATCACATGTTGATACACCTCTGTCAATTACTTGTATATATATAGATGTTGAATGATATATTATTGTTGAATAGATAAAAACCTTATTATTATCCAAATGAATTGCTTTGGTTTGGAACCCAGACAAGTATGAACATCCCTTACACGGGAAAAACTTTTTATGCACCCAAGGTGGGCAGAGTGAACGATAACATCGTTCTTGCATGTAGTATTGATCAATACAGGGTACAACGGGCTGATCACCCCCTGTGCCCGTAAGTCATGACGGTTTACAGATGAAGTTCTATTTAACCTTTTCGAAAATGAAAATAATGTTCATAGTATGTCACCTTAACCCTACTTATAGTCATTACGTAGTTTTAAAAATTTGAAAGGGGGTTGTTATGTTATTATTATCGGTACAGATTATTTCATAACTATTGATCTGTTGTAGAAGGATAGTATAAAAAAAATATTTAAATTCTTTCAGCTTATGTATATATAATTGTTATTACTTGCTGGGCACTCAAATGCTCATCCTTGCTTAATTTAAATGTTTTTAGCTAAGTGTGAACAACCAGAAAGTTCTGCTAAGAACAAGGGAAAGGGAAAGGTTGCTGAATGAACGTGATGCTATGTTATGTAATAGTTAACTTTATTAAGACAAGTATGATATATATTATCTATCATGAGTTGTAATGAATGTTTAAAGGTTACGTACTTGGGATTCAGACTCTGATAAATATGTAAATTAAGTTAATCTTTATATTATTATTATTATTATTAGTATTATTTCGTTCATAGAAATGGTATAGTGAAGCACCGAGTTCGGGTTTTAAGTACCCAAATTTGGGGGTGTCACATCATGGTATCAAAGCTTAGGGTTATAAATCTTAGGTGGGCTAGACCTTAGGCTATAACCTTAGGCTATAACCTTAGAATAGAGGGAAACATTGAAAATATAAATAACTCATATAGAGTTTAAAAAGCGATGAATTGAATAAATTCATCGTCAAACAAAATAAAAGATAACTTATATAAAACTCTTAATTGATGTTTGTATATACTATATGCTAATCAGGATAATTTATGTGTGTAGATGTCTGGTGGAAAAGGCTTGTTATATGCTTATAGCATGAAGAAGGATCGAATCCATACACCCGAGCTCATATCGAAGCCAATAGCTGAAATAGAGGCTCACGATGAAAATAACTTAGACGATGTGGTTATTGTAGAAAACGTAATACCGGATTTGGAAATGGTGGAACTGACAGATAGTGATTCGGACACTAAAGTTGAAGCTGATCAAGCATCAACGGAGGTGCAGGATCTGAGGAACAAAGTTTCTTCTCTAGAAAGCCTGTGGGAAATAGAAAAGATGTTGAATAATCAGTTGCGTAACACGTTAATAAAAACAATGAAAGAACAAGATAAGCTTAAAATCCAAATTGATCAGATGGGAGCCACAAGCAACACATCGTGTGCAGCTCCGAGCAAGAAAGGGAAAAAAAAGATAGAAGACCATGACTTAGGAAAATTCGATAAGAAGAAAGGGAAAAGAATATGTTACCTTTGCGACTATGAAGGACATACCACTCTGTATTGTCCCGACTACAAACCAGGTGCATGTTTTATCTGTGGGATAGAAGGCCATTAGGCGAGAGGTTGTCCAAGAAAAAGGTGTAATAAATAGGTAGTATAGCTTCTGTTGTGTAGGTGTGTTTAATGTAATATGTGTGTTTAGTATATCTGTGTAATGTAATATTCTAAAACTTTTGCAATGATCAAGTTTGTAAATCCCGACTTTTGTAGTCACAAAGGGATAACTGATGTTTAAAGCATTATGTGCTATGCTATGTAAAGTATTTGTTGAATGAAAATGAATCTAAGTTTGAGAAATGAAACAAGTTTAATATGATAAACTTATGCGATAAGGTTTAGAATGTAAGTTAAATTTATGATTTTATTTAATCAGATAATGCCGCCAAGACGTCGAACTCGAAATCAAAAGGCAAAAGAATCTGTCAAAAACGTTGAGGGATAACAACAAGCAGACCCGATGCAGTACTTTACGAACATTGTAGCTCAGGCTATGCAACAGGGAATACCAACATCAGGGAACCAGTCGAATAACCGCTTAGCAAACTTCAAAGATTTTAAGGCTGTAGGACTGCCAAAATTCAGAGGTACAACTGACCCTGTGGAAGCCCAGACTTGGGTTAAAGAAATTGAAAAAGCATTCGTGATAGCTAGGGTAGCTGAGGGGCAGAAGACTGTTTTTGCCACTTACATGATGAAGGGCGAGGCAAACTTTTGGTGGAAAGCAAATAAGGCGAGCGCAGGAGCAGGTGTATTTACTTGGGATAGGTTCAAAACTTTGTTTTTCGAAAACTATTTTTCATCTAGTATGCAGGCTAGAATGGAGGTTAAATTTTTAGAGTTGAAGCAGGAGAATATAACGGTGTCAGAAAACACCGCTAGGTTTAATGAGTTGGCTAGATTTACCCCGCATCAAGTTGATACGGAGGCTAGAAAAACGAGAAAGTTTGAGCTGGGATTAAAGCCCTGGCTCTATAACAAGGTGGCAGTGTTGCAGATCCCTACATTTACAGAACTCATGGAGAAAACGATTATAGCTGAGGAGGGGAGTGAGGCCATGAGCCTTTACAACAAAGAGAGGAATAATAAGGGTAAGATCGAAGGAGCTAGGAAGGTGGAAATTAATAGTGGGGGCAGGAGTGGAGATGGCAAGAGGAAGGTGAACAACTTTGGGAATGTGCAGGTGAAGCAAGAAGGTGTGAAGAAACAGACTGTGTCGTGTAAGACTTGTGGAAAGAACCACTTTGGGAAATATTTGAAGGGGAAGTTTGTTTGCTATAAGTGCGGGCATGAGGGCCATATCTCTCCCAACTGCCCCAATCCTATGATGAACAGTGGATGTTTTCTGTGCGGATCGACTGAGCACAAGGTGAAAGATTGTCCGAAGATGAGGGCAGAGGCAGGGAGTGTGACTACTGGCAAGGGCAGCGAAACTCTGGCAATCATGGGACCTACGTTGTCAGACAAGCCAACAAAATCAACAGCAAGGGTCTACAACATGACTGTCTAGGACGCGATGTTAGCTGGCAATGGGATTCTAGGTATTATTCGTATAACTTTTATTTTCTTTTACATGATTTTCCTATATACAGTAAATTATTTTATAAAGAAAATTTGAGGGAGGAATTTGAGTTCTTTTAGAAATCAAATTTCCGTTTAATCAGAAAGACAAGTTTTGTGTGAATAGTTAAAGATCAGTTCGATCAAATTATGATCGAGATCTACTTGTAATAATTGTGTATGCTATGTAACCGTGTATGTATGAGTATTAAAACGGTGATTCCGGGGACAGAATCTTTATAAGAGAGGGTGAATGTAACAACCCGATATTTTTTATATAAATAAATAAGAAATTTTGCGTATAATTTTTTTTATATATATATTTTAAGGATGAGGATTTGTACAAGATAATGTGTATATGTATTTATGTGGTAAATAAAAATATATTTATTACATAAATATTTATAAATAATTTTATTTTAGAATTATTGATTTTTATAAAGTATATTTTTATAATAATTAATTTATAGCAAATATGTTTTTATTAATAAAAATATAATCATATATTATTTAAATAATATATGGAGTGATTTTTAGAATAATTATAATAATTATTTTATTATATAAATTTTTGTACAGATTATTAAGTTAATTATTTTACCTTAATGATTATGGTTAAATATGGAAGAATAAATCAGATATGGAATTCAAACCCTAATTTTGGATTTTTATTCAGGGATGAGAATAATAATATAATATTAATTATATTTTGATTTTTTAGTTCTATAAATATGTACTATATGTACGTATTGATGATGGTTGGTAAATTATGGTATATAATTTTAAAACCCTAATATTAATTGGTTAAGCCCTAGTTTTATTGAGAAAAACCCTAATTTGAGAATCAATAGTGAGTTTAAGATAGTTATATAACTGTGATATATGATTTATGTTATGTATTATATAATGTTATGATTAATTCGGTAATCCTAATTAATAGTTAGAAATCCTAATTAGCTAATCAAGAAAATCCTAGCAATATTTTTTTTATAAACCCTAGTTAGTAAATCAATTAAGACTTTAAAATCTGTTAAGCCATCGTGCTATGTTGTATATGGTATGTGTTGTAGAGTTTAGTGCTAATTATGAAAACCCCTAATTAGTAATTAAAAACTCTAATTTTGAAAACCCTAAATAATAGTTATAAGCCCTAATTTTTAAAATTAGTAAACCTAATTACTAATTGTAAATTCTAATTGCTAAATTAGCTAGGATGACCACAATTATTAAATAATTAATACTCTAATGTGCATGGATAATGTAATTAGAAAATCTAATCTAATTAAGGAAACCCTAATTAAAAATTTTAGAAACTAAAATTTGTTATTATTTTATTTTATTTTTTTGTGCAAACCTTAAATAGGAAATCCTACAAATGAATTGTGCTAAACCTTATGATTAAACCCTAAGGATCAAACCCTAAGGGTTTGCAAGATTACAAGAATGCCATTAAATTTGTGAACGAAAAGGCCAAAATATCCCTCTTTGGATTTTCTTTATTATGTAAAATACAAAGTTTGACAAGTGTGGGAGTTGGTGACCAAATCCAACAACCCCATGTGACTTAAAATGCCAGCAATCAGTCACTCAACCAGCCATTACATTGCATCTAGCCTTGTATATATAGATTGAGAGAGAGAGAGAAATTCATTTGGTAGCTTAATTTTGCAAAACACTCAACCAAACTCTCTCAAGCTCCACACCTACGAAATCCTTTGCTAAATCAGTCTTATATTCAAGCCCCACGTATTCCTTAAACAAATCAGAAGCTCATAATCAAAATTGCTCAAAGTGAGGTATAAAGCTTACCCTAGAATTTGATCTCAATTTTCTATGTTAGATGTTAGGATTTTAGGTTAAAACTTGTTGGTTGTAGTATATTTAAGTGATCTGGGTCGGTATCTTGCTGATTCATAACATCTAGATACTCGAAATAAGAGTTTTTAAAAATCTGGGAATTTATTTTTTTGTGGTCTGACAACGAATGTCAGGCCTTGTAAATCTCTACCTGTTTATTGTTTTTGTTATTTAAGTGTTTGATCGTGAAGTATGTTATGAGGTCTTTCCTCTAGAACTCGATTCAGAGTCAGAACTGGTTTCAGTTGTAAGTTATTCATGGTCAAAGGTTGTTGACCGACCATGACTTTTCAAATCTGGGAAACCCATAATTTTTTCAGACTCCTGACAACGATTTTACAGGAGCTTGATCTTGCTTATGTTAAGTGTTATGATCATGTTGTTGTTATATAATTGTAGACTGGCATGAGTACTACATATACCTTCCTTTATATTACCCAGATACTTAACGGAATTGAATTTAGAGATGGTCAAACATTGGTTGACGAAACTGCTCAAGAACATTTCTAGAAAACCCAGAAATGTTCAAGAACAATTCCTAGTCACTACTTTGATCGGCATATATATATTTCTTGTATTGATGTTTTTATGATCAGATGTTATTGTGTTGTACTTTGACATCCGGACTACAAGCTAGAACCATTACATAATACAAAGTAAACTTGGAAAGCATTGATTTGAAGGCTCAAAGTAGGTACCTTCAATTCTGGAAATTCCAAAAATTTAAGAACTCGCCTGACATGATATTTAGAGGCTCGGATCTCTTTTGTTTCATGTTGTCTGTTCATGTTGGTGGTTGAAACTTGTAGTATTTCACGATTACTACAAGATCCGACCAAACGTATTCCGAGAATCATCACAGTTTAAACAAATATTTATGGTCAAACCGGGTAGCTTGGCCACTGACTTGCATTTATGGGTTTGGCCAAGAACACGAAGAACACCTATAGCGACGGTTATGTCGCTATAGGCAGTCTTTAGCAACACTTTTATTAAAATTAATTATTTTAAATTCTAAAAATTAGTTTTTATTTATTTTGAATATATTTCATAAATATTTAATATTTTTGGAATATTAAAGGTATTTAATTTATTTAATTATAATATTAAATAAATTAGTTAAAAATAATTTTAATAATTGAAAAATCATTTAAAATTATATTATGATATAAGAAAATATTTTAAGTTATTTTTAATGACTTTTAATATTTTGTGATAAATTTTATTAATAAATTAATATTAATGATAATTAAGTTATTTACTAAATTAATTAAATAAATTAATTAAAAATGATTTTATTATATTAAAAATCATTTTAACTAAAAATAAGGTATTTAAAAATATTTTAAGTTATAAAATATAACTTTCGATATTTAAAGGTAAATTTCATTAATTAATTATTATTAATGATATTAAGGTTATTTAATAATTATATTAAATAATTTAGTTTAAAAATGATTTTAATATTATGAAAATCATTTTAAATGAAAATAAAGTGTTTAAAGTTATAAAATATAACTTTTAATATTTAAAGGATAGTTTCATTAATAATTTAATATTATTGATTATTAATTTATTATTAATGATATTAAATTTATTTAATAATTATATTTAATAAATAGTTTAAAAATGGTTTTATTAATTTAAAAATCATTTAAAAAGGATATAAATGAATTAAAAATATTTTAAGTTATAATTAATGACTTTTAATATTTTGATAAATAGTACATTAATTTTTAAATATTAATGGTAATTATTTAAAAATAATTTTAAATATTTTAAAAATCATTTAAGGGTAATATTAATAATTTAAAAGTATTTTGAGTTATTATAAATAACTTTAATAGTTTAATACTAATTAAATATTAATGATAATAGAATTGTTTAATATTTAAATCATTTAATAATGATTTCAATGTTTGAAAAATTCATGATAAATTATAATAAATGTTTAAAAATTATTATAAGTCATTTAAAAGTAATATGACTAATAATTACATATATTGAGTTACAGGATAGAGTTTTAGACTCGATAATTACCTGATAAAGTTATCGGTACACCGACATATTTCAGAAATTGATCTGGACTTAGATAATTTGATTAGATATGTGTTTATTTGTGATTCAATGGTTGTTAAACTTATGTGCCAATGTGATTAGGGTATGTTCTGACTGCAATAAGCAGTGCTATGTGTTATAATATATTATTCTAATCAGTAGAATGATCTTATTACTGATAGATTGTTATATCAAAGATAAAACTAAGTTACGAACCGTAAGCAGCGTATCAGGAAAGTATTTTACCTTTGCATTTTCTTTATGCAATGGATATGAGTAAGAATGTTTCTAAATTATATTAATACTGTACAGATTACTAACCCTATATTATATACGCTCATTGATTATCAACATGTTAGTATATGGTAATTCAGTATATATATATATATATATATATATATATATATATGTTCATCAATTTCTATAAATGGTTATACAAGTGTCCCCACTTGGATAATCATTGTATTTAATCACATGTTGATACACCTCTGTCAATTACCCGTATATATATATAGATGTTGAATGATATATTATTGTGGAACAGATAAAAATCTTATTATTATCTAACTGAATTGCTTTGGTTTGGAACCCAGACAAGTATGAACATCCCTTACACGGGAAAAACTTTTTATGCACCCAAGGTGGGCAGAGTGAATGATAACATCGTTCTTGCATGTAGTATTGATCAATACAGGGTACAACGGGCTGATCACCCCCTATGCTCGTAAGTCATGACGGTTTACAGATGAAGTTCTATTTAACCTTTTCGAAAATGAAAATAATGTTCATAGTATGTCACCTTAACCCTACTTATAGTCATTACGTAGTTTTAAAAATGTGAAAGGGGGTTGTTATGTTATTATTATCGGTACAGATTACTTCACAACTATTGATCTGTTGTAGAAGGATAGTATAAAGAAAATATTTAAATTCTTTCAGCTTATGTATATATAATTATTATTACTTGCTGGGCACTCAAATGCTCATCCTTGCTTAATTTAGATGTTTTCAGCTAAGTGTGAACAACCAGAAAGCTCTGCTAAGAACAAGGGAAAGAGAAAGGTTGCTGAATGAACGCAATGCTATGTTAATTAATAGTTAACTTTATTAAGACCAGTATGATATATATTATCTATCATGGGTTGTAATGAATATTCAAAGGTTACGTACTTGGGATTCAGACTCTGATAAATATGTAAATTAAGTTGATCTTTATATTATTGTTATTATTATTAGTATTATTTCGCTCATAGAAATGGTATCGTGAAACACCGAGTTCGGGTTTCAAGTACTCGGATTTGGGGCCTTTACACATAATATTAGAATCACAATATATATTAGATATACTAATATTCACTTATCAAAATAACACTCTCTTCTAGTTAGACTTGTTATTTTAATACAAGTCCTACACTACTATATATATTTCAAAAATTCTAAGTGTTAACTTCACAACACTTATTTACTAATCCTCGTTGCAATAAATCACAACATGTCATTTCATAACTTACTAATTTCTTATAACTTTAAAATTACTAACCACATGACACGATCTGTTTTAACCTCGTCATTACATACTTAACACATTAACACATCATTAGACTAAGCTATAATGGTGTCCAAGGTCTGCAGCAGTAGCAAAAGCCACTGTCTCAGATCAGGGTATGGCGCAGCTGCGCCATATATAGGTCTGGGATCGACGCAGCTGCGCCGTTTCTGGCCTTGACAGCAGCGCAACTGCACTGGTGCACAGACATAAACTTTACGCAGCGTAACAGTGTTCCATTTTTAGCCCAACTAACACGAATTTCACCCACAAAACAGTAAATTTAACATATGTAATTGGTACAGAATTAACACAACATGATTCCTCACATATTCAACCACTTAGAGCAATTAAGCAACAACTTTAACTAATTTAAATCCTTAAATTTTATGTTTTCATATAAAAACTCCATTTTTGACCTCCTTCACAAAAATTCACACAGTGATCACAATTCTACACCAAATTACTTCATTCAAACTACGTTCTCTTCGTTTCTTACCGAATTAACATATTCAAGACTCAATTTACAGAATAATATACGAATTAACCACCATATTTGGTACTTTTACAAGCCACATATAAAAACATGTACTGTAAATACTTTTCTTCATTTTTTAACCGTAATTAGTATAACAATTCCTGTCTAAATACAACTCTAACACCACCAATACATATAATCACAAGTAACAATTGTATATCAATAATAAAACAAATAACTTGCATTCACAGAGTTTGAAAATTCATGTCGTAAAACACACACACACACACACATATATATATTTATATATATATACATACATATAATAAGGTTATGATCATACCTTCTTTTGCTTAGTATTCCTTGCCAATTACAGACAAACTTGCAACTTCACAAACCTTTTCTCCTCTCAACTCACTATAGTCTCTCAATTCTCTGTAACTCTCTTCTTCAGTTTAGCAAATGACTCAAGTCGTGTAATCCAAATCTGATAAGCAAGTATATGTAAAATAAAAAGAAACCGATATGGCCATTACACACACTAAATAATATCAGTTACAAAAATATAACGTATAGGTTATAAATTTATTTTATTTAATTTATTTTACTTATTTTATTTATATTATTTAATAATTTAAAATTCAAAATTCAAAATCCAAAAGCCATAAGACTTTGTTTGGCAAAAACTCTTTAAAAATTAAAGACTTAATATTTTAAGCCTTGTTTGGTTAAATTAATTTAAAACTACTTTAATTTTATTTTAAAAAACCATTTACACTATAGTTTATAATCTCATATTTATACCTCCATATTCAACATTAGTTAAATAACCAGTTACAACATACTAAATAAATTTTTCACTTAATCCCAATATCACAAATTATAATCTCATTATAATTTTATTTTAATAATTTAACATACCATTTTAAATTATTAAATTAAAACAACAACATAACTATGACGCCCCCAAAATAGGTATACAACACACATTCTGAGTCGTCAAAATACATGGTACAGAAATAACTATAACCTTATTAATACAACATAAAAATTATGAGTTTAAATACAAATATTGTCATCTAGACAATATCCACACTCAAATAAGTCCTTTTTACAATTGTTGATACATTATTTTATAAAAATGGTGAGGACTACTAATCAACTTTTAGAACCATCATTCCACACTCCGACTAGTACTCGCTATATTCTCGCCTCCTAAGAAGAAAAATAGAACAAAAAAGAAAAGGATGAGCTCAACTAGCCCAGCAAAGAATATTATGACTAAGATAATATAGAAAAAAATTATCGTTAGTCCTCAGCAGGGAAAAATTAATAGAATACAATAGACAACAAATTTTAAATCAAAATTCGCAGCGGAAATAATAATTCATTAGAAGAGTTAAGTAGAGAATGAAATCTATTATCTTCAATAATTTTAAAAGTCCATCATTAATATTTTATCCCTGTAACATCAATTAATATACATCTTGATTCTAATATTCATCTTTGCACTACAGGCCAAAGATATTCATCAGTTGGTCATGTTCATTTAAACACCTGTTCATCTTTACACTACGACCAAATATATTCATCATAAAATCATTAATCTTTGCACTACATGCCAAAGATATTCAGTTATATCATCATTTAGGACTGAGGATGATGAAAAATATTTTAAAGAAAACGAATCCAGTGAAACAAAAGAATAAATATTAAGGATTCGTATTTAAGCTATTCCATGTCCAAAAATACCTCATAAATAATCATAGTGGAGTAAAATTTAAGAATGATCAAAACATGGATACAATCAAAGCTAGTATCCATAATAGATATTTTGGATAAAAAGAAGAAAATTTTATTTTTTCGGTGAATAGTGACGTATTCGTGAATAGTACCATATACGTGAATAGTGCCGTATACGTGAATAGTAATCCCGACACAAAAAGTTCCAAATTTGATAAAAAGTTCAAACCAGTATTTCGGCATAATGATATTGAAGAAAATAATATCAGTTAAGAAGAAAAATAATATCACTTACCTTGTAAAGACAGTATTTCTAGTTGAAACATCGGATATAGGCTATGACTTGAACTTGCACCGTATAGCAACACTCAAAGTGTTAAAATACTCACAAGAATACGCTCAATATATCGAGAGAGAAAGAGAGAGAAAACTTCAGTTTCTGGTGTGATTTTTAATTCTAACCTAAGCATCCTATTTATAGAAAAATACTTAGAACACCAAAACAGAAAATTTAATATAATATAATTATATTTACAAAATTGTCAAGCCCACCTCTTGAATTTGAATTCAACCACCTTGCACATGTTTAATGCAGCCCGCCAACAAAAAAAAAATGATTTTGTAATTAAAAATAATTAAAACTTTCAAAAATTAATTATTTCGAAACTTCAATAATTCACATTAAATAGCCCTTTTATCAAAAAAATTTGAACCACATGTCCTTTCTATAGGAAATTTCAGTCTCTACAACTTTACAGAAGAAAGTTTTTCTAAATTTCAAACAAAAATTGACCGAAATCCACAAACGGATGATTTTACAAGCTATAATCAAATTTCGGTCAAGAATTGAGGTCTACCGACACACAAAACATGTGTTAATCATTTAATGCCATAAAAATACTCTTACTCCTCATATACTCATATATCCCATATTCATTGTAAAAATATCACCATCAATATATTATTAAAATAATATACTTAAATAAATTATTTTATCAGAAAATGATAAAATATTAATTTTCAACAATTGTCACATTAAAAATTTGCTCCATCTATATCCATATAAAATTAATAATTTTCTCATCATATAAATCAATAATTAATTATTCACAAATAATATTACAGAATCACATTACTGACAAGCAGGTAGTTTCTAGGAAATAGGGGGCTTTCCAATAAGGATTTCTCCTTACTGGCGCGCAATTAGATGACCAAACCTCTCTTTAGACATAACTTTCTAGACATTACCAATAATGTTATCTAATAATATTATTCAGATAATATGAATTATTGCTCCGATAATAGAAAATACTGTGCAGTGACAATTATTAAAACAACAGTAATATAAAATATCAACGCAACAATTATTGAATCAATAAAATACTGAACAGTAATTACTATAACAATTATTTAGTAGTGCCTTCTTACGTAAGAATCAATAATTGGTGCAATACCATGCGCTAGTATGCAACCACGCGTATTACTGTGTTCTAACCACCGGGTATTCCAACAGTATTATCGGTAACAACTACGCCATTATTTATAAACAGCTTATACTTGTCGTTTTCTTCATCCAATCGCTTTCCGTTATGGGGCCCACAAAAGACTGCGCTGTCGTACAAATATTCCCCGACAGGAAGAATATTCCACGACCAAACGAACATTCTTCGACAATAATGAATATTTTATAACCACTTGCTTATTTAAAATATTTACGCATTTTACCCATAACTAACCTCATTAATCAATTCAACCCTTACTATTTCAAAATAATAAATAGAGGAATTTGAATTTCATTTATTAATAATTTGGGGTCTTACAACCTCCCCTCCTTATGAAATTTCATCCTCGAAATTGACGTACGTACCTGGTATTTTGAAAAGATAAGGATACCTCGCTTTCATTTCCGTTTTCAACTCCCAAGTTATTCCCTCAATAGCATTGTTCCTCCACAAAACTTTAACTTGTGGTATGACCATTGTGCGTAGGACATGCTCTTTCCTATCCAAGATCTTGACAGGTACCTCTTCGTATATTAAGTCTTCGGCTATTTCGTCCGGTTCTAACTCAATGACGTGGTTCGGGTCTTTCACATATTTACGAAGTACGAATATGTAAAAAACATTATGAACACGAGACATACTTGGAGGTAACGCGAGTCTATAGGCCACATTTCCTACTCGGTCAAGAATCTGAAATGGAGCAATAAATCGTGGATTGAGCTTTCCTCTCTTCCCAAATCTTGTAACTCCTTTCCATGGAGCCACACGCAACAATACATGATCCCCAATACTAAACTCCACGTCCTTTTGATGAAGATCCGCATAACTTTTTTGTCGATCCTGTGCCGTTTGTATACATTATCGAATCATTTGGATCTTCTCTGTAGTCATCCGTACCAACTCTGGTCCCAACAACGTTTCTTTTCCCACCTCATCCCAACGTACTGAAGAGCGACACTTTCGTCCATACAATACTTCGAATGGAGCCACACCTGTACTTGCCTTGTAACTGTTGTTATAGGAGAATTCCACCAATGGTAGGTGCTTATCCCAACTTCCTTTGAAATCTAGGACACAAAGTTTTAATAGATCTTCAAAAGTTTGAATAGTCCTCTCTGATTGTCAGTCCGTTTGAGGATGGTATGCCGAACTAAATCGTAAATCCGTGCCCATAGCTTTTTGCAAGCTAACCCAAAATCTTGAAGTAAATATTGGGTCACGATCTGAAACTATGGATACTAGTATGCCATGCAATCTCACAATCTCATTTACATACATGTGAGCAAGACGTTCAAGGGAATAAGTCTCCCGTATCAGCAAGAAATGAGCAGACTTGGTTAATCTATCAACAATAACCCAAATAGCATTTATGCCTTGAGAAACCGTGGGAAGACCCGTAACGAAATCTATGGTAATGTGTTCCCACTTCCATTTTGGAATCTCAAGTGGTTGCAATGGACCCTTTGGCACTTGATGCTCCGCCTTTACACGTTGACAAGTTAAACACCTCGAGATAAACTTTGCAATCTCTCTCTTCATATTATTCCACCAAAATGTATGTCGAAGATCATGATACATTTTGGTACTTCCAGGATGGATTGCAAAT
Organism: Panax notoginseng; assembly: GCA_016801055.1. Taxonomy (NCBI): domain Eukaryota; kingdom Viridiplantae; phylum Streptophyta; class Magnoliopsida; order Apiales; family Araliaceae; genus Panax; species Panax notoginseng. The sequence continues at coordinate 95,993,360 of CM029018.1, forward strand.
GGTGTATTGTGTGCCTCCATCATGATCTTGTACTTCAAATCAGAATCATTAGAAACACAAAGTCTGGAGTGGACTCGAAGTATTCCTTCTTCATCGATTCTTGCTTCTGGAATAGCACCTTCTTGCACTTTCTTCTTCATACGCATCAGCTACGGGTCTGTGGCTTGAGCAACTTTAACTTTATCGATTAAAGTTGGTTCTATGCGTATACTTGACACCATCGCACTCGTTCCTGCATATGATCTTCTACTCAACGCGTTAGCTACCACGTTTGCTTTTTCAGGATGGTATTGAATAGTGTGGTCGTAATCTTTCAATAGCTCTAGCCAACATCGTTGCCGCATGTTGAGTTCTTTTTGAGTGAAGAAATATTTAAGGCTTTTATGGTCTGAATATATCTCCACTTTCTCCCCATATAGATAGTGCCTCCAGATCTTTAGCGCGAAAACGACTGCTGCCAACTCTAAATCATGAGTAAGATAATTCCTCTCATAATCTTTAAGTTGTCGCAAGGCATAGACTATGACTTTCCCAAGTTGCATGAGAACACATCCTAACCCTTTTCCTGAAGCATCGCTGTAGATAACAAATCCATCCGAACCAGATGGTATTGTCAAAACAGGTGCCGAAATGAGTCTCCTCTTAAGCTCTTGGAAACTCTTCTCGCATTCCTCGCTCCATACGAATTTTATATCTTTTCGAGTTAGCTGAGTTAACGGAGTAGCAAATCGAGAAAATCCTTCCACGAATCTTCGATAATAACCAGCTAAGCCCAGAAAGCTACGTACTTTGGTTACCGACTTCGGTTGCTCCCAACTTTGTATTGCTTCAATCTTCGCAGGGTCAAGAGATACTCCATGTTTTGACACCACGTGCCCAAGGAATGCTACTTTCTGAAGCCAGAACTCACATTTCTTTAACTTGGCATATAACTTGTTTTCACGAAGCCTTTGTAGTACCAGCTTCAAATGGTGCTCATGATCTTCATGGCTTTTGGAATATATGAGAATGTCATCAATAAAGACAACAACGAACTGATCCAAATAATCCTTGAATACTAGGTTCATCATATCTATGAAAGCCGTAGGAGCATTAGTCAATCGAAAAGACATGACTAAGAATTCATAATGTCCGTACCGAGTTCTGAAGGCAGTCTTTGGAATATCCTCAGTTTTAACCTTCTGCTAATGATATCCAGAACAAAGATCGGTCTTTGAAAAGAATTGTGCTCCTTGCAACTGGTCAAACAGGTCATCAATACGAGATAGCGGAAACCTATTCTTGATGGTGACATGGTTTAATTCCTGATAGTCAATACAAAGTCGCATACTCCCGTCTTTCTTCTTTACAAATAAAACAGGAGCACCCCAAGGAGATGTACTAGGACGAATGAAACCTATGTCCAACAACTCCTGTAATTAGACCTTTAACTCCTGAAGTTCAATAGGAGCCATTCGATATGAGATTTTAGAAATGGGCTTTGTACCAGGTTCAAGATCAATAAAGAATTCAACTTAACGTTCTGGGGGTAGACCGGAAAGTTCTTCAGGAAATACGTTAGGAAAGTCAATAACAACAAGAATATTATTCAAATATTACGTGTCTTTATTCAAATCCATAACATGGGCTAAGAAAGCTTGACATCCGTTTTTTAATAAACGAATGGCTTTATGACTTGATATAATAGTGATTGATTTTAGTGGTTTAGTTGCTTGAATTCGAACAACAGGTTGGTTAGGAATATGAAAACTAACAACCCTACAAAAACAATCAATTTTGGCATGATGAGTAGTTAACCAAACAATCCCTAAAATCTCGTCAAATGCAAGTATCTTTAAAGAGATAAGGTCAACAGGTAAGGTGATGGTGCCAACTTGAATCAAACAAGATTTATAATCAGTGGATGTGATTAAAGTTTCTCCTAACGGAGTCTCCACAGATAAATCAAAGTCTAATTTCTCCGGAGTCAAGTTTAAACGTTGAGCACAAGCAGGAGAGATAAATAAATGGGTAGTACTGGTATCTAGTAAGGTATAAACTTCGCATAAATTTATAATTAGCTTACCCGTGATCACCTCGATTGGGTTCCTCGCATGTTGACCAGTCACGACAAACGCTCTTCCAAGAACCGTTGACTTTGACTTTTCTGGGACAGCCTTTTCAGTCACCATTCCCGCTGGACTTGGTTTCGCTATCGTACAATCTCGAGCGATATGTCCTTCCTTTCCAAAATTATAACATACCTTAAACTGTTGTGGACAGTTTTGGCTGATATGTCCTTCTTTTATGCACTTATAGCATACGACCGGTGGTCGTTCTCCTCCCTTGGAACCAGTTGATGCTGGTGCTGACGTCTTCATATTGTCATTGTTGAATCTCCTCTTTTTAAAATCTCCCCCCGACTCGCTTCTTCTATTCTCATGGCCATGATTACCGCAAGAGTGGTTGTCGCTCTTGTTCGTATTCTTGTTTCTCCGCTGGTTATCGTTGTTCTGATGACTGCTGTCACCGGTATGATCCTGGTTGTGGTCCCTCGGTTGACCGTACTCGTTATCTCGCTCTAATATTTGAGCCCTGTTGACAACATCTGAATAGAGAGAAAATTTATGAGAAATGAGATATTGACGTATGCCGGGTTTCAAACCTCTCAGAAACATCCGCGTCATACGTTCCCTATTCTCCACCAAATTAGGTGCAAACATGGACAACTCTGCAAACTTCGCCTCGTACTGGGACACCGTCATGTTATTCTGCTCCAGTTTAATAAACTCTACCTCCTTCATATGACGAACACTTTCAGGAAAGTATTTGTCATTGAACAGTTTCTGAAATATCTCCCAAGACATGCTGAGCGCGGCTGGATGGGTACGCTTCACAGATTTCCACCAGTAATCTGCCTCATTACGGAACATAAAAGTGGCGAATGGAACTTTCTGTTCCTCTGTGCATCCCAAGACATCGAATATCTTGGTAATTTGCTTGACCCACGTCTCCACCTTAATCGGATCCAGCTTTCCCCAGAATTCGGGTGGTCCCAACTCTTTGAACTGCTTGGCTGTGACCAGCTGTGCGTTGCCATTGTTTCTTCCTATATTTTAAACAGGAATCTCCTTCATCTGGTTTTGCATGAACTGGAAAAAGCTTCTAAACATCTCATCGTTCATCGTCTGCTCAGTGTTGTTTACAGGAGGAACATTGCCAGCCTGTTGCACGTTCTCCTCATTGGTGAGTACAGGCGTCTCCACGGTCTCATTTACTCCAATGTTAACATTCTCAGTTGTCATTCTTAAATACTGCCACAAAAAAAGGGTTAATTAACAAATTAACAAGTCACATAATACCCCTATATTATGACCGACCAACAAATAAGCTTAGGTAGGACATATTAGCGAAGAATTACTCGTCTCTCCCCTCCTAGTTCTATTCCCCGATCTCCGCCAGAGATCATATCCCTAAGCTCTGATACCAACCGTGATGCCCCCAAAATAGGTATACAACACCCATTCTGAGTCGTCAAGATACATGGTACAGAAACAACTACAACCTTATTAATACAACATAAAAACTGTGAGTTTAAATACAAATATTATCATCTAGACAATATCCACACTTAAATAAATCCTTTTTACAATTATTGATAAATTATTTTTTTAAAATGGTGAGGACTACTAATCAACTTCTAGAACCATCATTCCACACCCCGACTAGTACTCGCTATAGTCTCGTCTCCTGAGAAGAAAATGGAACAAAAAGGAAAAGGGTGAGCTCAACTAGCCCAGTAAAGAACATTATGACTAAGATAATATAGAAAAGAATTATCGTTAGTCCTCAACAGGGAAAAATTAATAGAATACAATAGACAACAAATTTTAAATTAATATTCGCAGTGGAAATAATAATTCATTAGAAGAGTTAAGTAGATAATGAAATCTACTATCTTCAATGATTTTAAAAGTCCATTAATATTTTATCCCTGTAACATTAATCAATATACATCTTGATTCAAATATTCATCTTTGCACTACAGGCCAAAGATATTCATCTGTTGGTCATGTTCATCTAAACACCTGTTCATCTTTGCACTACGGCCAAAGATATTCATCATAAAATTATTAATCTTTGCACTACAGACCAAAGATATTCAGTTATATCATCGTTTAGGACTGAGGATGATGAAAAATATTTTAAAGAAACGAATCCAGTGAAACAAAAGAATAAATATTAAGGATTCGTATTTAAGCTATTCCATATCCAAAAATACCTCATAAATAATCATAGCGGAGTAAAATTCAAGAATGATCAAAACACGGATACAATAAAAGCTAGTATCCATAATAGATATTTTGGACAAAAAGAAGAAAATTTTATTTTTTCGGTGAATAGTACCGTATTCGTGAATAGTGTCGTATACGTGAATAGTAATCCCGACACAAAAAGTTCTAAATTTGATAAAAAGTTCAAACCAGTATTTCGGCATAATGATATTAAAGAAAATAATATCAGTAAAGAAGAAAATAATATCCCTTACCTTGTAAAGACAGTACTTCTAGTTGAAACACCGGATATAGGCTATGACTTGAACTTGCACCGTATAGCAACACTCAAAGTGTTAAAATACTCACAAGAATACGCTCAATATATCGAGAGAGAAAGAGAGAGAAAACTTCAGTTTCTGGTGTGATTTTCAATTCTAACCTAAGCACCCTATTTATAGGAAAATGCTTAGAACACCAAAACAGAAAATTTAATATAACATAATTATATTTAAAAAATTATCAAGCCCACCTCTTGAATCTGAATTCAGCCACCTTGCACATGTTTAATGCAGCCCACCAAGCAAAAAAAAAACAATTTTGTAATTAAAAATAATTAAAACTTTCAAAAAGTAATTATTTCGGAACTTCGGAACTTCAATAATTCACATTAAATAGCCCTTTTATCAGAAAAATTCAAACCAGATGTCCTTTCTATAGGAAATTTCATTCTCTACAACTTTGCAGAAGAAAGTTTTTCTAAATTCCAAACAAAAATTGACTGAAATCCACAAACGGATGATTTTACAGGCTATAATCAAATTTCGATCAAGAATTGAGGTCTACCGACACACAAAACATGTGTTAATAATTTAATGTCATAAAAATACTCTTACTCCTCATATACTAATATATCCCGTATTCATTATAAAAATATCACCATCAATATATTATTAAAATAATATATATAAATGAATTATTTTATCAAAAAAGATAAAATATTAATTTTCAACAATTGTCACATTAAAATTTTTTCCCATCTATATCCACATAAAATCAATATTTTCCTCATTATATAAATCAATAATTAATTATTCACAAATAATATTACAGAATCACATTAGTGACAACCAGGCAGTTCCCAGAAAAGAGGGGGCTTTCCAATAAGGATCTCTCCTTACTGACGCGCAATTAGATGACCAAACATCTCCTTAGACAGAACTTTCTAGACATTACCAATAATGTTATCTAATAATATTATTCAGATAATATGAATTATTGCTCCGATAATAGAAAATACTTTGCAGTGGCAATTATTAAAACAACAATAATATAAAATATCAACGCAGCAATTATTGAATCAATAAAATACTGAACAGTAATTACTGTAACAATTATTGAGTAGTGCCTTCTTACGTAAGAATCAATAATTGGTGCAATACCGTGTGCTACTGTGCAACTACGCGTATTACTATATTTTAACCACCGGGTATTCCAACAGTATTATCGGTAACAACTACGCCGTTATTTATAAACAACTTATACTTGTCATTTTCTTCATCCAATCGCTTTTCGTTAAGGGCCCACAAAAGACTGCGCCGTCGTACGAATATTCCCCGATAGGAAGAATATTCCACGACCAAACGAATATTCTCCGACAACAATAAATATTTTATAACCACTTGCTTATTTAAAATATTTGCCCATTTTACCCATAACTAACCTCATTAATCAATTCAACCCTTACTATTTTAAAATAATAAATAGAGGAATTTAAATTTCATTTATTAATAATTTGGGGTCTTACAATAACATCTCATGTTATCTTACAACTCTCTAAATTATAAATTATATTAATTTAGAATATTATCTAATAAATTTAATTTATAAATATTTACTAACAACAATCACATCAATAAAAAATTTATTTAATTTAATAAATATTTTAAATTACAAATAATAGAATCTTAGATTGTTACATCCTTCCCTCCTTATAAGGATTTTGTCTCTAGAATCACAACTCAAACAATAAAATCGTCACATTCTTCCCTTCTTACAAAGATTCTGTCCCCAGAATCGAAGACACAGACTAAACAAATAACTCAAGGTAATTCTTCATCATTTTAGCTTCGAGTTCCCACGTAGCCTCTTCGACATTGTGGTTCCTCCATATCACATTCACAGAATTTTAATACTTGAAAAATTATTGGAAATTATAATAATGTGTTAGAAAATATTTTAAGTTATATTTAACGACTTTTAATATTTTGTGAGGAATTTTATTAATAAATGAATATTAATGGTGATTAATTTATTTAATAAATATATTAAATAAATTATGAAAAATTAGTTTTAATGCTTTAAAAAAATCATATAAAAATGATTTAAGGGTTAGAAAAATATTTTAAGTTATAAAATATAACTTTTGATATTTTGTTATGAAAAATAATAATATTTTAATGTTAATGGCATTAATTAGATAATGGATTTAAAAGTTTAAAAATCATATAAATGAGATATTAAAGTATTAAAAATACTTTGAGATATTATAAATATATTATAATATTATGATATGAATTTCATTTATATTTGAAATTAAATAAATATTAATGATTGAAAAATTATGATAAATGATAATAATTATTTGAAAATTATTATGAGTATATGAAAATTATTTTGATTGATATTAAAATTAGCTAAGTTAATTGTTAAATGTTTAGATCGAGTCTTAGTGATATTAGGATCGAGAATGATCCGACTAGACCGTCGGGATGTTAGAATACTGTCGGATTCAACTCAGACTGAAATAATTTGACTTGATACCGAGTCTTAGGTAGTTTGTGGACTGATAAGATTACGTGTTTATGTGTCTAAGTTAATATATATATATATATATATATATATATATATATATATATATATATATATAATAATATTATACTGTGATGATATTATTCTAATATTGGAGATCAATATTATCAATATTAGGTCTTCGAATAAAGATATATTGACTGCGTAGCTGTAGTCAGTGATTCAAGCAAGTTCTTTAACTCGACCTCGAGTTATTCTTTCAATTATGCTTATGGCTAATCATTGCCGATTACCATGTCTATGAATCGTTGAATTGCTTTCTGTGCAAATAATGTATGTGTTCATCAGGTATGAAAGGCTGATCACCTTCATTACCGTCTAGTCCAATTATAAAGTGTTCATGTTCTTTCTTGACAATTCAATTCCTATTGACTGGGTCGTTCAGTTATGAAATTTTGTTCATGCTAGTTCACAACTATATTATTGAATGTTAGCTAGCTATTATTCAAATTCTTTCAATCATGATTTATCCTTAATTTATTGAACTTAAACTTGCTGGTAAACTTGTTTCTCACCCTTGCTATATCATGATAAACATTACAGATTAAGACGAATACGTCGGTTATAGATAAAGTCAAAGACAAGTCCAACTTTGGAGTATATGTGCAGATAAAGTTTGTAACAGTAATGTATAACTATAACATTGTAAGTCAAATAGGTTATGAATTGTGTATAAGTTAAGGTTACTCGACCTTGGGGATTAATGTGTAAAGTTTAATGTATAAACAATTTATGTTTATATCTTCCACAATTATGATAGAAATAGTATACCAGATCCTTGGTGATTAGGACCCGGATTTGGGGCTCTTACAGTTGGTATCAAAGTTGTTGGTTATGAACCTTAGGTAGGGTTACCTTAGACTAATAACTTCAGCGGGATAAGGACTAACTCAAATAGAGATAGTGTGTCGGTAAGATTCAAAGACGAATCTCGATGAGTTATAAAGATACGGAGTTCCCTAACTCTGATAATAAAGGTGAACAATAGTGATGAATAGGTAGCGTCTAGAAGACTAAAAGTATGAGAAGATCATAAAACAAAATGATCGTGACATATAAATGAATCGTAATATATACGATGAGATCACCCCGTGATCTAATAAGGTCATAGCAGGGAGGAGAATCAATCAAGTGATTGAATGGTTTACAGCAAATTGTTGTATGTCAGATTGTACTATGAATTGGTACGATGGGTTAATGCAATACATATTGAATAAAATTCGTATGGAGAAAGTATGGGGCTATGATGTTAAGTGGGATTTCAATTGAGGACTTATGTGATAGCTGAGTTGTACAAGCCTTTGTATGGGAAGAGGTTTTGTGCTTGGTTTAACGACCACTTAATCTATCACCTTGATAATAATTGAAATGTATGTGTCGCGCTATTTGCTATATACATGTTGAGAAGGTAATTCTTTTCTCATGTGTATACCAAATAGGTAGAGAATATAAGGTTAAGTACGAGTTCGTAAAACTCATACTTATGATAAGTTCGTGACTTATAGTTATATAAAATATTTTTAAACCCCTTAACGAATGGACGTCAAAGGTCTGTCTAGGACAAGTTCTTAAACTCATATGATTGTGGAAAGTTCCTGAACTCATAACGTGTGGTAAGTTTGACGAACCAGGTAGAACTAAGTGTGAATGGAGTATTGAGGATAATAGGAACGGATAGACTGATTAAGCAATGAATTATTAGCGGAGACATAGGTTTTTCAAATCTTCTAGCTATGCTAGACTTCGAAATTTTTGATGCCAAGCTAAATACGCACTATGTGCTTTTGAAAATGAATTTTTATTCTCAATTTCTTGTGACCATTGTGTATGTGTGGACTTCGGGCCACCGACACATCGTTACCTGTTGAGATGATAAAACTAATTTGCAAAGATTTTTGAACGGTTTAAAGTATAGTCTATGCTACTTGTTTCGACTAGACGAAAATTATTTGAAATATCAAAATATATTTTTATTTATCACTAATGTATCATGTAACCTGTACATAGATGATAAAAAGTTGATGGAGTTGTAAATGCAGGAATATTTGGTATTGAATTCGATCTAAAAATTGTTGTCCCACTATTGTATGATGTGTTATAACAAAGTCACTCGATGACGGCATCCTCAAATGGGCTGTTAATACAGTACGGTATAATGACGTCATTTTTCAAAATATTTTCAAAATTTTAATTTGCCAACGGGGTTTGGCTATACAGTAATAATTCAATTGAAATTGATTATTGGTATGAGTCTAAGCTATTTGATTCAGCTATACCAACGTTTATAAAATTCTAAGCGTTCTTTGAAAACTTTCTCGAACCAAATTGTTTTGGTGCAGACTTCGATAAAGATTGAGGTAAGAAAATGTTTATGCACCCAAGGCGGATAAGAGGAACATGAAAAATTGTTCCGACCAGTAGTACTTGAATAAGTACAGGGCATAATGGGCTAATTACACACTGTGTTCGTCAGACCAAAGCGGTTTGCAGATAAATTTCTGTTTAAACCTGTGACGCCCCCAAAATAGGTATACATCACCTATTCTGAGTCGCCAAATACATGGTACAGAATACAAATACAATCTTTAATATACCACAAGAGAGCTGTGAGTTTCAATACAAATATTATCTTCTAGACAATATCCACTCTGAGAATAAGTCCTCATTACATTTATTGTCACACTATTTAACAGAATAGTGAGGACTACTAATACTATCATCTGATCCATCACTCCGTTCCCCGACTCGTCCCAACTATATTCTCATTTCCTAAAGAGAACAGTGAAAGAAAGGGTGAGCTCAACTAGCCCAATAAGAAATATTATGACTAAGATAATGCAGAATAAATTATCATTAGTCTTCAACAATGTTAAACTGATAAAATACAATAGACATCAAGTGTAACTGCAGCGAAACAAGTAATCCATTAAAAGAGTCAAGTAGAGAATAAAATCTACTATCTTTTATGATTTAAAAGGTTTTTCATGACTTTTATCGCTGTGACTCAGCTTAATAAATAATCTACATCATCGAATAACCTCTGCATTACGACCAATGATATTCTTTAGTATCACGACCACGAATTATCCATGCACTACGGCTAAAGATAATCATGTTTTCATCAACGGTTCTGATCACGTCATAAAACAATTCATCTTTACACTACGGCCAAAGAGAATCCATAGCCATAATAATACCAAAAACTGTCCATCAATACACTACGGGCCAATGAGGACTTTTTTCACATCATTTGTAACATTACGGTCATGATTACACCGAATAATCCCTGGTAATAATCATACCAAGTCCATCTATGCACTACAGGCCATAGATGACTTTCAAAAAAATATAAACATGAGGATGATGACAATGATATAAGAATTCAATAAAAACAAGTTCAAGAATTAATTTATCTAGGAACTGATAACGTCCAAATTGTCAACATGATACTGCTTTGTAGAGTAAAATTCAAGAATGCTCAGAATAATATTTTCATAAAAAGATACTGGATGAAGCGCAAATATCAAGGATATTCCACTAATTTCATGAAATATAGAAGCCAAAATTTTAACCAACTTAGTATAATAAAGAATTGAATAACAAAAGAAATCACTATGCATGCGATAGACCGCACAGACAAGTTATTCCAACAAAAAAAATAGTGGAACCAGGTCATGCGTAAATGCACCGACAGGGTATTCCGACAGAATAATAAATAATGAAACCAGGTCCGACGTAAACGCACAGACAGTATATTTCGACAGAATAATAAATAATGGAACCAGGTCCGGCGTAAAGCACATACATGATATTCTGACAGAATAATAAATAATGGAATCAGGTCCGGCGTAAAGTACAGACAGGATGTTCCAACAGAATAATAAAAATGTAATAACAAAAGAATTTCACCAAGTATAGGGTAGCCCGCGTATACAGGTTATTCCAACAGAATAATAAAGAATGGAATAACAGAAGTTCTCTTCATGAATAAGAAAGAAAGAATACCCTTTATGAGTACAATAAATAATATCCCTTACCGTAAAAGAAACTTGATATCGGAGTAGTGAAGTAGCAGAATACTTTTTTTCTCTCTCTCTCTATAATTTCTCTCTCTAGAGTTTCAGTGAATTCGTAAGAAAATAATGAAGGAATGAGCTTCTATTTATAGAAAAATGGACTGCATAGTAACTAACTCATGAACGGTCTAGATTGATTTACTTTAATCTGTCGGTCCATATTTAAAGTAAAATCTTTTAAATAAAATATAATATATTCTATTTATAATCCAATAAAACGAATAACTTTATAAAAGATTTTACTATGCAAACACTATGCATAATAAAATATAATATATTCTAATTATTGTCTAATAAAACAGATAACTTTATAAAAGTATTTTATTTTATATAAAAAGATTTTACTATTACCATAATAAAACGAATAACTTTATATAAGTATTCTGTTTTATATAAAAAGCTTTTCTGTTTTATTACATTAATAATACCAATAAAACAAAACTGAATGACTAATCACGTAAGCCTCAATAATCAATACCGTATGCTACTATGCAACTACATGTATTACTGTACTTTTACTACCGAGTAGTTCAACAGTATTAACGGTAAAATTTCTGCCGTTATTTTCATAAAATATTTTTGTCGTTTTTTCAATTCGACAATAATTCCATTGTGGGGTCCACCAATAATTGTGTCGTCGTACGATTATTTCCCGACAAAAATAATATTCCCCGACCAATTGAATATAATACAACAACTTGCATACTTTACAAAATTTATAAATACTGCCCACAACTATAACATTATCTCACATTCACACCATAATATTTAAAAAATATTTCGAAAAAATTAATTTTTTATTCATAAAATCTGTGGTTTCACAATATCCCCTCCTTATGAAATTTCATCCTCGAAATTTACGTACGTACCTGGTATACCGAACAGATGAGGACACTCCGTCAGATTCTAACTCTTGAGGTATAACCTTTGAGTGTTGAATACATTCCAGGATTTTAACAGGTACATCTTCATACGTTAAATTATCCGCTATCTTGTCCGGTTCTAAATCAGTAATGTGGTTCGGGTCGTCCACATATTTACGTAACATCAATACGTTAAAAATGTTATGAACACGCGACATACTTGGCGGTAAAACGAGTCTATAAGCCACAGTTCCTACTCGATCGAGGATTTCAAATAGGTCAATTAAATCGAGGGTTGAGATTTCCTCTCTTCATCGATTCTTGCTTCTAGAGTAACGCCCTCTTAAACCTTCTTCTTCATATTCATCAACTCTGAGTATGTAGCTTGAGCAGTTTTAACTTTATCGATTACAGTCGATTCTAATCGTATATTCGTTATCTTCACGTGAGTTCGTATATTCGCACACGATCTTCTACTCAACGCATCAGCTATCAAGTTCGCACTTCCACGATGATATTGAATGGTACGATCATAATCTTCAACAGCTCGAGCCAACATCTTTGGCGCATAATACGTTCGTTTTAGTTGAAGAAATATTTGAGGGTTTAAGAAATGGGTTTTGTAATGGGGTCAATATAAAATTCGATTTCACGTTCTGGGGTAGGCTAAGAAGTCTTCAAGAATACGTCAGGAACTTTATTAATAATAGAAATATCGTTCAAAATTGTGACCCTCATCCAAGACTTGGATAGCAGGTCACATTGATACCTATCAACTTTCCATCGTCATTCACGACGTTGCCTACAGAAAGTCTAGCTTCGGTGCATTCCACACAAGAAAGTCAACAACGAAAGGACCGGGGCTCTTTACATATGGCTTGATATGACAATGATTGACTTTAGTGGTTTGGTTGCTTGAATTCGCATAACAGGTTGGTTAGGAGTATGAAAGCTAACAACCTTACGAAAAGCATGATGAGTAGTTAACCAATCGTTTTCAAAAATTACATCAAAGACAAGTATTTTCAAAGAGATAAGACCGACAGGTAACGTGAAAGTGTTGATTTGAACAAGATTTATAAATAGTGGAGGTAACGAAGGTTTCTCCCAACTGAGTTTAAATAGATATATCAAAGTCTAACTTCTCCGGAGTTAACTTCAAACATTGAACGTAACTAGGTGAAATAAAAGAGTGAGTAGAACCGGTATCTAACACGGTATTGACTTCACAAGAGTTTAGGACTAACATACCCATGATAATTTTATTCAGCTTTCTTGGCACGAAAAAAAATGCTCTCTCTTAAACTACCGGCTTTGACTTTTCTGGGACGGCCTTTGGTGCCTCCATCCTAGCTGAACTTGTCTTCGGTAAATTACAAAATCGGGCTAAGTGACCTTCTCTTCCACAATTATAACATGCTTTGGACGGCATCGCGCAGTTTGGACTGATGTGTCCCTCCCCTTTGCATTTGAAGCATATGATAGGTGGTCGTTCTTCTTCCTTTGAAACGGGTGCTGGTGCCGACGTCTTCACGTCATTGTTGAACCTTCTCTTCTTGAAATATCTATTCTTATTATTTTGGCCATGATTACCATCGAAGTGGTTACCATTTCTGGCATGTTAATTCCCTCCATGCTTATTGTCACCTCTTTGATGACTGTTATCACCGGTATTATCATTTTGTCGGTTGCTCTCTTTTGGTTGGGTTGACTCGTTATCGCGCTCCAATAACTGAGCCCTATTAACAACATCTGAATACAAACACAGTTTATGAGAGATAAGATATTGACGTATCTCAGGTTTCAAACCTCTTAGAAACATTCGCGTCATTCTCTCCTCATTATCAACCAAATGGGATGCAAATCGAACTTGGCTTCGTATTGCGACACGGTCATGTTGTTTTGCTCTAACTTGATAAATTCCACCTCCTTCATATGACAAATGCTTTTGGGAAAGTACTTGTCATTGAACAGCTCTTGGAACTTCTCCCAAGACATCTTGAGTGCACCAAGCTGGGTACGTTTTACAGATTCCCACCAGTGATCTGCCTCTTCACACGACATAAAGGTGGCAAAGGGAACATTTTTCACCTCGGAGCATCCCAAGACATCAAATATCTTGGTGATCTGTTTTAACCATGTCTCTGCCTTAAGTGGTTCTGGCTTTCCCAAAAACTCCGGTGGTCCCAGCTCCTTGAACTGCTTAGTGGTGACCAACCGTGGGTTGCCATTATTTTTACCTGCATTATGAATAGGAGCCGCTTTTGCCTGATGTTGCATAAATTCTAAAAAACTCCTAAACTTACCATCGTTCGTCAATTGATCAGTGTTGTTGTTTACAAGAGGATTATCGCCATCCTGTTGCACATTGTCCTGATTATTGATCTGTGGAGACTCAAAGGTCTCCTGTGCTCCATTGCTTATCTCAAAATTTTCAGATGCCATTTTCAAATACTTCAACAAAACAAGGGTTAATTAACATATCATATATTATCCCTATACTCTGACCGACCAATTAAATACCAAATAAACTTAGGTAGGTCATACTAGCGAAGGAATTATCCGTCTCTCCCCTCCTAGTTCTTATCTCACATCTCAGCTAAGGATCATATCCCTAAGCTTTGATACCAACTGTGACGCCCCCAAAATAGGTATACATCACCTATTCTGAGTCACCAAATACATGGTACAGAATACAAATACAATCTTTAATATACCACAAGAGAGCTGTGAGTTTCAATACAAATACTGTCTTCTAGACAATATCCACTCTCAGAATAAGTCCTCATTATATTTATTGTCACACTATTTAACAGAATAGTGAGGACTACTAATACTCTCATCTGATCCATCACTCCGTTCCCCGACTCGTCCCAGCTATATTCTCATTTCCTGAAGAGAACAGTGAAAGAAAGGGTGAGCTCAACTAGCCCAGTAAGAAATATTATGACTAAGATAATGCAGAATAAATTATCATTAGTCTTCAACAATGTTAAACTGATAAAATACAATAGTCATCAAGTTTAACTGCAGCGGAACCAGCAATCCATTAAAAGAGTCAAGTAGAGAATAAAATCTACTATCTTTTATGATTTAAAAGGTTCTTCATGACTTTTATCGCTGGAACTCAGCTTAATAAATAATCCACATCATCGAATCACCCCTGCACTACGGCCAAGGATATTCTTTAGTATCACGACCACAAATTATCCATGTACTACGGCTAAAGATAATCATGTTTTCATCAACGATTCTGATCATGCCATAAAACAATTCATCTTTGCACTACGGCCAAAGAGAATCCATAGCCATAATAATACCAAAAACTGTCCATCAATGCACTACGGGCTAATGAGGACTTTTTTCACATCATTTGTAACATTACGGTCATGATTACCCCGAATAATCTCTGGTCATAATCATACCAAGTCCATCTATTCACTACAGGCCATAGATGACTTTCAACAAAATATAAACATGAGGATGATGACAATGATATAAGAATTCAATAAAACAAGTTCAAGAATTAATTTATCTAGGAACTGATAACGTCCAAATTGTCAACATGATACTGCTTTGTAGAGTAAAAATCAAGAATGCTCAGAAGAATATTTCCATAAAAAGATACTGGATGAAGCGCACATATCAAGGATATTCTACTAATTTCATGGAGTATAGAAGTCAAAACTTTAACCAACTGAGTATAATAAAGAATGGAATAACAAAAGAAATCACTATGCATGCGATAGACCGCACAGACATGTTATTCCAACAGAAAAAAAATAGTGGAACCAGGTCATGCGTAAATGCACCGACAGGATATTCCGACAGAATAATAAATAATGGAACCAGGTCCGGCGTAAAGCACAGACAGGATATTCTGACAGAATAATAAATAATGGAATCAGGTCCGGCGTAAAGCACAGACATGATGTTCCAACAGAATAATAAAAATGTAATAATAGAAGAATTTCACCAAGTATAAGGTAGCCCGCGTATACAGGTTATTCCAACAGAATAATAAAGAATGGAATAATAGAAGTTCTCTTCATGAATTAGAAAGAAAGAATACCATTTACGAGTACAACAAATAATATCCCTTACTGTAAAAAAAACTTGATATCGGAGTAGTGAAGTAGCAAAATACTTTTCTTCTCTCTCTCTATAATTTCTCTCTCTAGAGTTTCAGTGAATTCGTAAGAAAATAATAAAGGAATGAGTTTCTATTTATAGAAAAATAGACTGCATAATAACTAATTCATGAACGGTCTAGATTGATTTACTTTAATCTGACGGTCCATATTTAAAACAATATCTTTTAAATAAAATATAATATATTCTATTTATAATCTAATAAAACGAATAACTTTATAAAATTTTTTACTCCTAAACTTACCATAAAATATAATAAGCTTTTCTGTTTTATTACTCCTAAACTTACCATCGTTCGTCAATTGATCAGTGTTGTTGTTTACAAGAGGATTATCGCCATCCTGTTGCACATTGTCCTAATTATTGATCTGTGGAGACTCAAAGGTCTCTTGTGCTCCATTGCTTATCTCAAAATTTTCAGATGCCATTTTCAAATACTTCAACAAAACAAAGGTTAATTAACATATCATATATTATCCCTATACTCTGACCGACCAATTAAATACCAAATAAACTTAGGTAGGTCATACTAGCGAAGGAATTATCCGTCTCTCCCCTCCTAGTTCTTATCTCACATCTCAGCTAAGGATCATATCCCTAAGCTTTGATGCCAACTGTGACGCCCCCAAAATAGGTATACATCACCTATTCTGAGTCGCCAAATACATGGTACAGAATACAAATACAATCTTTAATATACCACAAGAGAGCTGTGAGTTTCAATACAAATACTGTCTTCTAGACAATATCCACTCTCAGAATAAGTCCTCATTATATTTATTGTCACACTATTTAACAGAATAGTGAGGACTACTAATACTCTCATCTGATCCATCACTCCGTTCCCCGACTCGTCCCAGCTATATTCTCATTTCCTGAAGAGAACAGTGAAAGAAAGGGTGAGCTCAACTAGCCCAGTAAGAAATATTATGACTAAGATAATGCAGAATAAATTATCATTAGTCTTCAACAATGTTAAACTGATAAAATACAATAGTCATCAAGTTTAACTGCAGCGGAACCAGCAATCCATTAAAAGAGTCAAGTAGAGAATAAAATCTACTATCTTTTATGATTTAAAAGGTTCTTCATGACTTTTATCGCTGGAACTCAGCTTAATAAATAATCCACATCATCGAATCACCCCTGCACTACGGCCAAGGATATTCTTTAGTATCACGACCACAAATTATCCATGTACTACGGCTAAAGATAATCATGTTTTCATCAACGATTCTGATCATGCCATAAAACAATTCATCTTTGCACTACGGCTAAAGAGAATCCATAGCCATAATAATACCAAAAACTGTCCATCAATGCACTACGGGCTAATGAGGACTTTTTTCACATCATTTGTAACATTACGGTCATGATTACCCCGAATAATCTCTGGTCATAATCATACCAAGTCCATCTATTCACTACAGGCCATAGATGACTTTCAACAAAATATAAACATGAGGATGATGACAATGATATAAGAATTCAATAAAACAAGTTCAAGAATTAATTTATCTAGGAACTGATAACGTCCAAATTGTCAACATGATACTGCTTTGTAGAGTAAAAATCAAGAATGCTCAGAAGAATATTTCCATAAAAAGATACCAGATGAAGCGCACATATCAAGGATATTCTACTAATTTCATGGAGTATAGAAGTCAAAACTTTAACCAACTGAGTATAATAAAGAATGGAATAACAAAAGAAATCACTATGCATGCGATAGACCGCACAGACATGTTATTTCAACAGAAAAAAAATAGTGGAACCAGGTCATGCGTAAATGCACCGACAGGATATTCCGACAGAATAATAAATAATGGAACCAGGTCTGGCGTAAAGCACAGACAGGATATTCCGACAGAATAATAAATAATGGAATCAGGTCCGGCGTAAAGCACAGACATGATGTTCCAACAGAATAATAAAAATGTAATAACAGAAGAATTTCACCAAGTATAAGGTAGCCCGCGTATACAGGTTATTCCAACAGAATAATAAAGAATGGAATAATAGAAGTTCTCTTCATGAATTAGAAAGAAAGAATACCATTTACGAGTACAACAAATAATATCCCTTACTGTAAAAAAAAACTTGATATCGGAGTAGTGAAGTAGCAAAATACTTTTCTTCTCTCTCTCTATAATTTCTCTCTCTAGAGTTTCAGTGAATTCGTAAGAAAATAATAAAGGAATGAGTTTCTATTTATAGAAAAATAGACTGCATAATAACTAATTCATGAACGGTCTAGATTGATTTACTTTAATCTGACGGTCCATATTTAAAACAATATCTTTTAAATAAAATATAATATATTCTATTTATAATCTAATAAAACGAATAACTTTATAAAATTTTTTACTATGCAAATACTATGCAGGCACTATGCAAATACTATGCATAATAAAATATAATATATTCTAATTATTGTCTAATAAAACAAACAACTTTATAAAAGTATTCTATTTTATATAAAAAGATTTTACTATTAGCCTAATAAAACGAATAACTTTATAAAAGTATTTTGTTTTATATAAAAAGCTTTTCTGTTTTATTACATTAATAATACCAATAAAACAAAACTGAGTGACTAATCACGTAAGCCTCAATAATCAATACCGTATGCTACTATGCAACCACACGCATTATTGTACTTTTACTACCGAGTAGTTCAACAGCATTATTGGTAAAACTTCCGCCGTTATTTTCATAAAATATTTTTGTATTTTTTTTAATCCGACAATAATTCCGTTGTGTGGTCCACCAATAATTGTGCCGTCGTATGAATATTCTCCGACAAAAATAATATTCCCCAACCAATCGAATATAATACAACAACTTGCATACTTTGGAAAATTTATAAATACTACTCACAACTATAACATTATCTCAAATTCACATCATAATATTTAAAAACATATTTCGAAAAAATTAAATCTTTATTCATAAAATCTGGGGTTTCACAAAACCTTTTTAAAATGAAAGTTCATAGTCTATATGACTCCTCATCACGATTTGAAAAGTTTAACTCTTGTAAGTGATGTTGTGGGTAGCATGTGATGCTGTGTATTTATGGTGTAAGGTGTGAGGTGAATTTCGGGGACGAAATTCTTATAAATAGGGGTGAATGTGACAACCCGAGAATTTAGAAAATTATTAAAATCATAATTGATTGATTTAAGGTTCAATATTAGGATCTAGACAGAAAATAAGTGTATGGATTTAACATTTTTGTGATGGAATTTTAAGAATTTTAAAATTTTGTGAAGGATTTTGGTGGATTTAAAATCTTTGTGGAGAATTATCATTGTTAAGTGTCTATGAGTATATAAAATCTGTGTATGTGGTCATATAAGTGTACAATGTTGGTTTATGTGACCAAAATTGTGGTTTAAGGATCAAATATTGATCGGATAGTTGTAACTTTATTAAACACTAAAGTTATGTTAGGAACATGATTATTCAGTTACAAAATCCTAATCAGTGGTTAAAAACCCTAACGATACGTTCGAAAACCCTAATTACAGTTTTGGGAATCTGAAACCCTAATTCAAAATTTGTAAAACCTAATTGGGTATTCAAAATGATAAGTATAAAGACCTAAGGATATTAAGATGTGGGATATTTATGAAATGTCCAAGTTGCCCTTCAAATTATAGGGGAAAAGACCAAAATACCCTTAGTAGGTGCAAAATGACGAAAATACCATTTTACTTAAAACTTAAGTAAAAGATTTTATAAATCTTGGTGACTCACCCCATTTGATATTTCCATGTGCATTAAATCATCCAAGATCAGATTTTTGTGCCACCTTGCAACATAAATACATTGAATCAAAGTTTTATAACTTAAAACTCAAGTAAAGTAACTTACTTTACTTTTCAAAGCAATCAAGACCTTCTCTCTCTAAAGATTTTGGAACTTAGAGTGAGAGAGAGTGAGAAACAAAGCCAATATCAAGTATTAGCTGGCCAAGAACAGAATCAAAAGTTAGAAATCAAATATCAAAGCATAAAAGGTAAAAACCCTAACTTGCTAATTCTATGTGTTTTATGTTAGATGTTATGATTTGTTGTTTAGAAGTTTGTTTATGGATGTTATTTAGTGATCCAAGATGTTACATTAAGGATCCATAACATCTAGATGCTAGAAAATCAAGTTTTCAAAACTGACTTAGATCCCTAATTTTCAGGCCTGACATCCATATGTCAGGGCCTCTAGATCTTTGTGTGTTAATGGTTAGGTATGTTTTAAGTTATAGACTTATTCTATGCCATGAGGAGAGTAGATTGGATGTGGAATCAACTCCATACCATGTCTAGATCTCAAGTTATGAGTGGTCAAACATGGTTGACCGACCATGGGGACTGATTTCTCGGCAACCCAGAAAATCCCCAGATTTCCAAAAAGCTTTGACAAGCTTTTCAAGGCCTTAGATCTTTTTGTGTTTAAGTTGTTATGTTATATTGTTGTATTGATGTTGTAGACTGACATTTAGACTACACAATCATGCCTTTAGATCACCCAGAACACGCATAGAATTAAAGATATGGGTGGTCAAACTAGGGTTGACCATCAGCCTTATGAATTTCTGGAAAACCCAGAAATGCTCAAGAACAAGTTTTCTGACATGGTTTGACCATGCCAGATCTTGTTCATGTGATGTTGTTAGGATGATCTGATGTTATAGAATTGTTCCTTGACATGTATACTTCAAGTTTGAACCTCTATAACACACTAAGCAAGCCTGAACATCAAAGATTTAAAGGCTCAAAGTAGGTACCTGAGACTGTTCTTCATTTCTGGAAAACCCAGAAATTGAAGAACATGCCTGATAATGATTTTGAAAGATTATATCTCTCTGATATGTTGTTGTATGGCCATGAAATCAGTTTGTGGTTGTAATATTACATGAATACTACATCCTTAACACTTTAGAATGCTCAGAAAAAATTAAGATCATAGATTAAATGGTGGTCAAAGTAGGCAACCTATTAACTGACATGAACATTCTGGGTTTGCTCAAGAACACCTATAGCGACAGTTTCTTTATAAATTAAGTATTATTATTAAATAAACAGAGAAAAATAATTTTTAATTATTAAAAATTCATAATAAATTCCTAAAAAATATTTTAAAGCCTAAAAATGAGTTTTTAATAATTTTGAATATATTTCATTAAAATTTAATATTTTTGAAATATTAATGGTATTTAATTTATTTAATTATAATATTAAATAAATTACTTAAAAATAATTTTAATACTTGAAAAATTATTAGAAATTATAATAATGTGTTAGAAAATATTTGAAGTTATTTTTAATGACTTTTAATATTTTGTGAGGAATTTCATTAATAAATTAATATTAATGGTAATTGATTTATTTAATAAATATATTAAATAAATCATGAAAAATTAGTTTTAATGCTTTAAAAAAATCATATAAAAATGATTTAAGGGTTAGAAAAATATTTTAAGTTATAAAATATAACTTTTGATATTTTGTTATGAAAAATATTAATATTTTAATTTTAATGGCATTAATTAGATAATGGATTTAAATATTTAAAAATCATATAAATGAGATATTAAGGTATTAAAAATACTTTGAGATATTATAAATATATTATAATATTATGATATGAATTTTATTAATATTTGAAATTAAATAAATATTAATGATAAGAGAATATAGTGATATTTAAATACGATATTAATGATTGAAATTTTATGATAAATGATAATAATTATTTAAAAATTATTATGAGCCTATGAAAATTATTTTGATTGATAATAAAATTAGCTAAGTTAATTGTTAAATGTTTAGACCGAGTCTTAGTGATATTAGGTTCCGATTAGACCGTCGGGATGTTAGAATAGTGTCGAATTCAACTCAGACTGAAATAGTTTGACTTGATACTGAGTTTTAGGTAGTTTGTGGACTGATAGGATTACGTATTTATGTGTCTAAGTTACTTTATATATATATATATATATATATATATATATATATATATATATATAATAGTATTATACTGTGATGATATTATTCTAATATTGGAGATCAATATTATCAATATTAGGTCTTCGGATAAAGATATATTTACTGCGTAGCTATAGTCGGTGATTTAGGCAAGTTCTCTAACTCGACCTCGAGTTATTCTTTTAATTATGCTTGTAGCTAATCATTGCCGATTACCATGTCTATGAATCGTTGAATAGCTTTCTGTGCAAATAATGCATGTGTTTATCAGGTATGAAAGGCTGATCACCTTCATTACCGTCTAGTCCAGTTATAAATTGTTCATGTTCTTTCTTGACCATTCAATTCCTATTGACTGGGTCGTTTAGTTATGAAAATTTGTTCATGCTAGTTCACAACTATATTATTGAATGTTAGCCAGCTATTATTCAAATTCTTTCAATCATGATATATCCTTAATTTATTTAACTTAAACTTGCTGGGCAAACTTGTTGCTCACCCTTGCTATATCATGATAAACATTGCAGATTAAGACGAATACGTCGGTTACAGATAAAGTCAAAGACAAGTCCACCTTTTGGAGTATATGCGCAAATAAAGTTTGTAACAGTAATGTATAACTATGACATTGTAAGTCAAATAGTTTATGAATTGTGTATAAGTTAAGGTTACTTGACCTTGGGGATTAATGTGTAAAGTTTAATGTATAAACAATTTATGTTTATATCTTTCGCAATTGTGATAGAAATAGTATACCAGATCCTTGGTGATTAGGACCCGGATTTAGGGCTTTTACAATGCCCACTCCCTTGTTCATCATTGTTGCTAGCTTGAGCTTAGGAGAAGAAAAGGGAAATAGGCCTTAGCCTTTTGTCATACACGTGAAGAGAGAAATGAGTCTTCCAATTTGGGACAAACTAAATAACTCAGCATTCTTGTAATACTTAGGCTATACACTTATACCCAATCCCTACTCTTATGTTATATTTTATATACATATCATCCATACATGGGTTATATCTTAATGTCACAATATAATTTACATATTTAATATCTCAAGGTAGTAGATGTGATATGACAATGTAACATACATATAATCCATGTATATTTTATCACACCGGTGTAATCTTCTCAGATATTATTCAATTAAATCCTATTAGTCAACTATTTTCTACCATATATTCATAACATATTATTTTAATGTATACTCACATACATATTGTCACATACATATTTCATAACGTATTCATAACATATAGTTCCAATATGTTCAATCACATTGCTTCATACAATATAATTTAATAAATCTTAATATATGGTTGCTATATATAGTATAGTCACATAAGTGTCACACTACACTATATAATATAGTTGTATTCCATATATATATATATATAT
This sequence comes from Panax notoginseng, assembly GCA_016801055.1. Classification (NCBI taxonomy): domain Eukaryota; kingdom Viridiplantae; phylum Streptophyta; class Magnoliopsida; order Apiales; family Araliaceae; genus Panax; species Panax notoginseng. The sequence goes on from CM029018.1 coordinate 96,016,963, forward strand.
ATATATATATATATATATATATATATATATATATATATATTTAATTATTGCACACATGCACATAACAGTCAATATAATCTTATTATATTAATAACTTACTTATTTGTTTTATGTCAAATAGATAAATTATTCATCTTATTGATTAATTAACAATAATATTAATTAATCCATTCCTCATTGATTAATGTAATTATTAATCTCTATAACAATTAATATAATTAATTGTTCACTTAATAATTCCTTCGTCGATTATTATCAACATAATGCACTTTTATCCTATGGTTTATTAATGTCACACATATAACAAAAGTGTTCCATTTTATTTCCACAGTAGAAAACTAATTATTTCAAGCTGATCACTGGCGCGGCTGCGCCAGTTTGTACTGCTGGGTGGGCGCAATTGCGCCGGACCCTGGTAGTGCCAAACTAGTTTAACTTCAAGCCTGTTCCAACTTTTATTGCCCTAGTAGTTTTACATGACATGAATTAACGTCCACATAAGTGATATTGCTAATCTAAGAGTGTATTCATTCCTTATATGGAATCACATAATCATACCAAATTAATCTTCCTAGTTCTCTTTTAACTTGCTTAGTGAATTTCCTCATTTCACATTAGGCCATACAAGGCACTTTACAAATGCTCATCACATTTCCACACTTCTTAATTTCAATTTACACTAATTGAATCACTTATCTTACCATACATCAATATTTATATTCAAATAAATATTTATTTCCAATAATATATTCATTTAATAAGATGTGAAAATTCTCGGGTATTACAAGTTTGGTTGAGGAGGTGGGACCAATAGACCATTTTTCCCTCACTTGGTAATTCTATAAGTAGAGAGCTTGGATTGTCGTTTGTTGCTTGTTTAATTTGCACCAACACTTAGAGCAAATATATTGAGAGAGAGTGAGAGCTAGTTTTCCTAATCCAAGATGAAAAAGAAAGTTAGAACATCAAAGGTAATGAACCTCTAACCACTAATCTTTATCTCTTCATTTCTAGTTATGATAGAGAAGTGGATATTAGTGGAACGTGTATCATAAGGAGTAACAAGAATGGCTATTAGTGGACCTTAAACAGTAATAACCATGTTACAAGTGGAATGATAATCATAGATATATGAACTAATGAAGAACATAAGAAAATTTATCATTTGTTGTTGATGGACAAGTTTAAAACCATCGTGTATAGGATTAGATGATATATGCTTGGTTAGGATGATAGAAAGATGGAATGAATCCATTTTTGAACGAAGTAAAAATATCAAGTAACAAAGTTATGGCGAAATTTACGAGATTAGACTATAATCGTCGAAATCGTGAAATTCTCGGAATGAAAGTCAAAAGTCGTCGTTTAACTCAGAAACCTTAGTTTTCGATGGCGTATAGTAGAACTTTACATTTAAGAGTTGCGGACTCAAGAATGGTCGAATTCCGACTTAAAATGAAGAAACGAGCTATAAACATTCACGAACGCGTAATAAGTAACTTAAACTGTGAATTCGGTGTTAAAGGATTTGAAAACATAAGTTACCCTACTAAAATTGTAGTATACAAGATATATGTGATAAAGGCTTTTGAACGAGCAAATTCTGACTTATAACGATTAAGTTACGAGGCCGGGAATGATTGGAATTGAAAAACTTAAAATTTTCTTAAGGCTCAGGGCCGGGCCCCAGGGCCGCCCAAGCTTATAAAGTTGGCGTTGCAACGCCATCCCAGGATCACATACATTACCAAGTCACGCCACAGCGTGGCATCTACTGAAGAGTTTGGCGCCGTAGTGCCGTAACCGAATCCAAGACACTGTTAACTCGCGCCGCAGCTGTGACAACCCGAAAAATCGGATTGTCCAAAAATTTATGTTTAAAGAATTAGTTATTAATAAAATGAATTTTTATTAATACTATTCTATGCTATGTGTTTATTAATCGTTTTTTAACATAGGATAATTATAAGTCGGGAGGATTCTGGCTACGAGATAGACTGAACGAATAAGAATTTTCAAAACAAAAATAAAAGTTTTTCGGGAACAAAAATATTTCTTGGGAAAAAGACGAAATATGCACTATTTACCCGACGAAACCTAAGGAAGGTTTGAATAACCTAAGCCTTTTAAAGAGTTCGGTATGTTGAAATGACGTTCCGTCGAAAGATTTGACGATAATATGTCGTGAAAAGTTAAATAAGCCGATAAAAGTTTTTCTCGAAAAATGTGTAGAAATTAGACGAAATAAAAATGATGAAAAGTATTGTTATGTACTTTTCATTCGTTTAGCTATGTTAGGGGAAAATGTGAAGGAAAACGCTAAACGTCGAAAAGTGTTTTTTAGTTTTTTGGAGTTCTGAAGAATGCGTAAAAGTTAAACTGTAGAGAAAAGACGAAATATCCAAAAATATTTAGATTCTGAGAATCACAGTTTTTCAAACTACCGGACGAATTTCGCTGGACGTAAGTACGAAGCTTCCTAGGTAAGCTTCATGAATAGTAAGGAGGTGGGAATAGCCTAGCTTGGATTTTTTTATAAAAGGAAGCTTAAATGCATTTGTTGGTGATTTTGAAAATCACCAACACATGAGAGAGAGAGAGAGAGAGAGAGATTTTGGATGAGGAAAAAAGGAAGAGGAAAAGCTAGCCCGAGTGCACGCTTTGTCCAACAGAGGAAGATTAAAGAAGAAAGGTAATCTGAAACCTAACTTCTAAATAAATTTTCTTTAAGTTTTCTTTGTTTAAAACATAGCTTAACGAGAATAATAAGTAAAGGATGTTAAGAATGATTTCATATAGTTTAAATCATAAGAAATGGAAGAAATAAGAATTAGAAGTTTATTTTACAAATTTCTTAAGGAAGTATAAGATTCGTAATGAATTTGAACAATCCAAAATGAATTATATGAATGATTCGGTGAAATTAGTAAGGAATGGTGTTTTATAACATCAAATTCTAAGGAAAAGTGAAATCGTAATAAAAATACCAATTAAAAATGAAGAACGAACGAAGAACGCTAAGAACACGCGAAGAACACGAAGAATGTTGTTAATGGACACATTTAAAACTATCGTAATATAGCTTGTTGTTGGTGGACAAGTTTAAAACCATCGCGCATAGGTTAGTTGCATATTGCTTGGTTAGGAACGGTAGAAACGTTCATAAAGAACGGATTGAACTTAGCTATAACGAAGTTATGGTGAAATTTTGTAAAAGATGAATTAGAAGTAGAAAGTATGTAAATGAACCTGAATGTGTAGGGTTTCATAAGAATGTATGAGAAAGTAGAAAACGTGAGTCGTGGACTCAAGAACGAATGAGTTCCGAGTTCGGATGACCGAATTACGGATGAACGGACGAAGAACGTTAATAACGTAAACCGAACGAGTAATGAAATTTAATCCAATCGAATGACATGTTAACGAATTTAGAATGAAGTTCTATCCAAGGGGAGTTGAAGTACGTAAGATAAGGAAGAGAATAGCTTTGGAACGACCTCCTTTTGAGCTATAACGGAGAAGTTATGAGATTGCGAAGTCAGCGTCTCAAGTATGTAAAAGACTTAGAAAAATTTTCCAGGGTTAATGCTCGGCGCCACAATGCCAGCTATGCCTTGGAAGGCGGTGCCACAACGCCAGCCCGGGCCATTAGCTACTGCTGAGTGGCTCCGTAGCGTGAGATATAGTGTAAGACTTGGCACTGCAACTCTAAACCAGGAAAGAGAGTGCTGGGGACTCGCGCCGCAGCGCGAGAGGAAGAAAGGAAACCGGCGCCGCAACGCCGGTGCAGGCCAATGGCCAGTGAGGAGTTTTTAACTGCTTAAACTCCTGGGAAGTGTAGGGAAAGATAATGAACGTGTAGTTCACGTAACGTAGCAGTTAAACAAGTGATTTAAACCTTAAGTAAAGGTTAAACAAAATGATTGAACGGGATTAAAAGACGAAGAATGTAATGAATATAAACGCAACGCAGTGGCGATGAACGATTGGTCTTAGCATACAACGAACCGTATGACTTCGACATTAAGAAATAATAATGAACGTGGGGTTCAGGTAATGGATAGCGAATGTAAGCGTTAAACACTTTAGCCGACGTGGGGGTTGAGTGTACGTGAATATTAAATGGGCAGAACCTACACCCCGTGTATGGTTTGACCGTAAAGTAATGAAGACTAATGATTAACCGTGAACGGTGAAGAAACTGAATTAAAGATAGTAACGTATAACGTAAAGAAGCCGAGTTAATGATTATAACTTGGATAACATTCTGAGATGAATGAACCGGACGTTGTAAGATATGAATAAGGTAATGTAAAATGCTTAACGCTATGAATGCGTTGAATTAATATTAATGATCGTATGAGTAAGACATTTCTGTATGTCATGAAGCCATAAACCGGTAAAGAAAGTTAGTCGTGTAAACTTAAATTTGAAGAACGCGAATCCTAAGAAGTAAAGAAAAGTTTAAACCAATGCGTAAGTCAAGTATATGACTAATTGGTGTATGTGTTATTTCCCTATGTGCTATATAAGAATTGGATTGAACAGTTCAGTGTAAACTGTAAGCTGTAGTTGTGCGTAAGGCAAGTTTCCTTACTTCATTCATATTTTACATGAATGATAGTTTCTTAAACTTCTCAGATGTTGAACTTGAGAAGTCTTGTTTATGTGTAAATGTGCGATATTTGTGCAAAGTGGTAGAACGTGTGAGGCATTGCGCCACAATTTGAACACTTCGGTATTTCTATGAGATGAACTGTTCTATGATTGAACTGTTCAATATGAGTATGTTCTATTTATACATGAACCATTATTGTTAAGTCTGTGCTAATTATTCTAGCCATACATGATATATATGGAAAAGATAGAAGAATGAAAGTATTTCAAAGTGAATGTGACTAATGTTTTAAAATGATAGGAATCGAGATTATTCATGTTATTCAAACTGCTTCATAACCTTAGTTCGGTTATTGAAGTCTTAAAAGAATGTTTAAATTTTTGAAGTTGTTTATTCAACTGCTATGACTTGCTGGGCAATTGAATGCTCACACTTACTTTAAATAAAAAACATTTTCAGTGTACAAGTAGAAGAACTTAAGGATTCTGTAAAGATCAAGCTGATCGGTGTCCAGATGAAGTGACATTCATTATATGAATGAGCATGAAGATCAAGTGAAGACCTGTTATGTAGACTGGCTTAATTAAACTATAAACTAGTTTAATGAATTGTTATGTATCCTTGGTGGCGGATAAAAGTCACTCTTGTAAGATGGAAAGAATAATGTAATTACCATTATTTGTAATGAACGAGATTATAAAGTAATAAAACCTGGGATTTGAGAATGTATGTTGTTATATTTCACTATATAATGGTGTATGTTTGGAAAGAGATGTACTCGTGATGCACGAAATTGGGGTGTAAAGATAGACCGAATTTCGGGGCTTGACAAGTTGGTATCAGGGCTAATATGTTATAAACCTTAGGTATGAGTACCTAAGACTATAATCTTAGAGAAAAGATAAGAAGATCGTTGAGCTAAACGATTAAGGAAGAAGATCACAACGTGATCATATTGAATCGTAATAACAGTTGTTCTATTAAACATGGATGATTTATGGCTAATGCTATAAGTGAATGGTACAATGAAGTAATATGGGAAGAAGAACTCAGATTGAGTTGTAATGAATAGCATACAAATTAAAGAAATTCGTATTAAGTAAAGAGAAAGCTAGAAGTTGTAAAATTTCAATTGAGGACTCATGTGATATCTGAGTTGTAAGAATCTCTGTTATGGCCGGAGGTTTGTGCTTTGGTATAACAACTGCTTAACTTATTACAGTGATCATCATTGGAATTGTGTGTCACGCTATCAATATGTATATGACGAGAAGGTGAATCTTTTCTCATGTATATACTTGATAGGTAGAGAATGATAAGTTAGGTGAGAGTTCTTGAAACTCATACTTATGAAAAGTTTGTGACTTATAGTTATATGCTATGTTTCTGAGCCCTAAGCGTATGGATAATCCTTGATTTATTCTTTGATTACATATTGCGAAGATAAGTTCTTAAAAATATATGGTTGTGGAAAGTTCCTAAACACATAAAGTATGGTAAGTTGATAAACTATACTAAGGTATAGGAAAGTTAGACTGGAAACGAGTTATTTTCGGTAGACTTAGCATTGAAAGTGCTAGAGAAGATTAAGTATTGTCGCAAGTAAGACAATGAAGGAAGATAGAGAAATAGAATATTTCAAGTCATCTAGCTATGCTAGATTTTGAAGTTTATTGAAATCGTGCTTATATGTGCGTTCTGAAAATGAAAGAATTGGTTCAACTTTTGGAACCAATGGATTTTAAAAGAACTATTCTTGGTATGTCTATGCTAATTGCTTCGGCTAGACAGAAATTGATTTGAAATATCAAAATGAATTTTATATCATCAGTGCAATTGATGCAAAGATGGTAAAAGGATGGAGTTATTAATACAATTAAACCTGGTGTTGGATGTGATCTTATGATCAACAACCTGCTATGGTATGATGTATAATGACGAAGTCATAAACTGACGAAGTCCACAACGTACTGTGAAAAGTACGGTATCATGATGTCATAAAACGTTTTGATGTATTGTAAAAGAATTTAAAGAAGTAATCAATGTCAATTGATTTGACTAGACGAATGTTTCAAGTTGATGTCCAATTTATTGGCATGGTCTAAGCTATTTGATTTGGCTTAGACAAATGGTATGTCATGTTTAAAAGAAAATCGAGCTTTCTTTGAAGAAGTTATGCCAAGCCAAATTATTTTGGTGCGAAATCTAATAATTAAGTCTGAGGTGAACATACCACGAAATGGGGTTATACGATGGGTTGATCACCTACGTATGGAAGAGGTAGTTAACCTTCTTGGTGATTATAAACAGACCGTGGTAGAAGGGTTTACGATGAAATGCTGTTAAACCTAGTAAGAGTTCATGGTCGATTTGACCCCTCAATAAAAGTATAAAATGCTTTACAGGAATTCTTATATTCCTCGTTATTCATTCTACTTCATAATTCTTGATAAGTTATGAAGATTAGGGATGGTTTGAAAGATTAGAACTCCTTTGAAGAGAACTTGAGAAGAAGAGTAAACTAAAAATTTCGAGGACAAAATTCTGTGAAGAGGGGGTGAATGTGAGGACCCGTGTATAGGTGTGGTTTTGAGAAATTCCGAGGAAGAAATTTTTATAAGGGGGAACGATGTGACAACCCGAAAAATAGGATTGTCCAAAAATTTAAGTTTAAAGAATTAGTTATTAATAAAATGAATTTTTATTAATACTATTCTGTGCTATGTATTTATTAATCGTTCTATAACCTAGGATGATTATAAGTCGGGAGGATTCTAGCTACGAGCTAGATTGAACAAATAAGAATTTTCAAAATGAAAATAAAAGTTTATCGGGAACACAAATATTTCTAGGAAAAAGACGAAATAAGCACTATTCACCCGACGAAACCTAAGGAAGGTTTGAATAACCTAAGCCTTTCCCAGAGTTTGGTATGTTAAAATGACATTCCGTCGAAAGATTTGACGATAATATGTCATGAAAAGTTAAGTAAGTCGATTAAATTTTTTCTCAAAAAACGTGCAGAAATCGGACGAAATAAAAACGACGAAAAGTATTGTAATGTACTTTTCATTCGTTTAGCTACGTTAGGAGAAAAAGTGAAGGAAAACATTTAAAGTCAAAAAGTATTTTTCAGTTTTTTGGAGTTCCGAAGAATGTGTAAAAGTTAAACTATAGAGGAAAGACGAAATATCCAAAAATATTTAGATTCCGAGAATCGCAGTTTTTCAAACTATCGGACGAATTCTGCAAGACGAAAGCACGAAGCTTCCTAGGGAAGCTTCATGAATAGTAAGGAGGTGGAGAAAGGAGGTGGGAATAGTAACCTTGGGGTAAAATGACTATTTTGCCCCTAACTTAGATTTTTTATAAAAGGAAACTTAAATGCATTGGTTGGTGATTTTGAAAATCACCAACACTTGAGAGAGAGAGAGAGATTTTGGATGAGGAGGAAAAAGGAAGAGGAAAAGCTAGCCCGAGTGCACGCTTTGTCCAATGGATGAATATTAAAGAAGAAAGGTAATCTGAAACCTAACTTCTAAATAAATTTTCTTTAAGTTTTCTATGTTTAAAACATTCATAAAGAACGAATTGAACTTAGCTATAACGAAGTTATGGAGAAATTTTGTAAAAGAAGAGCGAGAAGTAGAAAGTATGTAAATGAACCCGAATGTGTAGGGTTTTATAAGAATGTAAGAGAACGTAGAAAACGTGAGTCGTAGACTCAAAAACGAACGAGTTTCAATTTCGGATGACCGAATTACGGACGAACGGATGAGAACATTAATAACGTAAACCGAACGAGTAATGAAATTTAAGCCAATCAAATGACATGTTAATATATTCAGAATGAAGTTCTATTTGAGGGGAGTTGAAGTACGTAAGATAAGGAAGAGAATAACTTTGGAATGACCTCGTTCCGAGCTATAACAGAGAAGTTATGAGATTGCGAACTTAGCATCTCAAGTATGTTAAATACTTAGAAAAAATTTCCAAGGTTAATGCTCGGTGCAGCAGCGCCAGCTATGGCTTGGGAGGCGACACCGCAGCGCCAACCCTGGCCATCAGCTACTTCTGAGTGGCACCGCTGCGCGAGATATAGTGTAAGACTTAGCGCCGCAGTGCCAAACCAGGAAAGAGAGTGCTGGGGACTCACGCCGCAGTGCGAGAGGAAGAAAGGAAATCGGTGTCGCAGCGTCGGTGCAGGGCAATGGCCAGTGAGGAGTTTTTAACTGCTTAAACTCCCGGGGAAGTGTACGAAAAGATAATGAACGTGTAGTTCTCGTAACGTAGCACTTAAACAAGTGATTTATAAAAGGTTGAACGAAATGATTGAACGGGATTAAAAGACGAAGAATGTAATGAACATAATCGCAACGCAGTGGCGATGAACGATCAGTCTTAGCATACAACAAACCGTATGGCTTCGACATTAAGAAAGAATAATGAACGTGGGGTTCAGGTAATGGATAGCGAATGTAAGCGTTAAACACTTTAGCCGACGTGGGGGTTGAGTGTACGTGAATATTAAACGGGCAGAACCTACACCCCGTGTATGGTTTGACCGTAAAGTAATGAAGACTAATGATTAACCGTGAACGGTGAAGAAACTGAATTAAAGATAGTAACGTATAACGTAAAGAAGCCGAGTTAATGATTATAACTTGGATAACGTTTCGAGTCAAATGAACTGGACGTTATAAGATATGAATAAGGTAATGTGAAATGCTTAACGCTATGAATGCATAGAATTAATATTAATGATCGTATGATTAAGACATCTCCGTATGTCATGAAACCGTAAACCAGTAAAAAAAGTTAGTCACGTAAACTTAAATTTCAATAACGCGAATCCTAAGAAGTAAAGAAAAGTTTGAACCAATGCGTAAGTCAAGTATATGACTAATTGGTGTATGTGTTATTTCCCTATATGCTATACAGGAATTGAAATGAGCAGTTCAGCGTAAACTGTAAGCTGTAGCTGTGCGTAGGTAAGTTTCCTAACTTCATTCATATTTTACATGAATCCTAGTTTCTTAAACTTCTCAAATGTTGAACTTGAGAAGTCTTGTTTATGTGCAAATATGCGATATTTGTGCAAAGTGGTAGAACTTATGAGGTATTGTGCCGTAATTTGAACACTTCGGTGTTTCTATGAGATGAACTGTTCAGTGATTGAACTGTTTAATATGAGTATGTTCTATTTATACATGAACCGTTATTGTTAAGTATGTGCTAATTATTCTAGCCAGACAGGATATGTATGGAAAAGGTAGAAGAATGAAAGTATTTCATAGTAAATGTGACTAATGTTTTAAAATGATAGGAATCGAGATTATTCCTATTGTTCAAGTTGCTTCATAACATTTGTTCAGTTATTGAAGTCTTAAAAGAATGTTTAAATTCTTGAAGTTGTTTATTCAACTGCTATGACTTGTTGGGTAATTGAATGCTCATACTTGCTTTAAAAGAAAACATTTTAAGCGCACGAGTAGAAGAACTTAAGGATTCCGTAAAGATCAAGCTGATCGATGTCCAGATGAAGTGCCATTCATTATATGAATGAGCGTAAAGATCAAGTGAAGACTTGTAATGTAGACTAGCTTAATTAAACTATAGACTAGTTTAATGAATTGTTATGAATCCTTGGTGGCGGATAAAAGTCACTCTTGTAAAATGGAAAGAATAACGTAATTACCATTATTTGTAATGAACGAGATTATAAGGTAATAGAACCTAGGATTTGATAATGTATGTTGTTATATTTCACTATATAATGATGTATGTTTGGAAAGAGATGTACTCGTGATGCATGGAATTCGGGTGTGAAGATAAACTGAATTTCTGGGCGTGACAACAGTGCAAAACATATATAGGAGACTGGCGCCGCATCGCCAGTACTAGCTAAGAGGTAGTGAAGAATATTAATGAATGTAAAGGAAGGAAAGTTGATTGAAGGTGAATTATTACCTTAATTAACTTAAAGTAACATCATTAAGGATGATTAAAACCTTAAGTTTAACGATTAAAAGATAACGAAAGGTTACTCGAATGTAAACACAAAGTAATACGATAAACCGTAACGAACGTTAACTAAACTATTGAATGTTAGTTAATTTGATGAATGATTATACCTAGAAGAAGGAGAAGATAAGTTAATGTCAATACGTGATGATCATTTTGACCTAATGTGGTATATTATGTAATCATGTACTGTAGAATCTATAAAGACACAAAAGAGAAGTGAATTAATGGTAGAAGATGATGATGGCAAATGTTCTAAACCCTTGTCTATGTTCCATTCGGACAAGCTTTATGATTCTTGTATCTTACGTATGGATTGATGTACAAATAAGTTGAAGCCAATTCCTTCGGCTAGACTTAATGTATTTTGTGGATTTCATTATAATCTATCAAAATATTATCAATGTTGTATTCTTATGCCAACTGTTTTGGTACGAATTTCAAAGAAAGACTGAGTATGAATAAATAAATATTTTGTCGTCAATCGAAAGCACGTGAGGTTGCCAAAACTTAAACATAGATACGTTTAATGAAGTAGTGTTGTAAAACATAGAGTATTATAGGTTGATCACCTAGACGTGCTCGTAAAAAATGTCAGACTTACGGACTTGGTGTCGGGTTGTCCTTTTCAAATAAAGAATGAAATGCTCAAGGTCTTGGACCAAAATCAATGTTTAACGTATGTTGTGCATTGTTAAATATTTAAGAAAAGAAAAGTGCTATTTTTGAATTATCTATAGTACTTCATAACTATTGATTTAGTTATAGAAGATATATGTATTCATATGATTCGAACGTATTGCTTAAATGAAATTGTCATACTTGCTGAGCTAGTTATGCTCACCCTTTCCTGAACCATATGAATGCAGCTAAGTATGAATGGACCGAAGGATCTCGTAAGGATAAAGGAAAGGCTAAGGCGGACAAGTAGTCGTCTTTGTAATAACATAGTATGAACTTTGTAATTATTTGATACTATGACGATGAACATATGTAATGGTTATAAAGAACCTGGGAAGGGAAATATTATTTTGTAATATATATATAACACATATTCAATCTTTTGAGGTATTTCAATTGAATGTATATGTGAACTGTAGCACCGTGTAGCATCATCTGTCGGGTTGAAAAATACTCGAATTTGGGGGCGTCACAGCCGGGACTAGTCGGGGAATGGAGTGACGATCCGAGATGGTGACTGTAGTAGTCCTCAATATTTTATAACACAGGGTGATAATAATTGTAATAAGGACTACATTTGAGTTTGGATATTGTCTACATGACAATATTCGTGTTAAAACTCTCAGCTACGTTTTTGTCGTATTGTATAAATGAAGTTGTATTTAAATTATGTACCATATATTTGGCGACTCATAATGGGTTGCGTATACCTATTTTGGGGGCGTCACAGTTGGTATCAAAGCGTAGGGATACAATCCCTGGCTGAGATGTGAAGCTAAAACTAGGAGGGGAGAGACGGGTAAATTCTTCGCTAGTATGACCTACCTAAGTTTATTTGTTATTTAATTGGTCAGTCAGAATATAAAGATAATATGTGGCATGTCAATTACCCCTTATTTTGTGGTAGTGTTTGAAAATGACATTTGAAAATGTTGAGTTAAGCAATGGAGCACATGAGACCGTTGAATCACCGCTGATCAATAACAGGTTAATGTGCATCAGGAAGTCAATAATCATCATGTAAACAACAACACCGACTAAATGATGAACGATGGGATGTTTAGAGGCTTTCTGTAATTCATGTAACATCAGGCGAGAGAGGCTCCTGTGCAAAATGAATGTGGAAACACTGGCAACTCACGGTTGGTCACCGCTAAGAAATTCAAGAAGCTGGGACCACCGGAGTTTTTGGGAAAGCCAGAACCACTTAAGGTAGAGACATGGATTAAGTAGATCACCAAGATATTTGATGTATTAGGATGCTCCAAGAAGTAAAAGGTTCCCTTTTCAACTTTCATGTTGCGAGGAGAGGCAGATCATTGGTGAGAATCTGTAAAACGTACTCAGCCTGCCGCATTAAAGATGTCTTGGGAGAAATTACAAGAATTGTTCAACGAAAAGTGCTTTCCCGAAAGTATTCAACACATGAAGGAGATAGAATTTATCAAGCTGGAACAAAACAATATGACTGTATCGCAGAACGAGGCTAAGTTTGCGGAGGTATACCGGTTTGCATCCCATTTGGTAGATAATGAGGAGTGTATGACGCGAATATTTCTAAGAGGTTTGAAACCCGAAATACGTCAATACCTCATTTCTCACAAACTTTACTTGTATTCAGATGTTGTGAATAGGGCTCAGTTATTAGAGCGTGATAATGAGTCAACCCAACCAAGAGATAGCAGCCGACAAAACGATAATACCAGTGGTAGTAGTCATCAAAGCGATGATAACAAACGTGAAGGAAATCAATATGCCATAAATGATAACCACTTCGGTGGTAATCCTGGCTAAGATAACAGAAGTGGAAATTTCAAGAAGAGGAGATTCAATAATGATGGAAAGACTCAGCACTAACACCCGTTGTTAATGAAGGAGAACGACCACCGGTCGTATGCTACAAATGCAGAAGGGAGGGACACATTATTCTAAACTACACGCAGCAACCCAAAGAGTGTTACAATTGTAGAAGAGAAGGTCACCTATCCCAATTTTGTCATGTAGTGAAGTCAAGTCCAGCTGGGAGAGATACATTAAAGGCCGTCCCAAACAAGTCAAAGTCAGTGGTTCAAGTGAGAGCGCTTTTCGTAACTTCCCAAAAAGCGAGGAACCCGAATGAAGTTATCATGGGTAAGCTAATCATAAACTCTTACGAAGTTTATACCTTATTTGATACCAGTTCTACCCATTCTTTTATTTCATCTACTTGCGCTCAACGTTTAAATTTGACTCTAGAGAAATTAGACTTTGACTTATCTATTGAAACTCCATTAAGAGAAATATTCATTACATCCACTGTTTATTAGTCTTGTTTGATCCAAATTGACACCCTCACATTACCTATCGATCTTATCTCTTTGAAATACTTGCATTTGATGTGATTTTAGGAATTGATTGATTAACTACTCATTATGATAAAATTGATTGTTTTCGTAAGGTTGTTAACTTTCATATTCCTAACCAACCTATTATGCGAATTCAAGCAACCAAACCACTAAAGTCGATCACTGTCATATCAAGCCATTCGTTTATTAAAAAACGGATGTCAAGCTTTCTTAGCCCATGTCACGGATTTAAACAAAAATACGTCAGATTTGAATGATATTTCTATTATTAATAAATTTATTGACGTATTCCCTGAAGAACTTCCTGGCCTACCCCTATAGTGTGAAATCGAATTTTGTATTGACCTTGAACTCAGAACAAAACCCTCAAATATTTCTTCACCTAGAACGAACGCAACATGCGCCAAAGACATTGGCTCGAGCTGTTAAAAGATTACGACCATACCATTCAATACTATCCTGAAAAAGCGAACGTGGTAGCTGACGCGTTGAGTCGAAGATCATATTCGTTTATGAGTACGATGTTATTAACACAAAAACTCATTTCGTATAACTTACAAATGATGGAGATAGAGTTAATGACTCTTGGGACCCATGTGATGATATCAAATATATGAGTAGAACCGACTTTAATCGATAAAGTTAAAGTTGCTCAAGCTACAAACCTAGAGTTGATGAATATGAAGAAGAAGGTGCAAGAAGGCGTTATTCCAGAAGTAAGAGTCGATGAAGACAGGAAATCTGAACCCTCAATTTATTGGTCCATTTGAAATCCTCGATCGAGTAGGAACTGTGGCCTATAGACTCGCCTTACCGCCAAGTATGTCTCGTGTTCATAACGTTTTTCACATATCTATGTTATGTAAATATCTGGAAGACCCGACTACATTATTGAATTAGAACCAGACGAGATAGCTAAAGATTTAACGTATGATGAGGTACCTATTAAAATCTTGGATAAGAAGGAACATATTCTACGCTCAAAGGTTATACCTCAAGTCAAAGTTTTGTGGAGAAACCACGATATTGAGAAAATGACCTGGGAGTTAGAATCTGAAATAAAAATAAGGTATCCTCACCTCTTCGACATACCAGGTACGTACACCAATTTCGAGGATGAAATTTCATAAGAAGGAGAGGATGTACGACTCCGACTTTTATGAATAAAGATTGAATTTTCTATAAATATTATTTAGAATAATAAGGTGTGGATTAGATATAATGTTATAGTTGTGGGTAATATTTACAAATTTTGCAAAGTAAGTAAGTTGTCATAAAATATTCGTTTGGTCGGGGAATATTCGTTTTATCAGGGAGTATTCGTACGATAGCACAATCATTGGTGAACCCCACAACGGAATTACCTTCGGAGTTAGAAAATGACAAAAATAACTTTTTATAAAAATAATGACAAAAGTTTTACCGTTAACTGTTAAAATACATGGTGGTAAAAGTACAGTAATACGCGTGATTGTATAGTAGCACACGGTATTGTACAATATCTTTGATTATTGATGCTTACGTGAGAAGTGTAACATTCTAGAATTTTAAATTAAAATATTTAAATATTTATTGAATTATATAAATACTTAATGGATGTGTTTATCGTTGAATAAATGGATGTGATTATCGTTGAATAAATATTTGTTTAATTGATTTGACTAGATTGGTTAATTATTTGTTAAGTAATTAAGAAAATTAATTGTTATGAGGTAATATTCTAATTTAATTTAATAATTAAGTTAGAGAGTTTATAATGATTAAATGAATTATTATAATCATATTCGTAATGATATTGATGTGTTAGTCGATTAAATAAAGTTACAATTATAAAAGAAATTATAAGTATGTGGCATTGATTTATGTATTAAAGTAATTTAATAAATTGTTATTAGAATTAATTAAATTGATTATTAAAATTTAATTAAATAAAAGTGTGACAAATAACCTTACTATAAAGGAGGTGTTAAAATAAATTAAAAGAGTTTAATTTAGTTTTACCAAACAAGGCTTAATGCATATTAAGTCTTTATTCTAATTGTGTTTTACCAAACAAGGTGTAAGATTTAATGGGTTATTTTAATTAGCTAGCCAAACAAGCCTTATGACTTTTGATTTTTAAATAAAATTATAACTGATGTCAGTTAAAGTTATATACTTAATATCTATATTATTACAATTATACGTTATATTTTACTATGTAAGATAGAATAGAGAAAAAAGACTCAGAATAAAGAAAAAGAAGAAAAAAAAGAAAATTGAGAGAATTCTAGAGAGGATTTGAGAAAGAAATTGGGAAAAGAAGCTTGGGAATCAAAGAATAATCATCATCTTCTAAAATTAAGGTATCCTCTTACTTTTATGTTTTTAAAGTTTTAGTTTTCTCTTCTAAAATTCTCTATAAAAATCTTTGTAGAAGTTGAATTAGTTGTTGTATATAGTTTATATGATAATTGTTTGTTATGAGAGTGTTTTCGTAAAAGTATGGATAAACTAATTTGTGTATGTATGTATTTTGTGAAAAAAGCCATATTACAGTGAGTTTATATGAACATATATGAATATGACTTAGTTTAATATAAAATTGGGGTTTAATTAGTTGTTTAATTTATAAATTGACAATTGAATTTGAAAGAGGTTGAATAAACATAAACATGATATTTTGAATTAATGGTTTTGGTTGAAAAACAAAGTTACAATGATGAGTTTCACTGAAAATGTCAAAAAAATGGAGTTTTATTGAAAATAGTGAAATTTGGTGTTGTTAATTCGATGTTTTATGATATTATATGAGTAAAAACATGTTAAGAGTCTTTAAATTATGTTTATATAAAGTCTCTATATGTATTACATGCTAATTAGGTTGTTAGAAAGTAGCTTGTAGGCTAAATTGGCTTTTGTTCATGTTGTTGCCGAGGCTGGTCGCCGAAGTCTGGAGTTTAGCGCCGCAGCGCGGCCCAGCAGTGTAAGTTTCACGTCGCAGTGCCAATCGTTGGCTTGTGTCTCGCGCCACAGCGCAAGGTAGCAGAATGGTCAGACAGTGTGATTTATTTATACAAAGTCTGAAAAAGTTGTTATGTGTTATTAGTAGGACTGTTAAGTTATGATTTTGGTATTTCTATACTATGAATGATCATGTTATTAACGATTAGCTAGTTTTAATGTAATTTGATTATGTGATTAAAAATCAAATCTTACATGATGAATGTACTTAGTTATATACATAATGTGGTAGTGACTAATTATGTCATGATGACATATATATATATATATATATATATATATATATATATATATATATATATATATATATATATAGGGTATTGTGATTCGAGTTGTTACGCTTTAGCTTACACTCAAGGCAAGTTCTCTAAATCTATTATTTCATGGAGCAAATTATTGTTTCTAATTCGAATTGCATTACACATGCTTTCTAAACCTTATTTTGATGTTGAGCAAGTTATTCTTGTTTTTAACTTGTTAATTAGCATGCAAGTTTATATAATCTGATATACTGATGTTGAATAGTTTTATTGTTCAAATTGCTACTCGTTATGCATGCTTAATATTCAATTCTCAATAACCTTGGCTTAATATTGTTCAAGCAAGGTATGCTATAGTTATTCAATATTTATGCTCTTAGATTATTCCTAAAGCATAATTATAATATACAAATATTAATTCACTTATGATTCATTCCTTAGCATAATGTGATTACCCTTTTATTCAATTAATCCTTAGTTGATATTCGTTGAATTCCAAATTACCTTGAAATGTATCCAAGCCAAACTTACTTTGGTGTGGACTTGTAATCCAAATATACTGAGATGAACAACCCTATGATTAGGGGTTTACGCTTAGCGTTGAAATAGTTGTGCACAATACATTATACAAAGGGCTGATCCCCCTAAGTACGTGGAGTCCTTATAGTTTTATGATTGTTACAGTTTATGTTGAAAGATTACTTATAACTGTGGACATGGTTCGTGGTCATTAGACCCTCAGTTGTATGTTTTAGAATGTTAATAGAATATATTGTTCAGTTCTATTGAGCCTATTACTTGGCAGTTGTTGTAAAGATTTTATTCATTGTTATTTCAAGTGAGCTTTGTTTACTCACTCTTGCTTATATAACTATTACAGCTAAGGATGAAAAGGTCGATGTACCTAGCACCAGTAAAGGAAAGGGAAAGATGAACAAGTATTGAAGACTTGTAATATGTTGACAGTAAATTATCAGACTTTAATTTGATTGATGTAATGAAGTATTTATTTAATTTCCGCATTTGAATGATTGTACTTAAAGGTTAGATAACCTGGAAGATTTTTATTAATGTAATCCCTTAAGGGAAGGTTTATTATTCAATTTTTATTGTGATTGGGTAGTTAGATATGAATGTTTTGATTAAGTGAACACCAAATCTTGAGGTAATAAAGTACCGAGATTTGAGGGTGTCACAAGTTGGTATCAAAGCTTTAGTTTATGAACCTTAGGTAGGGAAAAGCCTTAGGAAGTAACCATTGAAAAGATAGTGGTGATAACTCTTACCGAGTTTTAAGGAAGAAGTAATAAAATACTTATGAGCTTATGTGATTATAACTTATATGCTCGTGAGTGACGAATAATAATGATTAGTAACTAGAATTTTAAAATTTTGTTGTCAGGATAACTAATGTCGGAGAATCCAGTCAGGCTAGAGGGGAAGGACCTCAGATGCCTATAGAGGAGGAGCCTCGCGACATTCAGGTGGTTTAGGAACAACTACTGCCATGGGAGTCAGCCCCGTTGGTCACAGTGGTTGAAGATGAGGATGATGATGTGGAAACAAATGAGGAGGATCTCGTTGAGCTGCCACGGGAGAATGAGGATGACGAGGACGAGGAGGAAGAGATTCCACTGAACTCAATTGCCGCTAGTATGTATGATGAAATCTACGACCGTAACGTGGAACTTCAGAACACCGTCGAAGAGTTGCAGGAGATAGTAGCTGAGCAACAAACTTCGATGGCACAGAAGGAAGACGACATCTAGGATCGAGATGAACGTCTGACTAATGTTGAAGAGAAGCTGATGCAGACTGAAGAAGAGAACGAACGACTGCTCGAAGTGATTGTAGATCTGAATAACAAGCTGAAGGAAGAAGCTACTAAGAGGGCAAGAGCTGAAGACGCATGTGAGGAAGCGTATCAACGAACCGGGACGACAGTGAGAGATGCACAAGCAAAGAGGATGAAGATGGAGGAGATGGACAACGTATTCAACGTCGTGATCAATCGAGCTCAAGATCGGGTCATGGGTTATCCGATTCAGTTCAAGACTCTACCATCCTACGTGTTAGATCGCCGAACAATGTTCCGGATCATGGAAGAAGAGCGTCGAAAGGCTACATAGTATCTTAGTAGAAGATCGTAGGGAATATGCCTGATATACGATGAATAAAGTGTTAAATAATGTGTAAATCCCTAGTGTTATGTAACCATGGGATATGATGATGATGAGGTTATCCTGAAGCTGTGTAGTTCAGGAGAGTAATGTAAATAGCAGTGGTGCTACTGTTTCTATGTTTCAAAAGATTTCGAATGAATAAAAGTTATTATTTTATTTTATTCAAAGTGTTATATGATATGTGATAATTTCTTTTATGGGGGCAAGTTAAATAGAAATTACTTAAAGGAATTGAGAAACAATCTAATAGATGTTATTTTTTTAACAGAAAATGCCTCAAAGACGTCAACCACCCCGACAGAGAACCACTAAGGGAACTAACAATAACGATGTCGAAGCTAACCCCGTCCAACAACTAGTGACTTTACTGACGGGTGCATTGCAAAATCAACCCCTGAACCAAGGTACAACGTTTAAGGAGTTCAAGGCGGTTGGACCACCTAAATTCCATGGATCCATGAACCCAGTCGAGGCACAGACCTGGAATATGGAGATAGAAAAGGTGTTTAAATTCGCTAGGGTAGGGGATGATCAGAAGATAGCCTTTGCAACATTCATGTTGAAGGCGGAGGCTAGTTATTGGTGGCAGGCCAATAAAACACGAGAAGGACAAGGAGTAATGACCTGGGATAGGTTTAAGGAGATATTCTTCGAGACCTATTTCCCAGAGATTTCGAAGAGTCAACTAGAAGTGCAGTTTTTAGAACTGAAACAGGGAACGGTGACGGTATCTGAGTATGTCGTGAAATTCAACGAGTTGGCGAGGTTTGCGCCATATCAAGTCAGCACGGACGAATGCAAGGCAAAGAGGTTTGAACAGGAACTGAAGCCCTGGTTGTACAGTAGGGTCTCTCTATTCTAGTTGAAGACATTCGCAACAGTGATGGAGAAGGCAATACTCAATGAAGGTGGAGGTGAGGTAGTGACAAAGTTCAATCAGGTAACAGAAAAAGAGGAAGAATGAAGTGGAGATTAAGAATGGAGGTGGTAATAGTGGAAACGACAACAACAATTTGAAGAGGAAATGGAACGGAAATGTGGGTGTTGAAAACCAGCAGGGTAACCAGCAAAATAATTAAGAAGTTTGAAGCATGTGTTACATGCAGGAAGTTTCACAAGGGTGTGTGTTTAATGGGGAAACGAGTGTGCTTCAACTATGGCCAAGAGGGTCACATCGCCCCAAATTGCACTCAACCTAAGAAGAACGTTTGCTTCACGTGCGGGTCCAAGGATCACTTTGCTCGTGAGTGCCCTAAGAAGAAGGCTGGAGAGACAACAAGAAGCAATGGAGGTAGCAGTAGAGGAACATGGGCCATTGCTAGACTAACAGCATTAAACAAACCCACAGATAGAACCTTTAACATGACTATGCAAGATGTTGTGCAATCAAAAGATGTGGTGTCAGGTATTATCCCAATCAATGATATTGATGCTTATGTATTATTCGATTCGGGTGCTACTTGCTCATTTATATTTGATGAATTTGCTAAGAGGTTAGAATTTACTAGAGAAGAATTGAATTTCCCTTTAAACATAGAAATTACGAATAAGGAAGTAATCCCGGTTAGATTCGTATACAAGAACTGTAGGGTGAACATTAAGGGGAATGTCATGATGGTAGATTTAATCCCGATTAGACTTGGAGAGTTTGATGTTATTTTAGGAATGGATTGGTTGTTCAATTATTAAGCGATAATTGATAGCCAAAAGAAGTGTGTAAACCTTATGACGCCGTCAAAGGTAGTTTTCTATGGTAGCAAATCATCTAGACAAATGAGATGTCTGATGATTATGCAGGCCAAAAAGTTATTGAGTCAAGGCTGTGTGGGTTATTTAGCTTACATAGTCAATACTCAGAAGAAGGGTGTGAAACTGGAAGAGATACTAGTGGTTATGGAATTTAAAGATGTGTTTCCAGAGGATTTGTCAGGACTTCCACCTGACAGAGAGATTGAGTTCGTGATCGACTTAGCGCCACGAACTACCCCGATATCGAAGGCCCCGTACAGAATGGCTCCGGTAGAGATGAAGGAACTGATGGTACAACTGCAAGAGCTGCTAGACAAGAAGTATATTCAACCAAGCGTATCACCGTGGGGAGCACCAGTGTTATTCGTGAAGAAGAAGGATGGGTCGATGCGTCTTTGAATTGATTATAGGGAATTAAACAAAGTCACTATTAAGAATAAATACCCGTTGCCAAGAATAGATGACTTGTTTGATCAATTGAAGGGTGCTAAATACTTCTCAAAAATAGATTTGAGAAGTGGGTATCACCAATTGAAGGTAAGGAAGGAGGATATACCTAGAACGACATTCAAAACTCGGTATGGACATTACGAGTTTCTGGTGATGTCTTTTGGTTTGACCAATACCCCTGCTATATTCATGGACTTGATGAACAAGGTGTTTAAACCATTCTTATACAAGTTTATAGTGGTATTTATCGACTGCATTCTAGTGTATTATAAAACTCAAGAAGAACACGTAGAACATTTACGTTTAACGTTGGAGACACTAAGAAAGGATAAGATGTATGCGAAATTCTCTAAGTGTGAATTTTGACTAGATCATGTACAATTTCTGGGTCATGTGATTGACAAAGATGGGATTTCAGTAGATCCATCAAAAGTGGAAGCTGTAATCAATTGAGAACAACCAAGAACACCTTCGGAGGTGAGGAGTTTCTTGGGACTGGCCGGTTATTATAGACAATTCATTTAAGATTTTTCCAAGATAGCCACTCCGTTAACAAATTTGACACGAAAAGCTGTAAAATTTGCTTGGACAGAGAAATGTAAAGAAAGTTTCCAGGACTTGAAGAAGAAGTCAAGTGTGGCACCCGTGTTGTCATTACCAGATAGTACAAGAAACTTTGTGGTGTATAGTGATGCCTCATACAAAGGATTGGATTGTGTCCTTATACAAAACGACAAAGTTATTGCATACGTGTGACGCCCCTAAACTAGGTCCACACGACCCATTCTGAGTCACCAGATATCGCAATATAAAAATCAAATATAAACTTCATTTATACAACTGTTGAACTGTCGTGCAGAGTACGACAACAGATAAGTTGTGAGTTTTAATACAAATATATATAATACTCTCGTGGTGCCTTGACCACAAGACCTTGCAATGGTACCTTACATAAAGGTACATTCAATAATTGTTTTAAAAATTAAAATCTTTGGAAAATACTCAAGGAAACCTTCGTACATGGGAGGCTATGCGTCTAGGTTATGATAGATATCATATGTCCACAGAATTATCCTTAGTTGACCCAAAAGTCCCCAAAGAAAAATAAGAAGATTACTATTATCTTCTTTCCAATAGTGAGTCTTCTCTTGACATATAATTATCTCCGTTGTCTCCAAGAGAAAATTATATTTCAAATAAACTCCAAGATCATATAGGTAGTGCTCGTAGATATACTCAGCAAGTGGATGTGCACAACCCTGTCTTATAATAACACGAGATTGTATGTCATTAAACATCTTGTATGATAGTGGCAAAACACCCTTCTAAAGTTGGGTTCACCTCACCCTATTCGGTTCACCAAAATTAAATATCAATTGACGTATACAATACGACACACTTATTTAAAGTTCTCAACAAAATTATTTCTATACTATTTAGGGAGAACCTCAACAGCTATAGACCACCGTTCTATTCCCCTATTATCCCCGCTCGACCCAGCTACACTCTTATTACCTGAAAGAAATTGTGAAGCAAAAAGGGTGAGCACAACTAGCCCAGCAAAGAATATCACGACTAAAGATAATTTACATCATCAGTAGCCTTCATTAGTAATAAATCAGAGATTTAGGACATATGGTAGATGATAAAACTTTTCAACCATAGTTGCAGCGGAACGAGCAATCTATTAGAAGAGTCAAATAGACCATCAGGTCTATTATCTTTTCCATGTTAAAAGTCCATCAATAATGTTTTATCCCTGTAATATCAATCAATAATTCATGTCCACAATCATATTAATAACTCGTAATCATAATTGTGATTCTAAAATCCTCTTTGCACCCAGGACGAAGATAATTTTCATCACCCATCTTCACCTGAAACATCAAAAATTATGGTTATACCAAATCGCAATTCCTACTCATAATCATACTAATAAATTCATCTTTGCACTACGACCAAAGATATTCATTAACAATTCATCTTTGCACTACAGGCTAAAGACATACAACTGTATTTTAGAATAGTCAAGTAGAGCATGATATCTACTATCTTCTACGAATTAAAAGTGTATAATCAATATCAATATTTTATCGCTAAAACTCAGCTTAATAAATAATCCACATCATCGAATCATCCCTACACTACGGCCAAGGATATTCATGTAATCATCAATGGTCATAATTATACCGAATAATCCCTAGTTATAATCATACCAATAACTGTCCATCAATGCACTACGGGCCAATGATGACTTTTACCAAATCATCTATAACATTACGGGTCATTATTATACTGAATGATTCCTGGTCATAATCATACCAATAACCAGTTCATCTATGCGCATAAGCTAAAGATACTCATCAATCAATAGTTCATCTTTGCACGTAAGCCAAAGATATACAACTGTAAAACCAATAATCAGCAGTCCATCTTTACACGTAAGCCAAAGATATACAACTGTAAAACCAATAATCAACTGTCTATTTTTGCACGTAAGCCAAAGATATACAACTGTAAAACTAATAATCAACAGTCCATCTTTGCACGTAAACCAAAGATATATAACTGTAAAACCAATAATCAACAGTCCATCTTTGCACGTAAGCTAAAGATATACAACTGTAAAACCAATAATCAACAGTCCATATTTGCACGTAAGTCAAAGATGACTTTCATCATAATATAAGCATGAGGATGATGACAATAATATAAGCCTTAATCAAATGAAATCAATGATAAATATTAAAGACTTTAAATTTATCCAGAGTTTAAAATATCTAAATGTTATCAATCACTTAATAATCCCATAATCTAATATCATTAATATTATAATAATATTTTAATCATTTCTTAAACTTATAAATAATTTATTTTAATTGTTTACACTTTACCAAATAATGCATTTAATCATTCAAAAATGTCATACTCATAAGATTTAATCACCAATGATCAAATCCCTTATCAAAAATCTGCATATACCTTATATAGGATTTACAAGCTATAAAATCCTATTGACCAATTTTTCAACTTCACATAACATATTTAATTCATATGTCGTAACTAAACCATTTTCATGAAAAATAACAAATCAGTACCAAAAAGTTTTTTTATGGGATTTAGCAGAATATAGTCCCATATTGAACATATATTTTTCTCGGAATTTTTAAATTTCATTTACAATTTTTTATAAGGCCAAAACTGCCGAATATTTAGACATTTATCATAAACTATACTTCTGGCCAAAAATTTCAAAATTTACAGGGTATACTCCTGTTATATATATGTACTCCCAATAAAAATTTCACAAATTTTGGAGTTAACCACAAGGAGTTATAAGGGTTTACTTTTAAAATAGTCTTTTCTTTTAAAATTCATAACTCCTAATCTATACATCAAAAAATCGCCATTTTTGGACACAATCTAGAAAACTCATTAAATTATCATTTTAAATTTTTCCAGAATTTTTGAGGGTCAGAAAAATTACGAAACTGCAAATAGATTTTCGTCCGCCATGCGGTAATCCACGTAGACAGATCATTTCCACAATTTAATAAGGAATGAATACGAAGGATCATTCACCATGCATGTGATAATCCACATAGACAGGTTATAACAACAAAATAATAAAGAATGAAATAACAGGAGAATGAACCGTGCATGCGGTAGTCCGCGTATACAGGTTATGTGACAGCCCCAAATTCTGGTCCTGGATCGCCGCGGATCTGATACAATCATTCTACAACTGTTGCGGAAGATATAAACATAAATTATTTATACATTAAACTTTACACACTATTCCCCAAAATCGAGTAACCTTAACTAATACACAAATCATAATCTATACTATTACAAACTATACCATTACACTCTAGCTGCACATTCTATCCCAAGCTGAACTTGGCATTCTCCTTTTCCTGTATCTGGCCGTATTCGCCTTATCTGCAATATTTTATCATGATATAGCAATGGTGAACATGAAGGTTGCCCAGCAAGTTTTAAAATAATGTAAAGATATATCATGATTGAAAGAGTCTGAATAATAAGCTGGCTATCCTTCACAATGTATTTGTGAATTAGCATGAACAAAACTTTGATTGAACAAGTATTGAACATGAATAATTATGTCTGAACTGAATGGTAATGAAGGTGATCAGCCTTTCATACCTGATGAATACATGTAATATGTACAGAGTACAATTCATAAGCATATCTGACTGAAACTACTCTTAGAAGAGTTTAAGTAAAAAGAAACTTGAAAACTTGCCTGATCCGTTGATTACTGTAACGCAATATAATAAGCTTCGTCTAGGACCTAATATTAATAATATAGATCTCCAATATTAGAATAATATCATCACAGTATAATACTGTTATAGAATAACCTAAACACATAACACATAACCCTGTCAATCTATACAGCACATAAAACTTAGCATCAGGTCAAATTATTTCGGTCTGACTTGAAATCGACAAAATTCTATCATCCCGACGGTCTAGTCGGATAATTATCGAGTCTAAGTTCAATTAAACTCTGTCTGACACTTAACAATTATCTTAAACAATCATATTATCAGTCTAAATAATTTTCATAAGCTCGAAATAATTTTCAGATAATTAATATCATTTATCTAAATTTTTCGATCATTAATACTGTATTTAATGAATTAAATACCATATAATTCCTTTATCACTAATATTTATTTATTGCTAAATATTAACGAAAATTATAACATAATATTATAATATAATTATAATATCACAAAGTATTTTTAATAACTTAAAATCATATTTATATGATTTTTAAACACTTAAATTCATTATCCAATAACTGATATTAATAATAAAATATTAATACTTTCATGCCAAAGTATCAAAAGTTATATTTTATAACTTAAAATATTTTTCTAACACTTACATCATTTTTATATAATTTTTAAAGCATTAATTCTATTTTTTCATAATTTATTTAATATATTTACTAAATAAACTAATTGTCATTAATATTGATTAATTAATAAATTTCATCACAAAATATTAAAAGTTATCAAAAATAACTTCAAATATTTCCTAATATCATAATATAATTTTTCATGATTTTTTATGAATTAAAACTATTTTTAAATAATTTATTTAATATTATAATTAAATAAGTAAATACCGTTTATATTCCAAAAATATTAAATATTTTTGAAATATACTCAAAATAGTTAAAAACTAATTTTCAGAATTTAAAATAATTTTTCAGAATTTAATATGTATTTTTAATAATTAAAAACCATTTTTTTCTATTTATTTAATTATTTTCTGCATTTTTCGAAAATAAGCGTCGCTAAATGGGCCCTATAGCGATGAAACTGTCGCTATAGGTGTTCTTGAGCTTCAAGCCAAGCAATTTCTGACAGACGCTGGTAGCTACTTTGACCATGAATAACTTTTTGCTCTTTAGGTTTCTGACAATGTTCTTGGTCAGATCTTGTAGAGGAAATACCAGACTACAAGATCCAACAAACATCATGGCGAAAAAAACATCAGATCTGGGAGATATTGGCCATCAAAGTAGCTGTCAGAGCTATTCTTCACGAAGAACAGTTCGAGGTGCCTACTTTGGACCTTTATAACTTGATGATCGTGTAATGTTTATATGATCTATCAATTGCAGTGTGTAGACAACATGTAGGACTACAACTTCAAAGCTTCATAACACTAAAACATCATAGCATGAACAAGATCTGGCCAGTCAAAGTTGGACACGGACAATCTGTTCTTGAATTTCTGGGTTAGCGATTTGGCAGTTTTGGTCAACCATGTTTGACTGCTTGTAACGTTTGATCTACAATTGATCTGGCTTTGATTCTTTTTGTATCTTAAATACCACATAACAGGCTACATGTTACAAGCTTTAAACATCAAAAACACTTAACACACTTGGATCTATGGGGTCTGACATTTGCTGTCAGACGAGATTTTTCAAGTTTTCCAAATGTTGAAAAACTTTAATTTTGAGCACTTTGATGTTATGGGTCCTGAATTTAACAACTTAAAACATTAATAGACTCCCTATTTCACAACTTTAAACAATCAATTCCAACAATTAACATAGAATCAAAGGATTTCAAAATTTAGGATTTTTAATACCTTTTTGCTTTGATTTTTGATTTTGATCCTTTGTTGCTGATCTTGGCTTGCTGATTCTTGATCATAGTTCATCTTATCTCTCTCTCTCACTCCAAATTTTCAGATTTCAAGAGAAAGGATGGCTTGGTGAAAAGGAGAATTAAAGTAGCCTTTCTCTCTCTTTTAATCTTTAAAATAATTGATCCAAAGTTAGAATTAAGTGATTCAAGGGCTGGTAATGCTATAGTAACATATGTAACTTCTAGATGGCTGGCTTGTGTGGAATAATTGGTGGCAATAATTCACAATAATACACCAAATGGGACAAAAGGGTATTTTAGTAATTTCTACACCAATAATTTAATTCTTCCTTTAATAATGCACAAGGGCATTTTAGACTTCTCATTTCTATCATGAAGGGCATTTTAGACATTGGCCATAACCTTTAGGGTTTAGGGTTTAGCATTTTAGGGTTTAACCCTAACGATTTTGCGATTAAAATTCTAAGATTTTCTAATTAGATTTTAAAAAATAGAAAATCTTGATTTTAAAATTATAATTAGGGATTCCTAATTATATTATAATTCCTTAATCACATTATGACTTTAACTGATTAGGATTAATATTTCCTAATTAATATTGCAAATTTAGCAATTAATTCCATAACTGTACATTAGGGTTCATGACAGAACAATTAGGGTTCAAAAATTCTAAAATTAGAGTTTGCTAATTAATTAGGCTTTACCCTAATTATTATTATAATTAATAGCACTTAAGCATTATACTTATCCGATAATTTCTCGTATTAGGGTTTTCAAATACCGAATTAGGGTTTCGGATTCTCGGAACTGAAATTAGGGTTTCCATGATTGATTTCTAGGGTTTCTTATAAATCGTAATAATTTTATAACTGAACGTGGACGTTCTTAATATATACGATTAGGGTTTGACACAGATGTAATTTATCTGGTCATCCATTAACCCTTAACTACTTTTGTACACATAATACTATAATCCTGAATAATTTACCAAAAGAAATTTTGAATTCTCAAAATTCCTTCCTGAAAATATCAAACGCATACACTTATTTTCTGTTTAGGCCTATTATGTGACCTTAAATCAATCATTTAAGATTTTAATAAATTTTCTAAATTCTCGGGTCGTCACATTCACCCCTTCTTCTAAGAATTTCGTCCCCGAAATTCATCTTACACCTCACACCATACTGCTTAAACCATTCACACATATCACATGCTACCCAACATACCACTCACAAGAGTATAAGTTTTCAAATTATGCTGAGGGGTCATATAGACTATTTGTCTGTCATTTTTGCAAAGGTTTTTATGGAAATTTATCCGCAAACCGTCATTACTTACGGACACAAAAGGGTAATTAGCCCGGTATGCCCTGTACTGGCCGAGTACTGCTTTTATCTGTTTTCCCGTCACTGCCGAAGGCACAAAAATTCTACCTCAGTCTTATTGGATTCCGCACCAAAATAATTTGGTTCGGAAAATTTTCTTTCAATGAGCACTTAGATTCTTCATAAACATTAGCCTAGCTGAATCGAATAGCATAGACTCATATCAATAATTCAATTCAATCGAATTATTTATGTGTAGCCAAACCCCGTTGGCAAATTAAAGTTTTTGAAAACATTTTTCAAGAATGACGTCATGATGCCGTACTGTATTACCAGTCCGTTTGAGGATGCTGTCATTGTATGACTTCGTCATAACACATCATACAATAGTGGAATAACGATTTTAGATCAAATTCGCACTAAGTATTCCTGTATTTAAAACTCCATCACATTCTTATCGTCTCTGCACCAGGTTACATGGTACATAAGTGATAAATAAAAATATATTTTGATATTTCAAATCATTTGCGTCTAGCCGAAATAAGTAGCATAGATTGTACTTTAAATCGTTTCAAAAATGACTACGAGTCTACATTTTTAAAAGCACATAGTGCGCATTTAGCTTGATGTCATGTACCATGTAACCTGGTGCAGAGATGATAAAAATTGATAGAGTTATAAATACAGGAATACTTAGTGTGAATTTGATCTAAAATCCTTATTCCACTATTGTATGATGTGTTATGACAAAGTCATACAACGACAGCATCCTCAAAAGGACTGTTAATACATTACGGCATCATGACGTCATTCTCAAAAATGTTTTCACAAATTTTAAATTGCCAACGGGGTTTGGCTACACTTAAATAATTCGATAGAATTGAATTATTGATATAAGTCTACGCTATTCGATTCAGCTAGACTATTGTTTATGAAAACACTACGTGTTCATTAAAAGAAATTTTTCAGACCAAATTATTTTGGTGCGGAATCCAGTAAGACTGAGGTAAAGTTTTGTGTCTATGGCAGTGACGAGAAATAGATAAAACCAGTACTTGGCCAGCACAGAGCATATCGGGCTAATCACCCTTTGTGTCTATAAGTTATGACGGTTTGCGGATGAATTTCCATATAACCTTTGCGAAAATGACAGACAAATAGTCTATATAACTCCTCAGCAAAATTTGAAAATTTTACTCTTGAGAGTGGTGTATTGGGTAGCATGTGATGATGAAAAGGTATGGTGTAAGGTGTAAGGTAAATTTAGGGGACGAAATTTTTAGAAGAAGGGGTGAATGTGACAACCCGAGAATTTAGAAAATTTTTAAAATTTTAATTAATTGATTTAAGGTTCAAAATTAGGACCTAGACTGAAAATAAGTGTATGTGTTTGATATTTTTGAGAAGGAATTTTGAGGATTTCAAAATTCTGTGAAGGATTTAGGTGAATTATTCAAGATTAAGTGTATACGTGTTTATGTTCTGTGTATATGGTTATTTATGTATTCAGAATGTGGTTAAGGGTCAAGGGTTAACTAGATAAACGATATCTGTAACAAACCCTAAGTATATATTAAGAACGTCAGCGTTCGGATAGAAAACCCTAGCAATTAACAAAAAACCCTAAAAACTGGTTCTAGAAACCCTAATTTCAGTTCCGGGTATTCGAAAGCCCAATTCGGTGCATGAAACCCTAAATTGGGAACTTAATGGCGTAAGTGTAAATAATTATAAGATTAATTAGGGTTAATCTTAACAAATTAATTAGCAAACCCTACTTTCACATTTTGAAAACCCTAATGTCTAGATTTGGAATCCTAATTTGTGATTAGGGAAAGACTGATTGTTAGTTTAATAATTTTAATGTTAATTAGGAAATATTAATCCTAATTTTAAAGTTATAAGTAATTAGAAAACCCTAATCTAATTACGAAATCTAATTTCTAATTTAGAAAATTATTTTTCTATTAGAAATCCTAATTTTTGGGCTATAAACCCTAATGACTAATTTTGACCCTAATTGCTAAATTAGCGATTTTAATTAGGAAATGATAATCCTAATTAGCAAGATTTAATTTTTGATTAAGGAATTTTAATATAATTAGAAAATTTTAATTATAATTTAGAAATATTAATTTTCTATTTTTAAAACCGAAATTCTGAAATTTTAGGGATTAAATTTGCAAAGTTAAGGGTTAAACCCTAAACCTTAAGGATTCCAAACCCTAACCCAAACCCTAAATCCTAAGAGTTTGGTCAAATGTCCAAAAATGCCATTAAAATTAAATAGAAAATGACATTAATGCCCTTTAGCATTCTTTAATAGGTTGGAGTGTAAATCATGCCAATATATTTTTTGGTGACTAACTAAAGGCAATCCTATGTGCTCTATATATCACCAATATCAGATTTGCTTGACACCTAGCAAAGCAAGTTCAATGAATCAAAGAGTTATATCTGAAAAAGTAAGAAAACCTTGACTTCATTTCTTATTATTGCCAGACGATTCTCTCTCATCTATTTCAAAAATCTAGAGTGAGAGAGAGAGAGAGAGAGAGAGAGAGAGTTAAGCTATGTTAGCCTCTTATCAAGCCAAGAGCAACAATCAAAAGTCAGAAATCAAAGATCTAGCTTGAAAGGTATAAAACCCAAAAATTTTGAAAATCATGTGATCCATGTTGTTTGATGTTAGTTGTTGTTTAAAGTTGTGTAATAGAGTGTCTTTGAGTGATCTGGGTTGGTAGATCAAGGATCTATAACATCTAGATGCTCGAAATAGTAGTTTAAAAAAATTTGGAAAATTTTGTAAAGCTATCTTACAACCAAAAGTTAGGCCTCTTAGATCCGTGTTTATTTATTATTTTGGTGTTTTAAAAGTTGAATGTTATAGCTGGTAATGTTGTTTGTAATCTGAAAGAAGAATTAGGATCATTGCTTGTGTATATCAAAAGTTATTCACGGTCAAAGTCTATTGACCGAACACGAAATCAGTTTTTTGGGAAACCCAAAAAACTGAAGAACATGTTTTGACAGTGACTTTGACCGGCTTTGATTTCGTTATTATAAAGCTTTTAAGATGTTGTTTGCATCTAGATTATAGTATGACATGAGTAATACAAGTCCAAATTACTCTCGAACCTTGGGGAGCAGCAGATCGATTGTTGTAGTCGGTCAAACATCGTTGACCGTTCAGTTTTATTTTCTGGGTAACCCAGAATTTTGTGGCAGCGGTCTGACAAATTCTTTGGGGGCTTAGATCTTATAGATGTATGATTGTTAAACCTTATATGTACTTACACCATGTACCATGTTAGTTTCTTTGCAAGGCCCGACGTCTAAATCAACTATAACTTGAACCAATCGAGAGATGTATGGCCCCCAAAAGCGTTGACCGGATATGACTTGATGTTTCTGGGCAGCCAAGAACATCAAGAACAGTATTGTCAGACTTTTCTGTAGCTTAGATCTTGCATGTGACACCCCCAAATCCGGGTACTTCCATTTCCACATGATTTGGTGTTCACGATACAACATCATATATCTATCTACCCATAAGAAGTGCAAATCATGCAATAGATAGAAATAATAATAAATCTCTCCTTATGGGGTTACATCAACTACATAATAAATAAATCCCAGGTTACTCTAACCTTAAATCAGCTGTGCGGAAACATAAACAAACAAGTCTTAAGTAACATCAATTCTAATTATCATTACATAACCACATAAATAACACAGTCTTCATTACTTGCTAATCTTGTCGTTGCCTTTACTAGTGGAAGGTTCGTCTGCTTTTTCGTTCTTAACTGCAATGTTATTATTATGCAAGAGTGAGCACGATTGCCCACAAGTATAACAATATAACAATGAATAATAACATGCGAGAGAAATAATAACTTCGAATACAAAAGCTCAACTTTTGAATCAAGAAATGAATAACAAGAATCAAAAGAAATTTTGAGGGTCATAAGACCTTGAACTATGTCCTAGGTTGTCAAGTGTTTATTCTTGAAACCTTTAACAGTCATAAGACTATAGACTCTTCTTCTCGTACATAGGGGGGTCAGCCCTTAGTACCATACTGTGCACAAAATCTTAACGCTAATGAATAAGTAATCCCCTATACAGGGTTGTTCATCTCAGTTTGACATTCGAGTCCGCACCAAAGGAAGTTTGGATTGGATAATTCATCAAGGGTTCTGAAATTTAGAACGCTCATCAACTATGGACTAGTTGAATCATAAAGGATTCGCTAGTCTAACAAGATTCACAATAACTGATATATAAATCGAATAACAATTCCAAGAGATATACAATATAATAATTATTATATAACAACATCATGCTTTGAAAGATTAATATACTATTGATATAACAACATGGGCTTAGTCAAAATAACGAGAACTTGCTCGATGAAAAGAGACAACTTATAATTCATATAATGATAACGAGTAGGGTTAGAAAACTTGCCTCGTGCGTAGATTACACTTAATTAACTCGTTCTTTGAATTAAATCCTATATATCAATTATGTTCACAATACCAGTCAATAATAACGTACTAAACATCATAAGTTATTCTTTGTCTAATCTTGAATTCATGACTATATTTAGTCTAATTATCATACTTGTTTTCACATAATATAATACTACACGAACAACAAGTTAATTACATAATCAACGATTCAAATAACATGTAATTGTCTTCTTGACTTGATAAAACTCATTTTAATATCTCATTATATGTCTAACAAGTTTTTATATTCATTAGACTAGGTTACTAACTTATTTCTATACTTGAACATTAAAAAAAATATTTTCTGGACATTCTGCTAAGTGGCGCTGTGGCGCCGTGGCGCTACAGCTTGGTCGTTGGCGCTGCAGTGCGAGTCTCAGGCCTGGAGTTAGCGCCGCGGCGCGACACTCCAGACTTTGAATTCCCAGTTCGCGAAGAACACAAAATTCAGCGAAATAAACACTATAAAATCCTTAATTCTCCAAATTAAACATACCCACATGTTAGAATTCATACATAATCAATACCCAACATTTATTGAGTAATTTTAACCCATTAAAACACATAATCACATAAATAAATTATGCAAATTGTACTGTTCTTGATGTTCCTGAAGGTTTTTGAACAAAAATATAGAATTTAATACTACAGATTCGTTATAAGACCAAATCCAACCATTCCAATTTCGTTTTGTTCGTTTTAACATGCATAATCATATACAAGTGGAAATTTTGTAGAAAAATTTATGGTTGACATATTAAAGTTACGTATAAGGGCCATATGGCCATATAACGTACTCTGTAAATTTTTGAAATAACAAGTCATAGTATTATGAAACTTATGATATGGAATTATATAAAATATATATAAATTATGCTATGCTTCTCGAATTATTACATATATTCACATAATTGTGACCCTTTTCAACTACAGAAACTTTACATAAAACTTTAAGCCATATTCATAAAAACTAAATGACGTGAAATAGAAATTGGGTTTGGAGAAATTACCCAGAGTATAATTTAGAAGAGATGATCACAAATGACTCTTTCACAATAACTTGTTGATTACACACTCACAATTTCTCTAAATCTCACAATTTTTCTCTAACAAATTCTCAAACTCTCTCCCTTTCTGCTCTTCCAGACTTAGAATAATAATAAAAAGAAGACGTCTGATAATAAAGGAGAAGAACTGACGCAGAAGTGGTTAGTTACCCCCCATCATGGTTAACGGCTAAAAACTCCCCTTAGGGTCTCGTTTGGCTGGTAATAAAAGGTTTCAAAAACCATTTAATTTAATAAAACCTTATCATATAGTTTAAATAATGTCACACTCCTTATAAAAATAATCAACATCTTATTTAATTTATTTTAAATAAAATATAATAATTTCTCATTAATTCACATAGTCACATAATTAAATTTCTCATTTAATAATAATGTCAAATTATGAAATCTCTAATTAATAATTAAATTAATTAAAATAACATTAAGCTTATTAAATATTTCTTTTTAATACAATAAGCTCACATAAATACATGCATCGAATAATAAAATTCTCTGTAAGACCCCGAATTTTATGAAATAAAAGTATTCAATTTTTCTTATAATTACTATTCAGTAAATGGTTAAATTGATAAAGTTAATGTTAAAGGTGATATATGAATTTTTTTCAAAATAAGCAAGTGGTTATAAAATAATCATTGTTGTCGGGGAATATTCGTTTGGTCGTGGAATATTCTTTCTGTCGGAGAATATTCGTACGACGGCGCAGCTATTTGTGGGCCCCATAACGAATAAATGTCGGATGAAGAAAACGACAAATTTGAGTTTTTTTACAAATAACGACGTAGTTGTTACCGTTAACACTATTGGAATACCCGGTGGTTAAAATACAGTAATACGCGTTATTGCACAGTAGCACACGGTATTGCATAGTATTTTTGAAATTATTGATTCTTACGTAAGAAGGCACTACTCAATAATTGTTACAGTAATTACTGTTCAATATTTTATTTTATTGATTCAATAATTGCTACGTTAAAATTTTGTATTATTGTTGTTCAATAATTATTGCTGCACAGTATTTCCCATTATCAGATCAATAATTCATATTATTTGAATAGTATTATTAGATAGCATTATTGGCAATGTCTAGAAAGTTCTGTCTAAGGAGAGGTTTGGTCACCTAATTGCGCGCCAGTAAGGAGAAATTCTTATTGGAAAGCCCCTCTTTCCTGAGAACGGCCTGGTTGTCATAAATGTGATTCTGTAATATTATTTGTGAATAATTAATTATTGATTCATATGATAAGAAAATATTTATTTTATGTGGATATAAACGAGGGATATATTTTTGTGGTTAAAAATGAAGGAGTTAATTTTGAGGTTTTTATCCGTATTTTTGTCGGAATAAAGGTATTAAAAATCAGGGTTTTTGAGATATTTTGCGGGGGTTATAATTTTTAATCCGACCGTTGGATCGTGGTAATTTTTGGATATGTTATACATATATAAGTTGAGTATATGTCCACAAATTTTGAACCGTTAAAAATGAACGTATGATTTGTTATGAATTTTAAGAGGTGGCTGATTCAGAAATCAGGTTATAAATCATTTTTGGTGGAAAATTCTAGAATTGGTGGGCCCCACTTGTGGTTGGTGAAGAAATGTGCTGAATTATATTTCAAATGTGGTGGGTGGGAATAGTAGCAGGTAAAGCCATCAGGTTGCAGGTCAAACCTACCAAAATTTTCCTATAAATAGAGGGCTAAGTTAGAATTGAAAATCACACCAAAAACATAAGCTTTCTCTCTTTCTCTCTCTATATTATGAAGCATATTTTGTGAGTATTTAGATACTTTGAGAGTTGCTATTCAGTGCAAGTTTTCTTCGGCTTTACATTCCGGTCAGAAGTACTGCTGTTTTGAGGTAAGGGATAGTAAGGAATTTTAAGGGTTGTTATGTTTTTCAGTTTCGTAATTTTTCTGACCTTCAAAAATTTTGGAAAAATTTGAAATGATTAATTGATGAGCTTTCTTGATTGTGTCCAAAAATGGCGATTTTTGGATGTATAGATTGAGAGTTATGAATTTTATGAGAAAAGACTATTTTAAAAGTAACCGCTTATAATTCCTTGTGGTTAACTCCAAAATTGATGAAATTTTTATTGAGAGTACATGTATATGATAGAAGTATACTCTGTAAATTTCAGAATTTTTGGATAAAAGTATAATTTTTGATAAATGTCTAAATATTCGGCTGTTTTGGCCATATGAAAAATAGTAAATGACTTTTAAAAATTTTGAGAAAAATATATGTTCACTATGGGACTATATTATGCTAAATCCCAGAAAAGAAATATTTTTGGAACTGATTTGGTATTTTTCATGAAAATGGACTAGTTATGAGTAAATGAATTAAATATGTTATGTGAAGTAAGAAAATTGGAAAATAGGATTTTATGGCTTGAGAATCCTATATGAGGTA
Source organism: Panax notoginseng (assembly GCA_016801055.1). Taxonomy (NCBI): domain Eukaryota; kingdom Viridiplantae; phylum Streptophyta; class Magnoliopsida; order Apiales; family Araliaceae; genus Panax; species Panax notoginseng. The sequence continues at coordinate 96,053,764 of CM029018.1, forward strand.
TATGCAGATTTTTGATGAGGGTTTTGATTATTGGTGATAAAATCTTATGAGTTTGGTATTTTAGAATGATTAAATGCATTATTTAGTAAAGTGTAAACAATTTAAATAAATTGTTTAAAAGCTTAAGAAATATTATTCTTTCAATATCATTATACCGAAATACTGGTATGGATTTTATTGTGGAATTTCTACCTTTTTGTGTCGAGTTACTATTCATGAGTTACTATTCACGAGTTACTATTCACGATAAAAATTGGTTTCTTTTTCTAACCAAATTATAGTTGAGTTATGAATATTACTCTTGAGATTAAAACTATGTATTGATTATATTGATTTTATTATCATATATAATATTTTTATAACCCTGATGTTGAAATTCTCTTTCACTAGAGTGTAAAGATGGGTAGATTATTGGTATGATCATGACTAGGGTTCTCTTTGGCCTGTAGTGCAAAGTTGAATTGTGACTGGTATGATCATGACCATTGAATTTATAAGTGAATATCTTTAGCTTAAGTGCAAAGGTGAATTGATCAACATGGTTATAATTATTGTTTATATAAATTCTGAAATGATTATATATTTCTTTGAGATATTAATATCTTTGGCCTGTAGTGCAAAGATGAAATATTGAGGAATATCTTTGGCCTGTAGTGCAAAGATGAGTTGTTGATGAATATCTTTGGCCCGTAGTGCAAAGATGACCTGTTGTTGAATATCTTTTGGCCTGTAGTGCAAAGATGAACTGTTGATGAATATCTTTGGCCTGTAGTGCAAAGATGAATTTATTAGTATGATTATGAACAGGAACTGTGATTTGGTATAATCATGATCTTTAATGTTTCAGGTAAAGACAGGTGATGAAAATTATCTTCGTCCTGAATGCGAAGAGAAATTTAGAACTACAATTATGATTATGAGTTATTTATATGATTGTGGAAAGGAACTGTTGATTGATGTTACAGGGATAAAACATTGTTGGTGGACTTTTAACATGGAGAAGATAATAGACTTTATGGTCTATGTGACTCTTCTAATGGATTGCTCGTTCTGCTGCAACTATGGTTGAAATTTTTATCATTTACCATATGTTCTAAATCTCTGATTTATTGTTGATGAAGGCTATTGATAATTGAATTATCTTTAGTCATGACATTCTTTACTGAGCTAGTTGTGCTCACCCTTTTGCTTCACAATTCCTTTCAGGTAATAAGAGTGTAGCTGGGTCGAGCGGGGGTAACAAGGGAATAGAACGGTGGTCATCATTTAGTAATTATATTTGGTGAAGAAAATAGGGTGAGGCGAACCCAACGTTGGAAGGGTGTTTTGTCACTATCATACAAGATGTCTAATGACATACAACCTCGTGTCATCATAGGACAGGGTTGTGCTCATCCACTTGCTGAGTATATCTATGGGCACTACCTATATAATCTTGGTGTTTGTTTGAAGTATAATTCTCAATTAGAGACAGTGGAGATAATGATAAGTCAAGAGAAGACTCACCATTGGGAAGAATATGATAGTAATCTTCTCGTTTTTCTTTGGGGTCTATTGGGTCAACCAAGGATAATTCTGTGGCCATATGATATCTATCATAACCTAGATGCGTGGCCTCCCATGTACGAAGGTTTCCTTGAGCACTTCTCAAAGATTCTAATTTCTAAAATAGTTTTTGACTATACCTTTATGTAAGGTGTTATTGTGAGGTGATGTCCACGGTTGGAACATGAGTCACATTTGGTATATATTTGTATCCAAACTCACAGCATATGTGTTGTTGTATTTTGCACGACAATTGTTGTAATAAAGTTGTAGTTGTTTTCTGTACCATGTATTTGACGACTCAGAATGGGTTGGGTGGAATGGACCTATTTTGGGGTCGTTACATTTGGTATCAGAGCTTAGGGATATGATCTCTGGCGGAGATCGGGAAATATAACTAGGAGGGGAGAGATGAGTAAATCATTCGCTAGTGTGTCCTACCTAAGCTTATTTGTTGGTCAGTCATAATATTGGGATATTATGTGATATGTTAATTTGTTTAATTAACCCTTATTTTGAAGCTGTATTCTAGAATGATATCTGAAATGAGGAGATGAGCAATGGAGAAATCATGATGATAGGGAAGATGGAATCTGAAATGAAAGCAAGGTATTCTCAACTCTTTGAAATACCAGGTACGTAAATTTCGGGGACGAAATTTCATAAGGAGGGGAGATTGTAAGACCCCGAATTTTATGAAATAAAAGTATTCAATTTTTCTTATAATTACTATTCAGTAAATGGTTAAATTGATAAAGTTAATGTTAAAGGTGATATATGAATTTTTTTCAAAATAAGCAAGTGGTTATAAAATAATCATTGTTGTCGGGGAATATTCGTTTGGTCGTGGAATATTCTTTCTGTCGGAGAATATTCGTACGACGGCGCAGCTATTTGTGGGCCCCATAACGAATAAATGTCGGATGAAGAAAACGACAAATTTGAGTTTTTTTACAAATAACGACGTAGTTGTTACCGTTAACACTATTGGAATACCCGGTGGTTAAAATACAGTAATACGCGTTATTGCACAGTAGCACACGGTATTGCATAGTATTTTTGAAATTATTGATTCTTACGTAAGAAGGCACTACTCAATAATTGTTACAGTAATTACTGTTCAATATTTTATTTTATTGATTCAATAATTGCTACGTTAAAATTTTGTATTATTGTTGTTCAATAATTATTGCTGCACAGTATTTCCCATTATCAGATCAATAATTCATATTATTTGAATAGTATTATTAGATAGCATTATTGGCAATGTCTAGAAAGTTCTGTCTAAGGAGAGGTTTGGTCACCTAATTGCGCGCCAGTAAGGAGAAATTCTTATTGGAAAGCCCCCTCTTTCCTGAGAACGGCCTGGTTGTCATAAATGTGATTCTGTAATATTATTTGTGAATAATTAATTATTGATTCATATGATAAGAAAATATTTATTTTATGTGGATATAAACGAGGGATATATTTTTGTGGTTAAAAATGAAGGAGTTAATTTTGAGGTTTTTATCCGTATTTTTGTCGGAATAAAGGTATTAAAAATCAGGGTTTTTGAGATATTTTGCGGGGGTTATAATTTTTAATCCGACCGTTGGATCGTGGTAATTTTTGGATATGTTATACATATATAAGTTGAGTATATGTCCACAAATTTTGAACCGTTAAAAATGAACGTATGATTTGTTATGAATTTTAAGAGGTGGCTGATTCAGAAATCAGGTTATAAATTATTTTTGGTGGAAAATTCTAGAATTGGTGGGCCCCACTTGTGGTTGGTGAAGAAATGTGCTGAATTATATTTCAAATGTGGTGGGTGGGAATAGTAGCAGGTAAAGCCATCAGGTTGCAGGTCAAACCTACCAAAATTTTCCTATAAATAGAGGGCTAAGTTAGAATTGAAAATCACACCAAAAACATAAGCTTTCTCTCTTTCTCTCTCTATATTATGAAGCATATTTTGTGAGTATTTAGATACTTTGAGAGTTGCTATTCAGTGCAAGTTTTCTTCGGCTTTACATTCCGGTCAGAAGTACTGCTGTTTTGAGGTAAGGGATAGTAAGGAATTTTAAGGGTTGTTATGTTTTTCAGTTTCGTAATTTTTCTGACCTTCAAAAATTTTGGAAAAATTTGAAATGATTAATTGATGAGCTTTCTTGATTGTGTCCAAAAATGGCGATTTTTGGATGTATAGATTGAGAGTTATGAATTTTATGAGAAAAGACTATTTTAAAAGTAACCGCTTATAATTCCTTGTGGTTAACTCCAAAATTGATGAAATTTTTATTGAGAGTACATGTATATGATAGAAGTATACTCTGTAAATTTCAGAATTTTTGGATAAAAGTATAATTTTTGATAAATGTCTAAATATTCGGCTGTTTTGGCCATATGAAAAATAGTAAATGACTTTTAAAAATTTTGAGAAAAATATATGTTCACTATGGGACTATATTATGCTAAATCCCAGAAAAGAAATATTTTTGGAACTGATTTGGTATTTTTCATGAAAATGGACTAGTTATGAGTAAATGAATTAAATATGTTATGTGAAGTAAGAAAATTGGAAAATAGGATTTTATGGCTTGAGAATCCTATATGAGGTATATGCAGATTTTTGATGAGGGTTTTGATTATTGGTGATAAAATCTTATGAGTTTGGTATTTTAGAATGATTAAATGCATTATTTAGTAAAGTGTAAACAATTTAAATAAATTGTTTAAAAGCTTAAGAAATATTATTCTTTCAATATCATTATACCGAAATACTGGTATGGATTTTATTGTGGAATTTCTACCTTTTTGTGTCGAGTTACTATTCATGAGTTACTATTCACGAGTTACTATTCACGATAAAAATTGGTTTCTTTTTCTAACCAAATTATAGTTGAGTTATGAATATTACTCTTGAGATTAAAACTATATATTGATTATATTGATTTTATTATCATATATAATATTTTTATAACCCTGATGTTGAAATTCTCTTTCACTAGAGTGTAAAGATGGGTAGATTATTGGTATGATCATGACTAGGGTTCTCTTTGGCCTGTAGTGCAAAGTTGAATTGTGACTGGTATGATCATGACCATTGAATTTATAAGTGAATATCTTTAGCTTAAGTGCAAAGGTGAATTGATCAACATGGTTATAATTATTGTTTATATAAATTCTGAAATGATTATATATTTCTTTGAGATATTAATATCTTTGGCCTGTAGTGCAAAGATGAAATATTGAGGAATATCTTTGGCCTGTAGTGCAAAGATGAGTTGTTGATGAATATCTTTGGCCCGTAGTGCAAAGATGACCTGTTGTTGAATATCTTTTGGCCTGTAGTGCAAAGATGAACTGTTGATGAATATCTTTGGCCTGTAGTGCAAAGATGAATTTATTAGTATGATTATGAACAGGAACTGTGATTTGGTATAATCATGATCTTTAATGTTTCAGGTAAAGACAGGTGATGAAAATTATCTTCGTCCTGAATGCGAAGAGAAATTTAGAACTACAATTATGATTATGAGTTATTTATATGATTGTGGAAAGGAACTGTTGATTGATGTTACAGGGATAAAACATTGTTGGTGGACTTTTAACATGGAGAAGATAATAGACTTTATGGTCTATGTGACTCTTCTAATGGATTGCTCGTTCTGCTGCAACTATGGTTGAAATTTTTATCATTTACCATATGTTCTAAATCTCTGATTTATTGTTGATGAAGGCTATTGATAATTGAATTATCTTTAGTCATGACATTCTTTACTGAGCTAGTTGTGCTCACCCTTTTGCTTCACAATTCCTTTCAGGTAATAAGAGTGTAGCTGGGTCGAGCGGGGGTAACAAGGGAATAGAACGGTGGTCATCATTTAGTAATTATATTTGGTGAAGAAAATAGGGTGAGGCGAACCCAACGTTGGAAGGGTGTTTTGTCACTATCATACAAGATGTCTAATGACATACAACCTCGTGTCATCATAGGACAGGGTTGTGCTCATCCACTTGCTGAGTATATCTATGGGCACTACCTATATAATCTTGGTGTTTGTTTGAAGTATAATTCTCAATTAGAGACAGTGGAGATAATGATAAGTCAAGAGAAGACTCACCATTGGGAAGAATATGATAGTAATCTTCTCGTTTTTCTTTGGGGTCTATTGGGTCAACCAAGGATAATTCTGTGGCCATATGATATCTATCATAACCTAGATGCGTGGCCTCCCATGTACGAAGGTTTCCTTGAGCACTTCTCAAAGATTCTAATTTCTAAAATAGTTTTTGACTATACCTTTATGTAAGGTGTTATTGTGAGGTGATGTCCACGGTTGGAACATGAGTCACATTTGGTATATATTTGTATCCAAACTCACAGCATATGTGTTGTTGTATTTTGCACGACAATTGTTGTAATAAAGTTGTAGTTGTTTTCTGTACCATGTATTTGACGACTCAGAATGGGTTGGGTGGAATGGACCTATTTTGGGGTCGTTACATTCTCCACATCAATTTAATAAATACAACACATGTCATTAAATTAATCTACCATAATTTCATCAAATAATTATTTAATCTAATAATTAATTCATCAAAAAATATTTATTCACTCCAATAAATATTAAAATTAATTACACTCCAATAAATATTAAAATTAATTACAAAATCTAGGCTGTCACATTGCAGGTTGTTCATGTTTTGGCCATGTAGTTTGTATAGGGTTGTAGTACTACAACATTTTCACATTATGCGACCCAGAAAATATTAGGATCATAGAGTAACAGCTGGTCAAACCGAGCCCCTTAGTGACTGACAAGAAATCTGGGCTTGATCAAGAACACTTCAAGAACACCTACAGCGACTGGTCTGTCGCTATAGGGCCCTTTAGCGACAGATAGTTTTAGAAATTGATTATTTTAATTAAATAAATAGAAAAAATGATTTTTAATTATTAAAAATACTAAATAAATTCTAAAAAATTATTTTAATTTCCGAAAAATAGTTTTTAATTATTTTGAGTATATTTCATAAATATTTAATGTTTTTGGAATATAAATGTTATTTAATTATAATATTAAATAAACTATTTAAAAATAATTTAAATACATGAAAAATCATGAAAAATAATATTATGATATAAGAAAATATTTAAGGATATTTTCAGTGACTTTTAATATTTTGTGATGAATTTCATTAATTAATCAATATTAATGATAATTAGTTTATTTAATAAATATATTAAATAAATTATGAAAAAATAGAATTAATGATTTATAAATCATATAAAAATGATTTAAGTGTTATAAAAATATTTTAAGTTATAAAATATAACTTTTGATATTTTGTCATGAAAATATTAATATTTTAATATTAATGGCAATTATCAGATAATGAATTTAATTGTTTAAAATTTATATAAAGGTGATTTTAAAGTATTAAAAATACTTTGTGATATTATAAATTTATTATAATATTATGACATGTATTTCATTAATATTTGATAATAAATAAATATTAATGATAAAAGAATTAAATGATATTTAATTCATTTAAATACGATTTTAATGATTAAAAAATCAAGATAAATGGTAATAATTATTTAAAAAAATTATTACGAGCTTATGAAAAATATTTTAACTGATATTAAAAGTATCTGAGATAATTGTTAAGTGTTAGGCAGAGTTTAATTGAATTTAGACTCGATAAAAGTCTGACTAGGCCGTCGGGACGTTTGAATTTTGTCGAAATCAAGATAAACTGCAATAGTTTGACTTGATACCGAGTCCTATGTGTGTTATAGACTGATAGGGTTATGTGTTATGTGTTATATGTTTAGGTTATTCTATGTATATATATATATATATATATATATATATATATATATATAATAGTATTATATTGTGATGATATTATTCTAATATTGGAGATCTATATTACTAATATTAGGTCTTCGGATAAAGCGTTATAAATTGCATAGCGGTAATCAACGGTTCAGGCAAGTTTGTTTTTACTTAACTCTACTAAGAGTTGTTTCATTCGTATAAGCTTATGGTTAATCATTGCTGGTTGCCATGATTTGTACTCTGTACATATTGCATGTATAAGTCAGGTATGAAAGGCTGATCACCTTCATTACCAGTTGGTTCAGATATATTTATTCATGCATAATATTCGTTCAGTCATAAATTTGTTCCTGCTAGTTCACAATTATATTGTTGAATTATAGCCAGCTTATTATTCAGACTCTTTCAATCATGATATATCGTTAAATTATTGAACTTAAACTTGCTGGGCAATCTTATGCTCACCCTTGCTATATCATGATAAAACATTGCAGATTAAGACAAATGTGTCGGATACAAGGAAATGTTAAAGACATTTCCAGCTTAAAGTTAATGGGCATGATTAGTTTTGTAATAGTTGTATAATAATAATGTTATGTGTTAAATAAGTATGTATTGTGTATTAAGTTAAGGTTACTCGACCTTGGGGATTATGTGTAAGCTTAATGTATAAATATTTTGTGTTTATATCTTCCACAAATAATAGTAATAGTGATAGAATGATCGAACCGGATCCGCGGTGATTTGAAACCTCGGGTTCGGGGCCCTCACAAAATTAAAAGTTATTAATGGTCAAAGTACGTTGACTGAGCACAATTTCTGTTTCTGGGCAACCCAAAAAAATTTTTAGATTCCCAAAAATCTGATAATGATTTTCTAGGCCACAGATCTTGCTACTGTTAATGTTACTTACCATGTTACTGTTAGATCTTGATAGTATGGCATGTGACCTACACATCAAAGCCCTTATACCCACCAGATCATGATCAGAATCGAAAATAATAATGGTCAAACTACGTTGACCGATCTGCCGGAAGAACAATCTAGAAAACCCAGATTGTTCATAATCCATTTTTTTGTCAGACTTTGACCAGCATTAATCTTTCTGGTGTTATGATGTTATTATGTTATGATGCTATATTATTGTACCCTGTCATGTGGTCTTCAAGATCGAACCTTTAGATCACACAAACAATACATAGTCTGCAAGTTACAAGAATTGAAAGGTAGACACTTGGACTGTTCTTCATTTTTGGAAAACTCAGAAATGAAGAATAGTGTCTGACATGATTTTGTAAGGTCTTTATCTTACAGATTTGTTGTTGTTTGGTCATGGAATCAGTCACTAATTGTAGAATTACATTTATACTATGGCATGAACACTTAAGCATCCCAAAAAACTTAAAGATCATGAATATAGCACCGGTCAAACTGTGTACCTTGAACTCTGACATGATGTTCTGGGTTTCCTCAAGAACAGCACAAGAACACCTATAGCGATAGTTTCGTCGCTATAGGGCCCTTTAGTGACACTTATTTTTAGAAAATAATTATTTTTATTAAATAAATCGAATTAAATGGTTTTTAATTATTAAAAAGACTAAATAAATTCTTAAAAATTATTTTAAAGTCTGAAAATTAGTTTTTAATTATTTTGAGTATATTTCATAAATATTTAATATTTTTGGAATATAAATGGTATTTAATTTATTTAATTATAATATAAAGTAAATTACTTAAAAATGATTTTAATACATGAAAAATTATATTATAGTATAAGAAAATATTTTAAGATATTTTTGATGACTTTCAATATTTTGTGATGAATTTTATTATTTAATTAATATTAATGGTAATTAATTTATTTACTTAATATATTAAATAAATTATGAAAAAATAGAGTTAATGATTTATAAATCATATAAAAATAATTTAAGTGTTATAAAAATACTTTGTGTTATAAAAATACTTTAAGTTATAAAATATAACTTTTGATATTTTGTCATGAAAAACATTAATATTTAATATTTATGGCAATTATCGGATAATAAATTTAAAGGTTTAAAAATTATATAAATATGATTTTAAGGTATTAAAAATACTTTGATATATTATAAATATATTCTAATATTATGTTATGATGTTCATTAATATTTAGTATTAAATATATATTAATGATAAAGGAATTCTGTGGTATTTAAATCATATAAATATGTTATTAATGATTTAAAATTCATGATAAATGTTAATAATTACTTGAAAATTATTATGAGCCTATGAAAATTATTCTAACTGAATAATTAATTGTCTAAGTTAATTGTGTTGCGTTTAGACAGAGTTTAATTAAACTTAAACTCGATAATTGTCCGATTAGGCCGTCGAAATGTTAGAATTGTGCCGAACTCGACTCAGACAGTAAAAGTTTAACTTGAGGATAGGTCGTATGTGTGTTATAGACTGATAGGGTTATGTGATAATGTGTTTAGGTTATTTTAAATAATATGATGATATTATTCTAATGTGTAGATCGATATTATTTATATATTAGGTTCAAACAAAGCTTATTAAATTGCATAGCGGTAATCAACGGTTCAGGTAAGTTTTTTTTCTTAACTCTACTAAGAGTTGTTTCATTCAGATATGCTTATAGTTAATCATTGCTGATTGCCATGTAGAATTGTACTCTGTACATATTGTATGTATAAGTCAGGTATGAAAGGCTGATCACCTTCATTACCGTTCAGTTCAGATATATTCGTTCATGTTTAATACTTGTTCAGTCAAAAGTTTGTTCATGCTAATTCACAACTACATTGTTGAATTATAGTATACTTATTATTCAGACTCTTTCAATCATGATATATCCTTAAATAAAATTTAAACTTGCTGGGCAACTTTCATGTTGACCCTTGCTATATTATGATAAAACATTGCAGATTAAGACGAATGCGTTGGATACATGGAAAAGTCCAAGCCAAGTTCAACTTGGGTCTATGTATGTAGCTAGATTTGTAACAGTATTGTATTATAATAACATTGTATGTTAGGTAGGATTTTGATTAAGGTTTTATGTAAGGTTCTTGACCTTGGGGATATTGTGTAATGTTCATTGTATAAATAATTTATGTTTATATCTTTCGCAATAGTTAGAATTAGTGCATCAGATCCGTGGTGATTTAAGGACCCCAATTTGGGGGCGCTATAGCTGATCCCCTCAAGTACTTATTTTGTAGCCAGTAACCAAAAGGTCAATCGGCTATTGATTCCATTGGAGTGTTATGGTTCAAAGTCTACTTGACTAGCAGTTGTTCTAAAAGCAATCATTATCTTTGCTTCTAATATTCATATTGTTAAATCTTTCAGATATTCATATTGTTGAATTCATTGTCAGTTATTTTTCCATTCATCATGATACATCCTTATTGTTGTATTTAAACTTGTTGGGCAAACTTGTTATTCATCCTTGCTATATCATGAATTATATTGCAGCTAAGCCCGAGACCTCAGGGAAGGACAAGGGTAATGGAAAGATGTAGATTAGTCGCCAGGAGCAGACTTTACTATATGCCTAGTTTAAATTTCTGTTATGAAATAAGAACCCTAATTATTATTTTAGGGTATGTTTGTAAGATTTTATTAAGGTTATCGAATCTTGGGACTAGTAGAACCTTTTGAATGAACGACGTACGTTTATTATATTCCGCATTTTAGTTATCGTATGTTGTTTAGATGTGGATGTTTGTATTTTATCGTGATAATAGAACCGGAGTCAGAGGACCCGGTTTCGGGGGCGTCACAGGTTGATATCAAAGCCGTAAGTTATAAACGTTAGGAATGCAAAACCTAGGTTATAACTATAACGCCCCGAAATTCAATCTATCTTCGCACCCGAATTCTGTACGTCACGAGTACATCATTCATCCAACATACATCATTATATAGTGAAATATAACAATATACACTCTCAAATCCCAGGTTCTAGAAACCGTATAATCTCTTTCATTACAATAAATAATAAATACATTTATTCATTTCATCTTACAAGAGTGACTTTTATCCACCACCAAGGATACATAATAGTTCATTAACTAGTATATATATAGTTCAGTTTTATCTTTCTACATTTCAAGTCTTTATTTGATCTTCTCACACATTCACATTCTGAATAGCACTTCATCTGGATACCGTCAGCTTGATCTTTACGGGATCCTTAAGTTCTGTGACACCCCCAAATCCGGTACTTCCATTTCCATAGGATTTGGTGTTCGTTGTACAAACATCATCCATCTATCTACCCATAAATAAATGCAAACCATGCAATAGATAGAAATAATAATAAATCTCCCCTTATGGGGTTACATCAACTACATAATAAATAAAACCCAGGTTACTCTAACCTTAAATCATCTGTGCAGAAACATAAACAAATAAGTCTTAAGTAACATCAATTCTACTTATCATTACATAACCACATAAATAATCAATCTTCATTACTTTCTAAGCTTGCCCTTGCTTTTACTAGTGGAAGGTTCGTCTGCTCTTTTGTTCTTAACTGCAATGTTATTATTACGCAACAGTGAGCACGATTGCCCACAAGTATAACAATATAACAATGAATAATAACATGCGAGAGAAATAATAACTTCGAATATAAAAGCTCAACTTTTGAATCAAGAATGAATAACAAGAATCAAAAGAAAATTCTGAGGGTCATAAGACCTTGAACTATGTCCTAGGTTGTCAAGTGTTTATTCTTGAAACCTTTAACAGTCATAAGACTATGGACTCTTCTTCTCGTACTTAGGGGGATCAGCCCTTAGTACCATACTGTGCACAATATCTTAACGCTAATACATAAGTAATCCCTTATACAGGTTGTTCATCTCAGTTTGACATTCGAGTCCGCGTCAAAGGAATTTTTGTTTGGATAATTCATCAACGATTCTGAAATTTAGAACGCTCATCAACTATGGACTAGTCGAATCATAAAGTGTTCGCTAGTCTATCAAGATTCACAATAACTGATATATAAATCGAATAACAATTCTAAGAGATATACAATAGAATAATTATTGTATAACAACATCATGCTTTGTAAGATTAATATACTATTGATATAACATGGCTTAGTCAAAATAACGAGAACTTGCTCGATGAAAAGAGACAACTTATAATTCATATAATGATAACGAGTAGGGTTAGGAAACTTGCTTCGTGCGTAGATTACACTTTAACTAAACTCGTTCTTTGATTTAACTCCTACATATCATTTACATTCATAATACCAGTCAATTATAACGTACTAGTTATCACAAGTTTATTCTTTTGTCTAACTCGAATTCATGACTATAATTAGTTAATTACTACACTTATTGTCAAAATTAAGACTTCACGAACAATAAGCCAACTATGCATTCAATAATTCAATCCACATGTAATTATGTTATTTACATGTTAATCATCTATTTTAACATCTTATTATACTTCTAACATATTTCAATGTTTATTACATTAAGTTACTAACACATTGCTAGACTTAACATTTTAAGAAAATAATTTATTTCTGAACATTCTGGAGAGTGGCGCTGCGGCGCCACTGTTGTACTAGTACTTGGCGCTGCGGCCGGACTCTTGGCGCTGCGGCGCGGATGTTAAGGCACGAGACTGGCGCCGCGACGCGATGAACCAGAAACTGTACTGCAATTCTCGAAAAATTGCAGAACACAGCCAAAAACCCCAATTAAATTATTACTACACGAATTTAATCATACACATTCATAATAATACACATATAATCACTACTTAACCCTTCTAGTAAGATTTTAACATGTTAAAACACATAATTAACAGGCTTAAAACATGAAATTTTCACTGTTCTTTGTGTTCTTGAAGGTTTTGAACAAAAACATGAAATTTAACA